>KB671976.1:145145-494626 GCA_000349105.1 Anopheles epiroticus | reverse complement strand
CTCCTCCATTGTGCTCTGAACCGGGCCCGGAAGTGTGTACGATGACAATTCGCTTTCCATGCGCACCTCTCTGCATATCCTTTCCCTTCCCTCACTGCACCAAAACGTGAAATTACAAGAGGAGAAGGATAATGAATGCAACGGACTTGAGGGGAAAAATGCAAACGCAATGGTTTTTAATGTGGAAACAAAAGTGCCGCCACACCGATATGTCCTTCTGTGTGTTTATTCTTTTATTCCACATAATTCACCATGCGAGAGGACTGAGAGAGGGAGAGAGAGGGTCCTTTAATTCTCATGTGCGGTCATCATCTGTGTTGTCCCCCGTTTGTCCCCTTGAAGGGAAAATTTTCGTCCTTTTTGGCAAAGCCGAAATAAATTTTTGTAGATTTGTTCATAATTATTAGCTACGTCGTCCTGCGGGTCGTCGAATATTGTAGTTTTGTGTTTTCTCGCTGATTTCTGGAAGTGAATAGATTACATCGAATCATACGGAACTTCTCATTAGCCAGCCAGATTCGTTTTCCGGGTGTGACGTACGCACGATGTGAAGATATCCTTAAGCAGGATGTTTCCTCTTGATTGTCCTGGTAATGTCCTGGGAAAACATGTACGTTAAAGGGAGTACTGGCGCTGCTGTAAAGGCAAAAGGGAAGGCATTTATGAATCATGAACCGAACGTTTTGTTTTTTCCTTTGATCGCTCGCCCGACTTTAACAAAAAACTCGAAAGGAAGTGTTGTATGATTAAGGGCTATTATTTATCCCTCGAAACGTACGATATCAAAATGCGCCTTTGTCATTTTTCACTCCATAAAAACCATCATACTGTTTTGGGTAGTTAGCTAAATTATTTATCACAGGGACTTGATCTTGCTTACGGGTCTGAAATTAGGTTTTAATCAAATAAGCGCAAAGTGGACGCGAGTGGACAGAGAGAAATGCACATCGACGGAGAGACATATGGTGGTTCCGTTCCGTTCCAGCACGAGGATCATAATGAAGCGATAAGAACCAGCCGAAACCTCAGACCGCCGTTTTTTGTTGCTTCCGGCCATTTTTGGGGTCAATTTAAATGCGCTTTTTACACGCAAGTATACCTTCAATTTTCGTCTGGCCTCTTAGCGGAAGTGAATGTTTTGGTAAATTATGTGGTGGTAGGAGGAAGACAAGGGACACGATATGGTCGGCTTTTATTGAAATAGTTTTCGTTTAAACATTTTCTTCATTTTATTAATAATTTAATTTGGTCATTCTTGAGCTTTTTAGGAACCGCCTTACAAGTTTTTAAATTTCGTTAAACCTAATGCAAATTAATCCCTAAATAACGTTACAGAGACATATCCTACCTGAATGGCTTCTGCGCTTCTGTCTACTTCAGACTTAAATGTCCAAAAAAATTAAACAAAATACCTCTGTCGGGCCCCACTCCCTGTTTTGAGTTGGTGTACCTTTTCCATTACCTTCAAGAAAGCCTCTCTACCCCTTGGGCGGGCGGAAAAGGTGTAAAATTACAACTGTCTAATTACTATAACCATTAGAGACGAGCGAGCTTCCAACAGATAGGCCGTCTGTCAAGCGTGTATGGCTCCGATTGGAATCCCTTTAAGACGCACGAAAGTGGAAATTCGATGCATCCAGGAACTCTGGAGCTACTCTTCTGCTTCAATGACGCCGTCATTAAGGGACTGAATACGGTGGATAGGTGTCGTCTGTACGTGGATTATCCTTTCCAAGAAGTGGGTAAAAAATTGGAATGAGAATAAGGACTTCTTTGGGCTGAGAGAAGAGTCCCTCGTTGTCTAGGTTCTGCAATTCTGAATGTTTCTGAAAAGGTGTCGAATTATTTCCTACAAATAAAATTCATCTTTTATCGTCTCTTTGGATGCCTTTGAATGGTGTAACAGCTGTTTTCCATTTTTATTTTAAGGAGGAGAGGAAAAAACTGGAGCGTATCACGTATCTTCCCCAGTAAAAGATAGGCGCCTTGCTGCGCTCTACTGCACTATTGCACGAGAGCTTCCCTTTTTCGGTTGGTTGTGAACCTCTATCCATTGCAAAAAGGGGGCGGTTTTGGGTGCATTAGATATAGAGCAGCACATGGTGGATAGAAGTTTCAATTGACTGTATAAAGTGGGCAATCTGTCATGCGTGTTATTGTGTGTGCTCTGATCGATTCTGTTGCTTATGGCATTTTTTTTTTTTGAGCGTGCACAACAGTTTGTGAAATATAGGGAATATTTACCGACAAAAAAATGGATTACGAGTGGGGAAGAGACTCACTCATATCTTATGCTTCTGACAAGACGCCCCCCCCTTGGGGTTAATCCCCATACCGTAGAATATTCTAAGCCACACGGCGGGGGGGTCACGGCTGACGGCGATTGAGACATTGACGAGCAGCGACGAGAATTACGACACACTGGCTGCTCTAGGGAGGTTGGGTAATTGGCCGATTTTCTAGGGGTGTTTGCTTGGCAGGGAAACAGTCTTCCACTTCCGGGACTGGGTGGGTGGATGGAATCGACGCAAGACGGCAGGCGAGAAGGTGCAGGCGAGAAGGTGCAGGATTGTCGGAAGCCAAAGAATTATAAGGGGATTAGCCAAGCCCTGGACACATCATACAGAGCACCGTGAATGGTGAAAAATCGATTGGCAATGGGCAATGGCCTCTCGCCACCGTCCTGCGGAGTAGTGGAAGAATATAAGTGAAAGTACTATATTTAAATGTCTGGAAAGCTAGAGTGTCTAGTCATAGCCATTCCATGCCATGCCGCCAACGGAACGTGACTGATCGTTTTATGCAGTTGTGAAACTGTCAGACGACGTGCTGTGATAAAGAACGCCACACCACCACTTGGAGGAATTATTTTCAGCTAATAATGGTAACGTCTGTGGGCGATTTTTTTCGCTGCGGTTTTTTTTACCACTTAAAACTACAATTTTATTTGTTCGTGCAGCGTTGGTGTTGTCGTGTTGTCCACCGGACGTTGTGCGCCGTCATTCCCAGTTGTAGGAGGGTAATGTAATAGAGGTAAAGGACCTGCAGTTGACGGTTATCTTTGGCTCTACAAGGGGCACCAAACTGTATGTTTTTTTTTCTCTCCTAACGGTTAGTGTAAAGGGTGAACAAATGAGAACACTGCTACACTCTCTCCCTTTTGCCAAATCCCTTTAGAATAAAAGCCCTTTTGCTGTTTTGCATATGAAGCTTTTTGCTAGTGAACGTTCCATCGGAGGAGACACATGTTTTTTTTTTAGTTAAATGATGAAACAAAAATATAAAAAAAAACGCAAAAGGAAGAAGGGTTGAATTTCTGGGAGTAATAATATGACCAAATTAGGTAGAATATATGCAATAAACTCACTAGTCTGTGACAGACCACAATTACTCACTTTGGGTCTACCAATGTGGGGTTGAATTAAGACAAAGGGAGGTGTGTAATTAAGCGTCACTCTGGTGCATTACAAGCGTCAGGTGGAGGTCTCTCCTATGGAGAGTAAAAACAAGGTGTTAACAAGACAAGTACACTGTAATTTCGTGGCGCAGTTTAGGGAGTTGCTTCAACATTTCGTACACCGAACATTGGAAACGCCTAAAGTTATGCAATTTGCGTATCAAAATTAATGTTTTATTTTTTTTTCTTTTTTAAATTATTTAATACCCTTTCTACCACGTGAAGTATGAGACAGTCAGCAAAAAGAGGGATAACATAACCCTTTCTTACTGTAATCCCCAATTGATGAATTTTTATGCAAAACATGACTGCCCCAAAACTACTTTTCCCCTCCGTGGTCATTTGATATTTTAATCATTATTTATATTTGGTCTGATCGCGAAAGAGGGGAAACAGAAGGTTAGGCCAACTGTCTTCTTACACGCTCACTCTTGAGCAGCAAACATTTGTAGAGGTGGCAAGGTGATTTGAAACTTTTATTGCTTTATGTTTGTGTACTTTGAGGTTCGAAGGGTGTCGGTAATTGAATATTCGGCCTGCTTCCAGAGGGCATAATTGCTTACGTGTCGTAGGAGGAGGAATAGCTTTCTCCTGTTCGCATAGGGTATGACGGATTAGTCATAAAACACTATCATTAGCAAACGATTGCATTAAAAGCCTTTCAGTTTGCTAATGTTTATTGTATTTAGCCTCACATAAGTTGCTTAATTAGGTTTTTTGGGTCTCAATTTACAAGCATTTTATATTCTTCATGAAGAAGGTGCATTGCTGGTGTAGTAAAAAGCGGCAAGTGCATTTGAATGATCGTGTGAGTGATCGTAAAAAGTGATAATCACATGAAACCAACTACACAGTTCCACATCAAAGAATGTTCTCGCTTCGAAAGGATTCAACATCCATACATTATAAAGATCGGGCACACACTGTTTACCTTACTCACCGCCCTTTCAGAAGGAAACAGAAAATTATTGTGTTTTTGTTTACAGCTTTCTCGCCCGGACCTGGATCTTTTTTGAGTTGCAGTGTTGGTCCGAACCACTGTTTGGTTAGCGGTTGGTTGCTATACTTTATATCCACTTTGTACGATAGCTTCTAACCACTTCAAAGAGAGGCTTTGTGTGGTCTTGTTATTGAAGTAAGGAATTATAAGTTTGCTTCACGAGAGATCTGATTTATTACTGTTGTAATTTATGGTTTTGTGATCCCATTAAATTAAAAAAAAAAAGTTTTAAAAGAGATTTTTTAGGAATAGTTTTAGAACAGCCAAATTATTTCTTCCAAATTGACCGTTACAAAAATTCATTTAAACGTTTTTAAATCTCACAAACCTGCCCTGCATTGTGCAAAATAAAATCCGTTTGTTTATTTGTTGGGTGCATCCGACGAAATCTCTCGCGCTAAGCACTCGGGCAAGCATAAACAAAAACACTCTCTAATTCCATTAATCTGACAATAAAGCAGAGCTTCCCTTGGCTCGCTGCCGTTGACACAATTCCCTTCTAGAGAGCTAGAACGGTTTTTTTGAGACCCATAAAAAAGCATGCCTGAAAGGAATGCTGCAGCATGCTTGATTGCACAAAACGGAGCTTATCGGAATCGCATTACTTACCGTGCCGTGCGATGCCGTTTGTTGCAGGGAGAAGCAGAAGGAAGGAATTAAAGCAGGAAGTAACGATTATTGGGCAACATTTTCGGAGGGAAGAGGGATTGTCTAATAAACGCGGCCGAAGGGTGTTCGAGGAGGATATGACGGTTTATCGATGGTTGACTTTTTGCGTTAATCCCGAGAGCTGTAAAGAGCTGTGTCGTTACCTTACCAAACGGCTCTAAGCCACACGCGCCTGTGGCGGCAAAATTTGGGTCAAGAGAGGCACCAAAAACCTTTTCGGAAAGGAAGACCAAAACCAGTGCGGTAGGAAAGACGGGTCTTTCGAAGGGTTTTGGATTTTTGCACCATTTCCACCGTGGAGACACGCGCTGCAATCTGAAACAGTTTTAATACAAAGCCATTAGAAAAAGGAGGTGTGTGCGGAAGCAGCTGAAGCGAATAATTTCCTCATCATCATTCTTCCCACCCAGTCACGTGCGTTCAGAGTGCAATCATTGTGCTTCATGATGAGCGAATCTGATTTCACGTTGTACTCCTGGAGGGTCAGAAGAATTTGATTTTCACACACCAACACCGCCAGCGAAACAACCGTCGCACGTGTCCGGCACATGCTTGCCAAATCCCTATTCTCCGGAGGGTGTAGAGAATGAAAAACAGGAGAATAAAAATTCCCTCGACTTGATCCGCTCGCTTCCACCAACAAGAGGATCTCTTTTCGCCCAGATGTGTGTGCGTGTGCGTCGACGGGCTCGTGTTGCTCCTTCCAGCTGGCTTTTTGCGCTTTCTGGTGCCATTCTTTTAAATTTATTCCATTTCAATTTTTTCCTCCCATTCCCATCTTCGTTTCGGTACGGCAGGAGCAGCGACGGCAGCAACCGCCAGGATGCGTTCTGCTGCCAGCTCTGTGTGATGTGTTTGATTGATAACTGAATTATAACGGCTTGAAGGCGAAATTTGATATGGTTGGCCGGTGTGCCACAGCACACGTGGAACCTGAAGGGAGCTGTGTGTCACCCGACAGGAAGGAACATATGTTTTTTTGTGAGGATTGTTTTTAGGTTCTGTGGGGTGTTCAAGCGGTGTTGGCTTATCAGCATTTAAATCAGAAATTATGATTAATCTACTCAAACCAGTGCTTAACCAATTTTAAACTGTATCATTCTTCATGATGTTCTTCAAGGGTTTAGTAGCTGTATGTGCAGCATAAGTTGTGGCTTGAAAGATTATTCTGATTGCAATTTATTCGCTGATCCCAATATACTTTTTTTCATTCATCCAATTTGAATTTTGACACATCAGCATAACGAATAATCAGTGTAGTCTCTTATTGTTGTTTATTGTTTGAGTTCAAATAACGACAATTTTGTTTGTTTTTTGATTTGTTTTATTCAGTAACGACGGCCAGGCCGTATTGCTTTGACAGGTTTTTGATAATATTATTAAAATTAAACTTTTGTGTCTCCTATAATTATGTCCACCACTGTACTTTACCTTTTGGATACTTTAAAAATTATATCGGCGAAATTTTTTTTGCACTGGGTAGTGACTTGGTGGCCTTAGTTAAACATTTAATTGAGATTAAATTAAATTTTACAAAAACTTACCTTGGTAAATGAACTTATTTTGTTTACGATAGCAAATCTTAAATAATTAATATATTAACTAACCCTAACAATCCATCTGAGAAGCGATCTGAGTCAGAATGAACAGTCTACCTTAATGTGTGTTAAGTAGCTTTTCCTTTTTTCCTATTTGTTTTCTCTCGCCTAATTACTCGATTCGCATTGTGTCTACTTTGTGTGTGCTAAAATAATATATTTTTCATCACATCGGTCGTTTCCGTTTCTTGTTCGTCCCTTACCCCACCGCATCTGCCTGGTATCTTTCCGGTAGCTGGCACATTTCTGCAACGGTTTCCACATGCTCTGGCTGCAGCTGCATGCAAGTCCGGTTCCTCCATCCCTTCCCTCCGCGAAGGCAATTTCATGTTTCACGTTTTATCATGCTTCGCCCATCAAACTCCGCCGCGCGCACAACTGCAACTCACCCCGTGCTGCATTTACTTATCCCTTTACCTTTTTTTTTTCCATCGAAAGTGGTGTGAAGGACACACACACGTGTTTGTGTATTTGTTCAAAGTCCAGTGGCTAGCTCCCTTCCTGTAGCCTATTAGATCCGGATCCGGTACAGTGATCACCCGTCTCCCCGCCGCCGTTTGCTAATGTTTCACCCTTAAATGAACGAATCATTTGCGGCGCAGACGACAGACACAGACGCACACACTGCTGTTAAGGTGTGTGCGCGCGCGTATGCGTGTACTTCAGAGGGTTAGTATGCACGAGCATGGTTCCATTTCCTCCGGGTTGGTGGAAACTCAAGTTCTATTTCCGATAAATCAGTATCAGTGGGAGAGAGATAGAGAGACGAAGCACCCAGAAAGGCAGAGGGTGTGATCCTTACGGTTACGATTTCCGCTCGTTTTTTTTCTCCCCGTCCTTCCGGCTCGAGATTCCATTTTCATCTCATCAGATATATCTTTACGCACCTAGAAATGTAGAGCAACAAAGGGGAAGAGTTGCATTCACGTGGCGGTGGTGCTGGAAAACGATTGAAATGTATGTTTTTATCCAATTGTTTTCAAGTGATTTATGGTAGCGTGGAAAAACAGGAAAGGTTGTCATGTGTGTCTGTGTGTACGTGAATGCCTTCCTCCTTTAGGGTATGTGCTCACTCGACGTCTCTCTTCCTATCTTGTTTCGTAGGCAATTTTTTCGGTTTCGGCTTGGGCCCACCCTTGTTGAGGTGAAACAGGAATCGAATTTGTACCTTTTAAACACTTTTACACTGACATGGACGACGAAGAAGGGGTCATTTAATTCTTCACCCAGCGTGGGCTTACTTACACGCTTACAGCTGGTGTGCGTTCTGTACAAAAATGATCGAAAAGCGAAAGCAAAATTATGCTTAAAATTTCTGTTTTCGAAAAGGACTTTCTTCTCTCGTAATTACTGTTAAACGCCTAAATGTTATGCAATACGCTTATCAAAATCGCCATAAAAAAGTTCAAAGCATTTTTTAATTAAAAATCTTGCATACATTCAGGCGTTCTTCCTGACGTTCCTCATGTGATACGATTTTATCAATCTAACACCCTTAAATCCCTCAAGTGTGTCAAATAGCGTCTGCAGCAGTAGAAGCACATCCCCCCTATTCCCTTACGCATAAAGGACGCGAGACCTATAAAACTGCACTTTATTTGCTTTATCCATTTTACCCGACCATATCACACACGACCCGGGACCAGTGGACTAAACCTCGTTGCAAACAACAACGTGTAGCTCTAGCTACCAACTACCGGGCACCATGCAAACATGACAGCTCGTCGTCAAACATTAGCGAGAGGTGAAGAAGCTGTGTGTGTGTGTTCCGTTTGGAGAGGGTTACTCTCATCTGTTTGCATTTCGGATTGATCGTGCCGCACGCTGTTCGTCCTTTTTTTTTTCAATATAGCACACCTATACACACACATGCACGTTGTACCCGGAAATGATTGGCAAAGGGGTAACTCGAGGGGAGATGAAGCTTTTTTATCGTCGTCCGGTTGTGTAATGAGACTGTGGAAGAGGGAAAGCCAGCTACAAAACTGGTTGCTGCTGCTGTTGTTTGCCGTTGGCAAACACACGTACACCCAGGAGAACTAGGAAGGAATAGCAAAAGGCGACGACACTGTTCAGGCTGTGTTCTGTGCCGAATTGCGATAAGGGATGAATTTCCCGTCACAGGAAGGACTACTGCGTTTGAGGAATTTGTGTGTGGTTGAGAAAACTGCGAAGAACAAATAGAGCAGCTCTCACCGTACCCTTACACAGATCGGGTTGGGAAGGTTTTCCTTTAGAACGGAAGTAATTGGGACGAGGTAATGAATACAATTTATTAGCCACACAAGGATACGGCAGGGATGTATCGGTAATCGAGTTGACTTAATGATGATCCATACATTTTGCAGGAATTGTTCTTTGAAGCAGCCGTTAAAGGACCTGTCCCGAAGAATTCAGGTACTTGACGCCACGTGTGCCTCGTTATGAGTGTTTGCACTTCACAGCATCTCCTGAGAATTCGTGAGAAACTGCTGATGCCTTGGGGTGTTTGTTTTGGATGTTAAAATGCCTTGCAGAAGTTTTCCATTTCGTAAACTAGGTTCAAACTGTTCCGGTTTAAGTCATGCTTTAAATTTGGAACAAAATAAACGTCCTCGGCAGCGCGGTTGTGTTCGTGGAAAGCTGTCACGATTAGTGGGTTATGGCGTTTCGGTTTTGACAAATTGCCCAACAAATTTGTATTTAATGACCCGAGCGAGAATTGTCGCCCGACGGCTTTTTAAACGCATTTGCCGGCCGTGCGCCACTCCATTTTATGCTCATTACTTCGCAGAACACAGATCTGTCATCCGTCTGGGTTTTGTCTTTCCATTAGAGGAATCCTCATCCAGGCTTTGTGAAACTCGTGTGTTTCAAACCTTTTTCTCTGTTCACTTTTAATATATCGACACGGCAGCTCGTACATCTTTCGGCGCTTGGTTTCGAAACCCCAAAAGGTATCCCGAGTTGTGGCTGAGACACCAAAAGAAGAGGATCTTTCTTGTGGTCACAAACCTTTTTTTCCAAAGATACATACTGCTTAATGGTAATTTAATATGTTCGCTCGAATGTGGCGAAGGCATCGCATATCGCGGTTTTCTGTGTGTCTATCGAAGGGGAAGCTATGCTGTCGGCGGCATGTCTTTTCTGGAATATTTCTGTACAGCATGAGCAAGAGAAGAGAGGACGGTATGTGCCAGCGTACATGCTGTCAACAAATTCCTTTCCGTGCGATCGTTCCTATCGTTCAAGCTTGGCGCGTGTGCATCGAGCGCTGTAGTAGGTCCACTTTGGAGAAGAATAATTTCCCATTGCATTGTGTCGCCGTTTCTCGAATGCATCTGTTGATGCATCGATAGAAAGGCAAGACATTGGAGAAGTAATTTTAGGAACATTGAAAAAACGTCAAAACAAACAACCACCACCATGCAGTCAATGTGGTGTGGTTTCTTGCAGGAAGAAAGTACAGAAAGCGGAAAGAAGATCTGTTGTCAACCGTGTGACTGGGTTGTGGGTCTATGTAGGTAATGGCATTGTGTTACGCCTGGTCTCGTGTCGTGTGCCATGCTGCCAGTACACAGCCGGCTCTGTGCTGCTAGAGATTGTGTGTATATTTATCTCAATGAGGAAACCACTAATGAAGACGACGACAGACAGGCACACACGACGGCGGGAATGATGGCGGAGAGACAGAAGAGAACAAATCGTTCGATCCCTTTTGGGTACCTAAATTTATTTGTTCTTGGGTCTACAATTTTGCTGTCAGTAATGCCTCTTAGCGCGCGGGTCTTTCTCTGGTTTGGAAGTACCACATTCACCTTGCCTCGTGTTGATCTTTCCGCCTGTCTAGAAAGGAGACTTTCCAACAAGAAGACAACAGGAAAAACATTTGTTGGACATGGAAATTGAAGGCGCATTATGACACCTTCGCTTGAGCCTTCCTTTCAACATTTTCAAAATGCATTACGTTCCCTTAAATGTTGTGAAGCGATTATTTAAAACAATGACAAATAAGCAGTTATGCTTCATGTGATAAGCTGATTGCATACTTTCAGGCTGTTACGGATAACGATCTCATATTTTTATTTAATACAGTGTTTAATAAGCATCGAACTCATTTCTAATATATTTTATCTCATTTTCTTTCGTTTTAGGTATAAGGACGTACATGAAGTATCTAAAAATTGCTTCTAAAGACGACATACGAACCAAAAACGCAAGCAAAGAAAAAAGGGATCTGGCTTCTTATCCCTCGTGAGCCATAAAAAGCCGTTTTTCAATTTCAACTAGTAATTAAATTTCGTGGCCTGTGCGGTTAGGAAATAGGAAACTCCTCAAATACACGCACACATACAGGCCAGCTAGAGAGTAGAGAGAGGGTGTGCACTCTTTCGTTGCATTCTACATTTTCACTTGTTCTTGTGATAACTTCGTGGTGCAGTTCCTTTCATTCGCCCTGTTCAAAGGCCACACGAACCATGCCAGTTGGTGCGGTTGATGATGTAGTCATCATTTCCCTGCTTCGTATAGGAGAAAGGGGAGCGGGAAGGTATCGATGATTCGGTCGTAAAATATTTTATTTCCCTTCTCCCCGCCGGCTAGATGATGTATTTTAGAAGGCTGCGGACATCACCACATGGTGGTTCTGCTGGGAGAGGATCACTTTACAGATCGGGGTAGAAGGAATGTATTACATTCATCTTTTTCGGTTTGCGTTTGACAGGAGTAAGTTAAGTCATGTACCCCACGGCTCTGCTTCAAAGTGCATAAATTGTCGATTGTAAATTATAATTCATTTAAGAGCAGGGGGTTTTTCCAACAGT
This sequence comes from Anopheles epiroticus, assembly GCA_000349105.1. Taxonomy (NCBI): domain Eukaryota; kingdom Metazoa; phylum Arthropoda; class Insecta; order Diptera; family Culicidae; genus Anopheles; species Anopheles epiroticus. The sequence goes on along the minus strand of KB671976.1, from coordinate 483,100 downwards.
CTAGTTTAGTGTAGGGTCTTTGAAATTTACGAGTATTTTTCCAAACCATCCCTCAAAGAAACAAAAACCTGTCACACATGGTGTTATGGTCTTCTGTCAGCTATTAGGCTCATAGAGTCCGAGTGCGATATGAATTATGGGACGAGAGAGCGCGATATTGAAAGCCGGTGCACGGTTCATTTAGCATCCATTATTTAAAAACATTATGATCGTTTTTCCCTCCTACCGTACGCAATGGTTCATGTTAAGCATAACCGAGATACAGATGATAAGGGGCCCGCGTGGTGCGGTAATTAGCTTTCCCATTCTGGCGTCCCACGGATGGAAGTTTTTAGTTGTGTAGAACATTCAAATATCTGCAGTTTGTGGATCGCTTATCGCTCTAAACGAACCACTCCTTGTGCACGTTGGTAGTGTCGCATTTATGTGGCGCGCTTATTACAGAAGCGATTTAATGTATGGGTGCGGCACACGTGAACGGTTTCGATCTACTAGCGCCCAGGGATAATTATGAAAATTGTCGCTTCCTTTTGCATCTGCTTTGCTCTATGCTTCTCTCTACGATGAATGTCGTGTACCCGCTAATAGGTGTATTAGTTTATAGCTTCATGCTCGGATGCGTTTAGTTTGGCGTGTTGGTTTGCCACCCAGTGAGCTATGGCATGATTGTCGTCCCAAAAGATGCGTGATTTGACATGAAATCAAGTGTAAATTTATAATGTTTCACATCCGTGCATTATTCTTCCGAACGGGACAGGAAGTGGGTGTTATTTTATGTCATTTTACGTGTGTAATGCTCATCGAACATGTGTGTTTCTTCCGTACGATTTCACATCAACTGACCTATCGGTGTTTTATGTGCTGCTTTGCGCAAATTCAAGCGCTCTTAACGATTTCGTGCTTAAATTATTCCTTATTTTCGTATGGAAAACACGGCTGTGGCTTCCTAATATTACCTCACAAGTGTGTGCGTATGTCTTTAGGGCACAATTTCTCCTGCAATCGGAAAGTGTGTCAAAACCCATACCACGGACGGGTGGTGGCAAGCGTAATGCTTTTCCAGCTGAAGTGAGAACGACCCGAACCGCAATTTTGTTGCAATGTCCCTCGGGGCTGAAGCTGCCAGCGAACCTTGAAAAGCAAAAACGAAGGGGGAAAAAGGAACTGTGCGTCGACGTCGTCGTTGTAGAGTGGGTCGTGGTGCTTCTGCACCCTCTGTTTTTGCACAATATTTCCCGTCTCGTCGCATCCTGGCTTATAATCTAATTTCCACGATTTGTGAGTGATGATTAGATTTGTTGTTTAATGGCGAGAGGAGGGGAAGGGAGGCGTGATAAGGCGAAGCAAGGGGACCGCGTTCATACCCTACTGTTTCTTCTACCTACTAGCTGCACTACCGTAACGCCAAAAGGCCTAAAGGAAAAGCGATAGAAACGGAAGGTGGCAGAACTACAAAATCAAACGAGAAGGGTGTGTTGTGGCATCGAAATTCCTTACGTCAGAAAATGTGCCTGCTGCTGGACCGATTGAGGGCGTCTGCTGTTTAATCACCAACCCACGAAGGCTCTACCCCGCTATTAGTTCACTCAACCGTGCGTCGGTTGGCAGAGAAAAGTCACCATTTTCAGTAGAACACTCGCGATTTTGTCAGCCCACCCGAGAAAAGTACCTTTTACTTTGCTGGAAAATGTTAATCCACATTACGTTTCCCTTTTTTTACTCTCTTTTAAACACATCCCCGTGAGGCGATATGTGGCCGAACACCTCGAAGCATCACTGCGTTTGTGAAATAGGGAAACATACTGCACACAACTTCTAACACAAACAACTAAACTGGCCCGCGGCTGATAAATTCGCCACAGCAGCGCTGTTCCCGCCATTAATTATGAACCCCCTCTTAAGTGCGTCACGGAAATATTGCTAAATTGTAATGAGTGTGGCCGGCCACATGCCTAGCAGCTCGATCGATTTTTTTTGATAACTTTAAAGCTCTCAAGAACGCCGTTGAGTAAATTTAGCTAAAAATATTACTGTCTCTTTCTCTAGCCCGTTGACGAGGCTGCGAGAGTTTTGCCAGCATTTTCCGTGACGCTCCGTACTCCGTATCACGTACTTAAGATGCCGGCCGGTAGATAGGGAAAGTGAAAGTATTTTACACTTAAGGTTCTAATCCCATCAAAAGATATTCGAGGCTGAGAGGGAATTGGAAAATTCGTTTCAGGCATGACACATTTTTTGCACCATTAATTCTAATCAAGAAATGATTGTTAAAATGGCAACTGTTTAATGGAGAGTTTATAATAAGATGGTTTGTTTAATATGAACAAGGTGTGCGTTCGGTCTAGGTCACTCGACCTAAGATGTTTGAGCGGTTTGCTTGAAATTTTAATGTGTAAAACCCTTTCTCCGCTAGCTTTCCAAAGACATGCGTCAACTCCGTAAAGTATTTATGTCAACTCTCGTAAATTAAACATTAATTATTCCATTAAAATCTCTCCACCACCATGCTGACCAGAAATCTGTTCCTTAAGTCGTTATGCCGGCTCCCCAGAACTAATTGAGTGACTGTCTTTCGCATGGCATCTTCAATCGATTTTTACGACACCGACCAGAGCGGCGGCAAGTAAACGCTTAACTGCTTCTCTCCGCCTGTACAACCCAGCACGGGCTTGATTTTGGGTGGAACAGCAGGTTTTAATTAAATTTTACGGTAGTGTGTTCTAATTCTCTCGAGCGCTACTGCTTGTCTGTGTGTGTGTAGCCATTAATCCAACCAGGAGCCGGCCGGCACAATGGCAAATTTAAAACACGCGGTAGAAATTTTCATTTAAGCCTTCCAACGAGAGATGAGTAAAGGAGGGAACCCCGCTGTCCGCTTCTTGTGCCTCGCGTTATCGCCCTACGTAGACCGGCTTTCTCCACAATCGGAAGGAAAAGTCACGTCCTTACGGTGATAAAGATAAGAGAAACTTCAAACAGAATTTGTTGTTGTTTTCATTTCTTCCGAGGAATGGTGGTTGTGTGTGGAGGGTTAAACTTTTCACGGTCTTTTCTCTACTATAAGAAGGAATGAGAGAGAGAGAAAGGGAAACCCATTTTCATTGCCGTTTTTTTATCGAAGGAAGATGCTGCTGTCCCCTTTGTGAAGAACGCATGCAATAAATAGGTAAAGGACGTTGAACCGACTCACCGACCATGCGTCTTCTCCTTTGCTTTGAGCCAGTTAGAAAGGCAAAACTAAAGGCCCGACGATGCGGCGTGTTGAGGAAAAACGGGGCAAGATTTATTTGATTCTACAAAACCCCAGAGAGTGAGAGGGAGAGCGAAAGAATGTCCTTCACTCCAGCCATACGAGCCATTGTGGAAATCCCAAGATAACTTTTCACGTTCTATATACAGTCCCTGTGTGGTTGTCTCTCTCCCAATTGTACCTCAATTCCTCATGAAAATAATGTTCTCCAAATTTTGGTACAGGAACCGGCGGTATTAAACTCCCGCTTTCAGATGCAGGTCAAGTAGTTTGAGCACCGGTTTCTCCCTCACGCCGTTTGCCCTTTCATTTCTCGGAAGTTTTGTGGGTCATGAACGATATTTTTATGGGACAAAAAAGAGTTTGTGTATTTTTGGTGCTGCTCCTTAGCGTTGTTTGATTTAGGGACGGAGAGGTATGGTGGTATGATTTATTTACTACTCTTTCGGGAAAACAAGTAGAACGATGAATGGAAGTAGGAAGGAATTCCTATGATATCAGTGGGAAATTCTTCAATTATTATTCTCCTTTTCGGAACAAATGTAGGACTTAGCAGCGTGTTTAGTACATCAGGTTCAAGAATTTTTGTACTTCTAATTTGCCTGAAAGTATGCAACACGCATCACAGAGTCATCAAATTAATCGTGTCTATGACACTTAATTAACCATCAAACACCTTTTACTTTTTCATGTTCTTTTAAACTCACTTTGTAGGTTCATTCTTGTTCACACTTACCGCAAACTGGCACATGATTCGTTCCTCGTTCTTTCACTCTGCTTCGATCACCCATATAATGCTTATTTACGAAAAATACACCCACCGTCAGTTGATAAATATCGATCCAAATCACGTCAAACCGGGGAGTGTAAGCAATGGAAAACCTACTTAGTAAGGAAGCTGATGAAGGAAAAGCGTGCCCACATCGTTGATGGACATTAGATTTTGGTCGGTAAGCAAAGCCACGATCTTTCTGCTATAAAGACCGATCGACAGCGCATTAAAGAACAAGAACAAGCGGAACAGAAGAGGACTAAAAAGGGTTCATCAGAGATCAATCTCTACGGCTCGTAGATTTCCCCGGGTCTGGGGTCTTGGGTCCGGCTTTGTGTTTATGTTATCGTTGTAAATTATTTTCTCCAAAAACCACTACCGCGCGGTTACGCGAGATGCGTTTCATCGCGTGCGTTTCTCCCCTTGAGGGGTGAGAGGGAGGAAATGTTGGACATTGCATCTCAGGGTGAAGAAAACATGCCATGTTCTCATCCCAGACCGTGCGCTAAGGAAACTGCAGTTCGTATTTTTAGAAGAAGCACATTAGAGATATCTTGTCCGCTTTTTTGTTTGCCGCTTTTCCAGTGGACTTTCTTCCGCGCTCTGGCTGCGGTCATCGGGTTCGTACGGCAAGGGGTTAAATCCCATCCATTTTCCCTTGTTCATTTTTCACTCGATAGCATATGGAAAGATAAGTTGCAAGATTGTTGCCACCTTTTCCTTTCGTTATTCGGGACGCTAGAGTGTGTGTGTGTGTTGCAGCTGTTTTGTGCCACCCCACAATTCAAACTGGGGGAGGGGGGAGGGGGAGGATGTCAAAATGATCGGAAATGATCATTTTACTGTGTCTGTGCCCCCCCGCTACACTGCTATTAGGAATGTATTCAACGCATCTCGGATGTAGGTTATTTATCCCACAGTTGGACGAGTCGCGTACGTGCCCCGGGAAGTTTGAAATATTTCACGCAGAAAAGCAATCTTATTTATTGCAACAATAAGATGAGAGAAGGTTGGGGGACGTTTGGTTTGTGTATCGACACATTTTCTTTCCATCCCAGCTCGTTCTTTCTCCAGATGTTGTAATGTTTTGAGGCGCGAGCGCGCGCGTGGTAGGTCTTCAGATTTCTTCATAGACTTCGTTCCTCGTGTTTTCACTAATAACTTGCCGCCAGCGACGGGTGAGAAAAAGGCGCATCTGCTTCAATGAAATAGCTTGTAACCCTTTTTTCCAGCTGCAGCTGCAACTGTGATGTGTGTCATATGATGGGTGGCGTTCTTGCTTCTTTTTAAACACAATTTATCAATTTTGGAACAAATAATTTTAAACTGTAACAAATAATAATTAAGAGGAGTTTAAAAGCATTTCTTTAGCACAAAGCTCGTCTTTCAAAACAACCAAACCACGGCAAGAGCACGTGCTCTGTTGGTGTTTACTCCAATCAAAGTGTTTCCTTCACTAGTTGAAGAAGGCAGGTTCTGGACAGTGTCAAGATATTTGAGGGCTCGAGTGGAGAAGTGTGTTTGCTTCTCTACCACTTTGCTTCCTCAAAAAGTGATTATGTTTCCTTCGGAATGAAAATCTTACACCATCTGTCTTAACGATCGATGCACGCGAAGAGAAGAAGTGTTTTTACGAACTCTTCTTCCGTCGTCGTCTACTGTCGATCGATTTTCAAGTAGAATGTTTTCCAATTTTGTTTGAATAATTTTCACCGTAACAATTTCTCTCCTCGTCGAGCGTCAAATTCCTGTTGGTGTGTTTGTTTTCTTTTGCTTTCTTCCTTGTTTTTGAAATGGTTTGAAAATGTTGTGGGATAGCAAGCAGGCCAAAGCACTTGAGTGAGACACGGACAACGGGATAACGTTACAAAAACACAACCGCAACACGCTTGGTCGTATTGGTCATATTGCAACAGAACAAACTGGGTGAAACCGTTCTCGAACCGCGTTACTAGACCACCCCCGAGACGGACGTGCAGCTTTAAACGATTATAATTTACAGTGGAAATAGTAAAAACTGCCAAATTATTTAAAAAGAATGGCAGCAACACATCATCGATCACGAAGCTCTATTAAATATTCTATTCAATGTCAAGAACACTTCATTCCCGGTCCAGACAACAACACGCGAGCTTTATTTTTTCTACATTCAATCATTGATACCCGCTTCCGGTGGCTAATTTTGCGGTCATATATCCCCTTCCCTAAACCGATGGTGGCGGCAACGACTGCCCTGGAGTGTAACATAATACCTCTTTTCCCCGGCAAATGACGAACATGCCACGTGGTCGCAGCGGGACCACCCCGTTGCTGTGCTCCATTTAATTGTTTGTCTTTGCATCGGACAATGTGTGCCTGACATGTGGTGAAGGTTGAATTTTGAACTACGGCAGATCATCATCGAGCAGCATTATTGCGGTGTCTGGTATTAATCAATGTGTTTTTGTGCGCCCTCCAAAAAAAAAGCGTAGTTCACGGTCACGGACTGTTGAATCGATTTCGAACAATAGCTATTACTGTATTCCAAAAAGGTTGTAGGTAAAAATGGATAAAAAACATGAAAGAAGAGTAGTAGAGTTTTGTTACGCAAATTGCATACTTGTGGGCGTTTTATTTTCAACCATTAAAAAAAGAATTGCCATGTGGAGATGTTTAGCTGCGCTTTCTTCTGAGTGTCTTTCTAATCCTCTTTTATCTGTGTATAAATGGAGTCAATTTTCCAACAGTACCCAAAAGAGCGTGAAATAAAGTGTCAAAGACCCTTTTGCCTCCTGTCCCCAGTCACACCACATATGCAACAGCTCCCAATCACTCTTGCGGTGCGACATATCATCAGTCACACTGCCTAAAACCTTTAACCTTTATAATCCCCTTTATCCCTTCGCTTCTGGTTTGATTTTGTGACCTTCAGCGTGAAAATAACGGTGGCAGTTGTGGTACGATGCGTATGGATTGTTATCGATTTTTCCGTTTTCCCCGGTCGGTTTTCCACTTGATACGATGGAAGGTACGGAAAGATAAATTCTATTAGCAATTTTTGATTGTGCATTTCGATACGGTTGATATCGCTGCCCAAATCTGCGTGTGGCGCCCAAGCTTGCGTCTCCGGTCAGTAAGGGTCAATTTGAATTGAAGTGTTCATTTAAACACGATCTCGTGCCTGTGTCCTTCCTGTTGGACAGTGTTTTAAAGGCAGCAACTACCTACGACTGTTACGACGAACTCACTTTAGCTTTTCTGTAAAATGATTCTTTTCATAAGCATGTAAATTCATCCACTCTTTCTCTGTCTCATCGTCAACGATGGCGCACTGACTGGTTGGTCTGTACTACCGTAGGAAAAAGGGTTCTTCTTTGGTTGGTTGGCGCCATGATAAACGATCTATATTATGTTTCTCGATGAAGATATGCGTCAAAGCATCATCTTCAGTTTTACTCCACTATTCTACATCCTCGTTCAATTTTTTTTCTTGGTGCGGCTGCCGGGTCTAATTTGTTTGTTATGTGTGCGCCTCATTCGCGGACGCGCCCAATGATTAATGAGGCGCAAAGTGTGTGGCAGCGTTGTAGCAAGAAAGAGATTTAATGTTGTGTTTTTATTAGTAGGAAATCCGCAGCAATTCGGCTGCATAAAGTGCTTAAGTAGAAAGTCTTGCCGTTATAGGATGATGAGGAAGTGTCTTTGTGTTCGCTCTTGGAGGTAATAATCATGGCGATTGTTTCTAACGTCACTGCGTAAAGTTCGTGAGAATCTTTCGTGCATTTCTCGGTGGCTCCAAATTAAGTCAATGACAAAAAGTGATTAATGAAGGCAAGTAGGGCAGAAGGAACAAGACACATAAGGAGTTTATTAAAAATGAAAAATGAATTTTGAATGTTATTTACCGCTGCAAACTGGTTGGTTTCTTGTTATACTAAACAGTGCAAGAGAAAATTATATGAATCTCTTAGCGATATTGGCTCACGTTCTCTAATGCATAGTGCTACTGCCTTCTAGTACAGTCCAGTTCTATTTTGACCTCAAGGTTTCCCTCCCTGATGAACACAAAACAGAAGCTGTGTACAGAATGGCAGATACATTTCCGACCATCAGTTCACTCCCTTCCTGTTTGGCTGCAACATGTAGACCATTAATTTGCCGTCTCTTTGAACCTTGCGTGAACTGCAGCGACGAGAGAATGCAACATGTGTGACTGTCATTATCGATCTTAAATGTTATTAATTTTATGGCATAATCGGTAAAGCTTGCACCTACTGTCGTTACCATCGCCTATTCTCCCTCCTCCTGCGTTAGCCTTTCGTTAGAGGATGGTCATCACTTTGATGTGTGAAATCCCTTGTTTCTCTGCGCAGGGGAGTGCGCCTCATCACATTACCGATGCTTCTCTATCTGTGCCCGATGGGTGATGGCTTAAGGGGGATACCATTTTAATATACACTTCCACATCTGTTGCACATTATCAACAAACGAGAGGCTCAATTCTACAATCTAACCTATTTTTCTGCTTTCCTTTTACTGCTCTTTTTAGAACACACAACGAATCTGGCTGTATAAACACGCATCAACGCGATGAAGGCTGGTAGGCAGCCGACCTCCGGCGGGTGGTCGGATGCGAGGACACTCTTTCTTTGGTTGCTTTTTGCGTCCCAAGTGGCACTGCTTACCCGCGCCCAACTATCCCAACCACAGTCGAACGATGTCAATCGCTACAATCCGCAGGATCCGTTCGGCGGCCGGCAGCAGTACAATCCCCAGTACCCCAACAGCCAGTACGATCCCAACTCCCGCACCAACCAGGGCCTACCGTCGCAACGTGACTACTACGGGAACAACGCGCTGAACAACAACCAAGACTCGAACAGCATCGACGGTAACCGGTTCGGGCAGGACAATCGCAACGTGATCCTCCAGTCAACGACGCCACGCGATTACTTTAACCGGCCAACGACGCCACCGTACCGGGGGCGTACCTCCAACCGTAATCCCTTCACGAACGACTACTCCGCCGGTAACTCGTTCTCCCAGGGCATCACGTACTTTATCGTCGCCTCGAAGATGGTACGCCCAGGCCAGGTGTACAAAGTGTCGGTGTCGGTGCTGGAATCGAACCAGCCGCTAACCGTCCGTACCAGCATTTCGCGCGATGGCGTTGAGCTGAGCAGTGAGGCAAAGCCGATCACGGTTGGCGTGCCGGAAACGTTGCTGATGCGCGTGCCACCGACCAGCGTGGTGGGCGAGTACAAGCTGCGGGTGGAAGGTTCGTACGACAAGAGTTTTGGCGGGTACGTGTTTGCGAACGAGACGAAGCTGATCTTCTCCCAGCGCTCGATGACGATCTTCGTGCAGACGGACAAACCGGTGTACATGCAGGGCGAAACGGTACGGTTCCGGGCGATCCCGATCACGACCGAGCTGAAGGGTTTCGATAAGGAGATGAACGTGTACATGCTCGATCCGGCCGGACACATTATGCGCCGGTGGCTGTCGCGCCAGTCGAACCAGGGCTCGGTAAGCTTGCGGTACCAGCTATCCGACCAGCCGGTGTTCGGCGAGTGGAAGATCCGCATCGAGGCGCAGGGACAGATCGAGGAGGCCCGGTTCAACGTGGAGGAGTACTACCAGACGCGCTTTGAGGTGAACGTGACGATGCCGGCCTTCTTCTTCAACACCGACCGGTACATTTACGGGCGCATTATGGCCAACTTTACGAACGGGACGCCGGTGAAGGGTAACCTAACGCTGAAGGCAACGATCAGGCCGATCGGATTCTTCAACCCGGAAGCCATCAACCAGATGAACCGTGTGGGCAATCTCGGACGGCTCACCAACCTGAACCAGAATGTGCCATACTATCTGCAGAAGACGAATCCGGACCTGTTGTACAACAATCCGCAGAATAGCTTCACCAGCCAGCTCGGTGGACGGGATCAGGGTGTGTACGATCAGGGTGGCATTGGGCAGAGCGGATACGACGGTGGACGCTACTCGTCCAACAGCTTCCAGGATTCGTACGTGATCGAGCGGCATCTGAACTTTGACGAGGAGTGGCCCTTCTGGATCAAGAAGCCGGTGGAAACCGACTCGCAGTGGGACTCGTGGACGAACACGTACCGGGAAAGTTTGCCCTATTTGCGGTTCTTCAACGGCACGTACAACTTCCGCTTCCCGATGAGCGAGCTGGCCCAGCTGGTACCGAATCTGTCCGGCATGGAGATCCTCTTTACGGCGCGAGTTGGCGAGCGGTACTACAACGAGATCGTGGAGGGTTATTCGCTGACGCGCGTGTACAACTCGTCGATACGGATTGCTTTCCTTGGAGATTCACCGCAGGTAAGCTGCAACGCCAAACGCATATGTGAAGATCGCTTTTTTAATTGTCGCTTGTTTCGTTCTTCTAGGTCTTTAAACCTTCGATGCCATTCACCGTGTACCTGATCGCTGAATATCACGACGGTTCGCCACTCCCGCTCGATGAGTTCAATGCGGGCCGCATGGAGGTATCCGGTACGATCGATAGCCGCGCGTCCGGCGGTCGCAACTCTTTCGACAGCCGCGTGCTGCACATGTCCCAGAAGGCGGGCGTATGGGAGCTGAAGCTAGACATCCGTCACGATCTGAACCTGGAAAACACGAAGCAAACGAACGAGTTCCTTAACGAAATCCAATCGATGCGCCTGGTGGCCAACTACATCGACCCATCGGGCGAGCGAGCTTCCACGGAGCTGCTGCTTCTTTCACACTTTTCACCCAATAATCACAACATCAAGGTTCACACGAGCACCACCGACGCGAAGGTGGGCGAGTACATTACGCTGCACGTGCAGAGCAACTTCTACATCAAGGATTTCCACTATCTGGTCATGTCGAAGGGCATCATACTGGTGACGGGGCACGAGAACATGAAGGGTGGCGTAAAGACGATGGCCATTACGCTGAGCGCTGAGATGGCCCCGGCAGCGACGATCGTCGTGTGGCACATCGGGCGCTACGGCAAGCTGCTAACGGACAGTCTGACCTTCCCTGTGAATGGCATTTCGCGCAACAACTTCACGGTGTTCATCAACAATCGGAAGGCGCGGACGGGCGAGAAGGTTGAGGTGGCAATTTACGGTGAGCCCGGTTCGTACGTGGGACTGTCCGCGATCGACAATGCGTTCTACACGATGCAGGCGGGTAACGAGCTAACGTACGCGAACGTCATCTCGAAGATGCTGTCGTTCGACGAGCACGTTAACGGTACGTTCAAGAAGACGTGGATGTCGCACGATGGTGATCCGGATGAGCTGGTGTACTATCCTGCCTCGACTTTCGGAATCGATGCCAACCGGACGTTCGATTACGCTGGGCTGGTGGTGTTTACGGACGGCGTTATACCGATGCGGCCGTCGATCTGTGACCAGGCGCTTAACTACAGCGAGTGTCTGAATGGACGGTGCTACCGGACGGACAAGCGTTGCGATGGGTACATGGACTGCGAAGATGGTACGGATGAGGCTGGGTGCAGTTTGCGAAACGAGACGCTACTGGCCGAGTTCCGGAAGTTCCGCTTTAATCGCATTTTGCGCCACTATCAGAACGTGTGGCTGTGGAAGGACGTGAACATTGGACCGCATGGACGGTACATCTTCAATCTGGATGTGCCGCAGGTGCCCGCCCTGTGGACGGTTTCCGCGTTCGGCATTAGCGGTACGCTTGGGTACGGTATGATAAAGAAACCGATCGAGTACGTGGGAATTCAACCGTTCTTTATCAACGTGGAGATGCCGACCGCTTGCCATCAGGGCGAGCAGGTGGGAATACGAGTGGCCGTCTTCAACTACCAAACGGTGGACATTGAGGCGACGGTCGTCCTACACAGCTCCCCGGACTACCAGTTCGTGCATGTGGAGGAGGACGGCATTGTACGCTCCTACAATCCGCGCACCTCGTTCGGAGAGCATCAGTTCTACATCTACCTGAACGCTCAGGACTCCACCAACGTGTACCTGCCGATCGTACCGACGCGGCTCGGCGAGATCGAGGTAACGATTCACGCCTCCACCCTGCTCGGTGCGCATCAGATCAGTCGTAAATTTACGGTCGAAGCGGACGGATTGCCACAGTACCGCCATCAGTCGATCCTGCTCGATCTGCGCAACCGTGCCTACCTCGTACAGTTTATGCACGTGAACGTCACGGAAACACCCATCATTCCGTACGAGATCGACCGTTACTACGTGTTCGGATCGAACCGGGCACGCATCTCCGTCGTGGGTGATGTAGTCGGCGCGATCTTCCCCACCATGCCGATCAATACCACCTCGCTGCTCGAGCTGCCAATGGATGCGGCGGAACAGAACATGTTCAGCTTTGCGGCCAACTTTTACACCATCAAGTACATGCGCGCCAGTACGCTGCGAGACAAAAAGACGGAAAAGCAAGCGTTTCACTTTATGAACACGCTGTACCAGCGGCAGCTTAGCTATCTGATGGAGGACGGTGGGTTTTCGCTGTTCCGTGCGGATTGGAACCAGTCGGCACCGTCCGTCTGGCTGACGGCGTACTGTGCGCAGGTGTTTGGCGAGATGGCGGGGCTGTACGAGTACGAAAACTTTATCTTTATCGATCCGTACATGATACAGAAGAACATGCACTGGCTGTTGCGCCACCAGAAGGAGGATGGTTCGTTCTGGGAGGAAACGTGGCTGCCCGATCGGAAGGCAAACAGTTCGGGCTTCTTTTCGCGCAACGATGTGGTACGCGAGAAGAACGTTACGCTGACGGCGCACGTGCTCATCACGCTCACGACGGTGAATCTGCCAGCTGGGGTGAGTGTTAGGTTTAAAGGATTGCTATGAAGTTTAAAAGCCAGAGATTTGCAATCCCATTCTTGTTTTACACTAGCGACATCTGTTACTAACTAGCCGAAGCTAACACACACCCTAATCATAGGTAGCTTAGTTTCTATCATTTTGTAAAGTGATCTTTTATGTCTGTAAGTTGTGGAGAATAGAATTAATAAGTTTTCTCTGCCTTTTTTTCTTCTTCCCCACCAATAGAGACTGGCGTCACGGGTAGCATTGGCGCAGCAAAGAGCATTACAATATTTGCAGCGAAATTTGGCCACTATCAAGGATTCCGGTTCGACCTACGAGATAGCGATCGTAGCGTACGCGCTGATGATAGCGAAGGCGCCGAAAGCGGAAGCTGCCTTTACGATGCTGTCCTCAAGGATGCGATCAATCGGTAAGAGGAATCTTTCCCCTTTCTGTTGCATGCTTCCAGTTAATTCTAATTTTCTTTCCTTTTCGTTTTTCCTCAAACAAAAGGTGAATTCAACTACTGGGGTGAGGAGGAAGTTCCACTGCCACCGACGAAGCTGGAAAATCAACGCTACTTCTCGCTGCCCCGCCTTCCGTACAAATACGATTCGATGAACATACAAACGACCGCTTACGCCCTGCTGACGTACGTGTCACGTCAAGAGATACACGTGGATCCGATCGTGGCGTGGCTGAACGCTCAGCGCCTTACCGACGGTGGTTGGGCCTCGAGTCAGGATACGGGCATGGCGATGAAGGCGCTCACCGAGTACAGTACGCGCAATCGCGTCTCGAACGTGACGCAGCTCGCGATCAAGGTGGAAGCGACGTCCCTGCCCGGTGAAACAAAACAACTCTACATTACGCGCAAAAGCTTGGCGCAGCAGCAGTTTTTGGATGTAAGTTTCGTGAAGACACTTCGAAAAGTTATATTTGATGAAGAAATTAATGTTTGTGTCCTTCCTGTTTTTCTTTCTGTGTAGGTGCCTAATGCGTGGGGTACGGTGCGAGTGGAAGCCACCGGTGTCGGTTATGCGATCCTGCAGATGCACGTCCAGTACTCGGTCGATACGTACAAGTTCCAGACGCAACCGCCCGTGCCGGCATTCGATCTGACGACGCGCACGATCTTCCACGGCAGAAATCAGTCGCACATTAGCTACGTCATCTGTCAACGGTAAGCGTTTGATAGCTAGCAACAGCAGGATGCTTAGTAGGCGAGAAGAATTGGAACAGTGTGTGCTTCATCGGTATGTTTTGCTTTATCGCCCTCTAGATGGACCTACACGCAGGAATCGATCCGCTCGGGTATGGCGGTGCTGGATGTGGCCGTCCCGACCGGGTACATGATACAGCAGCAGAAGCTCGACTCGTACATCCTTAGCCAGCGTGTGCGAAATCTGCAACGGGCTCGCTTCCAGGAGCGAAAGGTACTCTTCTACTTTGACTATGTAAGTTATTTGTTTTAATACTTTGATGTTTTTTGTATAAAGCATTCCAAATTAAAACGGTTTATTCCTTTTTTTGTAGCTGGATAATGAGTATGTTTGTGTGAACTTTACACTGGAACGTTGGATGCCGGTAGCCAACATGTCGCGCTACTTACCGATCCGTGTCTACGATTACTATGCACCGGGTAAGATACGAACAGACGATCTTCCAAAAATATTTTTAATTAACACATGTTTTCTATTTTTCCCACTACTTTTAGAACGCTTCAACGAGACCATCTTTGACTCGCTGCAAACCTACCTGCTTAACATATGCGAAGTCTGCGGCAGCTCGCAGTGTCCGTACTGTTCGATCTACAACCTTGCCGTCCGCTTCCCGGGCTCGCTGCTGCTAACACTGTTGACCAGCATCCTGCTCGTGGCACGCCACTATCGAATAGTGAATCCAAATGGGTGGATTTTCCTGAACGATTAAAATATGAGGTAAACGGAAAAGGAACCCATTAATGTGTGTGTAAATATGAAACAGAAAAACTTCCTTCCTTTATTCCTTTAACGCAAAAGGAATATTATTCCATCGACATAAAAAGTTAAAATCGAATCAAGCAAACATTTTGGAAGATAATCGATCCCCGTACATCCCTCTCCTTATATCAATATTGTTGCGTCCGTTTTTTTTAGTAGTAGTTAAACTTTTCTTTTTTAAGCTGTAGTATTTAGGGGTAAAAATGCACTTAACAACACACCATGCATCACTCCGTGCTGCGATGCGCCATCTCAGTGGAAATGTTTTTGTTTGGAATAGGCAAAGAATAGAACATTTGAATACATATTTTTCCATAGTGTAGCTATTTTGTTTTTATTCTCTTGCTACCACCATCAATGCGAACAAAATAAGCAATTTACAAAGAGTAGATTTGTAAGCTCTTCGGCAGTGGGTGTGTATGAAGGAGTGTGTAGTTAAGAGCGAAGGACAATTATTAAGATCATGGAAATGTGCTCCCCTCTTGTTTTTTACGCAAAACGTCCCCATCCATATCGCGCACGTAATCGTTTCGTTTTAAATAAAATTTAAGCTCAAAACTTAAGAAAATATTTCTCTCCTCGGGTGTGGGGCCAAAACCCACCGCCTGGGGAGAAAAGTAAAACAAAAGAAGGCCGTCCATTTTGATTCTGGTCAATGTGTATCAATGCGTGTTCTAGTTTTTTTTTAATTTACTTATTTTTATATTTTTTCCCCGCGCGAAAGAACTCTTTTTTTACAATATGATGATACGTACTACGTTTTGTTGTAAGTAGCGATGAAGTAATGAAAAACTAAATAAAAGCAGAAGACCGTTCTAGAGAGAAGAAAAAACAAAAAAAATCTTTACACAAAAGAAGGAAAAGAGAAAGGAAGCATGCAAAAGGAGGGAAAGCAATAAGATAATTTTTGATAAAATTTTGCTAAAAAGATGCTGACTGCAACTTTTCGTGAAAAGTAGAAGCAATTTCGAAGCAGAAAATAACGAAATCATTAATAAGTAGAAAAGCAAACAAGAGTAGAAGGGAACGGACGATACAAATTGTTAAGGTGCCTTAGAGCGTCGTCGTTTCCCCTACAAAACGCAACCAGGCGGAGCGACCTCTCTTTCTCTTTTTCACTCACTCAGAATCGCAAATATTAAATGACCTCCATATAGCATACCTCCTGAAAATCACTTTACTGTAAAACAATACATATAAATATAGAAGAAGAACGATGAAGTGAGCCATTTTCTTACCACAAGTATTTTTTGCCACCACACAAATTAAGAATCTCAACTGCTAAAAAGAGATGGAAAGTGGTACATTAAACAAACAACATTGAGAGAGAAGTGTTGAGCAAAGTATCAGGCAGAAGTGCTGTAGTCGAATGAATCAGCAAAAACAGCAATCGAAAAGGAAAATGTAAAAGATGACATGGAACAACAATGCAACAATAAATGGAAACAACTGAGCCGATCGTGGCCTTATCTTTTCTATAGTAGTAAGCGAAAGATCTACTAAAAAGTGTTAACTACTGAATTTCTTAGATTTCTTGTGTTTTAGTCATAATGTTTTAAAGGCGTTTTTTCAGCATTTTCGTTATTAAAAAGTGTATGGAAACATCGACATCGGCTGTGCAAAAGAAAACCAGCGTAATTCGGGCAACGACTGTAAAAAGAACTACTCCATTGAAGCAACCCTGCTCCTGACCTTGACAAACGGTTGCCATAGTAATACTAACTTCAAATTCCAAGTTCTTTCCTCAGTAGCACGTTTATTGACTTAAGCACCTCGTACAATTAAGTCACCGGTTCAACAGAGAACGCCGTTTGTCTCATTTGCTGAACAAACACAAAACCGCTCGCCTTGGCGTGTTTGTGTCGGCCATATCTCAAGCCAATTTTAATTGCATCGACACATTACAACCGTCTATTACACCGCAGGTATACGTGACCATGCTCGGTGCGCGCGATTAAATTGTCAACACAACACAAACCAGAAAGATTGGAGAAGCTTCTCTTTTGTCACTAAAATATTTTGCTTTATTTTTTCATCCTTGTTACAGCAGTTTCCCTCCCTCCCACTCTTAAGCACTACCTCCGTCTGTCTACGCTAGTGGTTGTTTGATTCGCGCCCTATTTTCCCATAACCCAAGCTAGTTTCTACTTTATTCGAACTGGACGAAGATATAACTTAGATAGATAGTTGTGCCTGTGAACGGTGTGTGTATATTGTTCCCTTTGCTCGCTACCAAGTTCGCAAACTATCTACACTGCACGATGAGGAGGGTGAAGGATAATCTTTTTAATAATAAAACATCACTAGGTAAATGATGCCGCACCGGCATTGGAATTGAGGTACCTAAAAGCTCTTAAAAGACCGAAAATTGCAACAGAGAAACGAAAAATAAATATCTTTTCACCTATTTCATGTCCTCCCGTTCATCTCTTTCGCGAAAAATGCTAAAAACGATTCAAAAAACAATATTTAACAAACATTTTGTGTGCGATTTCTACCATTCCTTTCTTTTGTGTGTGTGTGTCTGGCTGGCTGTGTGCGCCACTTCACGGCTTCACGGCTCTATGTGTACCGTCACCTCCCCATTGCCGGAGGCTAGGCCCTCCTCGAGCAGGGTCCAGTTGCGCTGCAGCTCCTGCAACCGGCGGTAGGCACGCATCGATATGTTTAAGCTTGGCATCACCTCTTGTAGCCCTGGCTCGTTCAGAAAGCTCAGCCCGCACAGACCAAAGTACGAGTGGAACGGATCGGTATAGGCTTGCGGCCATTTGGAAAACCCACCGACTGTGGCATCCTGCGTCGAGAGCACATAGTCCCGGTTGTCCTTGAAGCTGGTCAGCTCGAACGCGTGCAGTATCTTGAGCGTGGCCGCTATCCAGAACGAGTAGCATGTGTCGACCGGTTTGTTCGGTCGGCCCTGGAACCCGTCCTGCTGGCGAAACACCAACCAACGTATAATTTTTTCCCGCGTTCCGGGCGACAGTAGGTGCAGCTGGCCGCTTAGCTCCAGTGCGGCAATTGCACAGAACGTGGTGCCACCGTGCGATTCCATCTCGTAGTGCTGGCTGATGCCGTAATCGTACCGCTGCCGGACGAAAAGAAGGGTTCGATTAGAAACATGAAACAAACTGGTCGGGCCGCCGTCACACACGTACGATGCTCTTCAGGATGTAGTCGGCCATCTTTTTACGATCGACACGGCCCCAATCGT
Source organism: Anopheles epiroticus (assembly GCA_000349105.1). Taxonomy (NCBI): domain Eukaryota; kingdom Metazoa; phylum Arthropoda; class Insecta; order Diptera; family Culicidae; genus Anopheles; species Anopheles epiroticus. The sequence continues at coordinate 465,090 of KB671976.1, read as the reverse complement.
TCAGCATGGCACAGATCGCGGCCGCACAGTACACGAACCGCATGTCGTGCTCGCTACCCTCGATCGTCGCACTGAAGCTGCCGTCGTCCCGTTGTACCGCCGCTACTCCCTCGATGATGGCACGTCGATTCAGGCGAGACAGATCGTCCCCGAGCGCGACCAGCACGGCAATCCCCGTGTACGTGATGGCCAGGTGGCCCCATCGGTACAGTTGCAGTCCGCAAGTGTCGGGCGTGCCTACCACATCGAATGTGCTAGATCCCTGGATGCCACCGTACCCCCGTTCGCCCGGTTTCGGCACGACCTGCAGCTTATACACCCAGTTGCAGATGTCCTGCTGGAAGGTGTCGGTTAGCATGTGCAACGAGTCCAGCACGTCCAGTCCGCTGACGGCAAAGAAGGCTATGGTGACTCTATGAAAACGGAGGAGAAGTAAGATTTGTTTGAATTACATGATGACTCCACTGGAACTGTGGCCTCCTCGCCCCGTTCCATACTCACCGGGTGGAATCGTGCGACGCCAAGCGCCCCGGCAGTGTGTGTAGAAATCGTATAAAGTACTTGGCGTGTTTTCGAAACTCCACCTCTTCCCCTTCGGTAGTGTTTTCCATGACGAGGCTAAGATATCCACCCAGCTTCACGCTGTACAGTTCCCTAAAAATTATAGAAATGGACTTTCTTTGCAGGAACAAAATACGGCTTAAAGATGACCACAGGAAACACGGGAGGGACGGATGTGTGTCCGTTTTCGCTTTAGTTCGCAAGAGGAGAGGTACTTTAGGCGAGGAATGAAAACGGAACGGCACTCGGCTCAAGGCTCTCGCTCACTGCACGCTTCCCGAATCAGCAGCAGATATTCGTCCGTTTCATGATGCTTGCCGTTCAGGTACGAGTGAAACGCCTCGAAAGAATGCCCCTAAACTCCACGGCGGGTTAAATAATAATAACGAAAGAACGTTTGTCGCACCGACGAATCATTTCACTTTGCGTGTATGTTTTGGTTGTTTTTTTTTCCTTCCATTCGTGGCTGCTTTGACAGCTGTCAGTGTGTGCCCTTCAGGAACCGACACATTGTCAACCGGTGCCCGCTGCTGTCATAACAATGTGCTGTGCGACTCCAAGCACGATTTCATAACAATCTCTTTTTTTTGGAGAAGTGTAGTTCCGAAACACACAAAACGTAATAGTTTATTCTATTTTACTAAAACAGAATTGCGGCTGAAGAATGCGGTTAACCACACTGCTACAGAAGGTGGGCGATGTGTCGAAAAAGTTTTCCAACTTCCCGGACTCGTACGTGAAGCGTTCGATGGAACAGGTACAGTACTCTGTGTGATCCTTCGATGCTCCCAGGTGTGATAACGAGAATTTTCCTCCCTCTTCGTCAGGTGTACTGGAAAACGCCGCGCGGTAAACCACAGTACCTACCGCGGACGGTCGAGCGGAAAAAGTTTCGCTTCACGATGAACCGTCCGTGGACGGGCCAGTTCAGGCAGCAGAACATGCCGGGCACGATCCGGAAGAAGGTGTTTGTCGAACCGATCGCCAACTGGAGCTTCTTCCGCGGCGATCGGGTCGAGGTGCTGGTTGGCAAAGACAAGGGCAAGCAGGGCATCGTAAGCCAGGTGATCCAGGAGCGGAACTGGGTGATCGTGAGCGGACTAAACTGCCATCTGCGCAAGGTGGCGGACGAGAAGGAGTATCCGGGAATCATGATCAAGTCGGAAAGTCCGCTGCTGGTCACCAACCAGGTGCAGCTGGTCGATCCGTCCGATCTGCAGGCGACCGCGATCGAGTGGCGCTACACGGAGGATGGCGAGAAGGTGCGGGTGTCAACCCGGACCGGGCGCATCATCCCGATCCCGAAGGCGAACGAGGAAACGCACGACTACAAGACGAAGGGAACGTACATCGAGCGGGAAAAGGACACGCCGGCGGACGTGGTGAAGGAGATCAGCTTCCAGCCCGCCCTCTGCACCTTCGAGATGGACATTATGGAGCGGCAGGGCATCGAGGAAACGCGCGTACCACACAAAACGTACTGGTACTAGGGCGAACAGTTTTCGGTTATTAGAGTTTTAAGGTTATTCGTAGTAGCAACACTAAAAAGGGAAGTCCGCCAATGAACGAAAATTATCTTGGTTTGTAGCATTTATTTATTGAGAATTGATATGACAGGAATTTTCATTCGATAGCTCTCGACTAAACAATGCTCCTTATCGACCGAGTCAACAGTTCACACTAGTGTTGGGAAAAGCAGAATCAGATTCATGAAACTGAATGAATCTGAATCGCTGAAAAATTCAAGATGCTTGCATTCATGAAAAATCTAGCTAGAAGTCTGTAAATTGCCGGTATATTCGACCTTTGAACAATTCTTTATCTCAGTTGATGGGTAGTTAACAAAAGGCAAGTTTATTTTACGGATGTGTTATTGAGTCCATGACCTCTTCGGTAATGATTCATAAAACTGACGTTAATTTGTCACCAGCTTTATACACAAAAATACGAATTCAAAGATTGATACATTTTTAAAGTTCAATTCATTTATTTACTTTAAAATTTATGAATCTTAGGATTCAGATTCATGATTTGATTCGCGATGAATGAATCTTTCTAGCTACACTTGGTTCACGGCAGTGTGAACAGTGATCATCTGATATAGCAAGATTTTTAACGATTTTTCCTATAGTTGGCTCTAGCGCGATTCCTATTGTTCACCTGCCCGCTAAACAACAAAGGAAACTTATGTTGCAATTTGTTTATCCATCTGTACAGAACCCTTTGCGGAGAGATTTGTACCCATAATAGCATTAGCAGTAGTATTGGTACAAGCACGATGTCCAGCGAATAATAGCCAACCCAGTTCAGGTTAACCGCTTTTGACTTCAGGCGCGGTGCTCCCCGGTGCCGCGCCACATACTCAATCCAGTAGAGCGCCTCGTCCATCGGTTCGACCAGCCGGTCGGTGAACTGGTGCGAAATTTCTTTCGCCCTCACGCGGTAGTGCTCCTGTTCGAGCATATGCCGTACCCAGTAACCGAAGCTATCCTCCGTAATGTCCTCGAAGCTCATCATTTCCGCGAACCCTTCCATGCGCGCTCGCTTCGCATTGCGGTGCTGATCGCCGAAGAACGGTATGAACAGCACCGGTACGCCGTGGTGCATCGCCTCGAACGTACCGAACTGGCCGCCGTGCGAAATGAACAGTACCGTGGCCGGATGCGCCAGAATATCGTTCTGCGGGGCCCATCGGCGTACCATCACGTTCGGCGGTATGTCGCCAGGCGGGATACTGTCGTCCTCGAACTTCCACACGACGCGCTGCTGCAGCGTGCCGAACACGCGCAGTATGGCCGACCGTTTCGCCACCGGCATCACCGAGCTTTGCATGTACGCACCGAGCGAGAAGTAAATGACACCGTGGCGGGCGCCCTCCATAAAGGCGGCCAGCTCGTCCGGCAACGGTTTCGGGGGACGGATGTGCGCACCGCCAATGTCCACCAGACCGCGCATGGTCGGGCGCGGGATACTCACGATCGGGTGACTGTTGACGAGTATGACCGAAATGGACTGTTCGAGTGCGGTTACGCTAGGCACACCCTGGCCGAACGCTTCCCGCGCTATCACGTCCTGCTCAAGAAGGTAAAACTGCCGAAAGAAGGCATCGTATGACGAGATCGCAAAGTTGTACATCCGCTGGAAGAGCGTCATGTCGTCGGTGTAGGACAGTACCATGTGTGGCACGAATGACCATGGCGTGCGCAGACCCATTATCTGGTCGAAAAAGTCCGAATAGCCGTACGTACTGATGGTCACGATCGGTGCGCTGTACTTGTGCGCAAACACCAGCCAACTTTCCTGGAAGAACTGCTCGGAAATGACCAGATCGAAGGAAAGATCGGTACGCTCGATGAACTGGCGCACGTTCGGCGACTGCAACCCGTACCGACTGGTGTTGAGGCCCATCTCCCAGTACATGTCCACTTTGCTTATGTCCGACGTTTGGCTTGCGGCAAACAATTCCTCCACGGGAACTGTTCGGGGGAGGAAAACAGGCAAAACCCATCCCTTAGATAGAGAGTCCAGCTAGATGTTACTGTCCCTGCGAAACTTACATGTCTTCCGCATCGGGTACGGTGGATCGATGAGTACTTCCTCATAGTTCGACAAAGGCTCCCCGTACGGGAAGGTCGTTATGCACGTTACCTCATGCTGCCGGTCGGTCAGCTCGCGTATGACGTGCTTCAGCATCAGCCAGTGGCTTGGGCCGGGGAATGGGACGAGAAACAGTATTTTATATCCATCGGCACTGGCGGCAAACCCGCCGAACACAACCAACCAGCCAGTGAACACGATTCGCAACCACATTTCGGCAATAGAGCCACAGAACTGCGCGGAACGAAAGTGTACCGCGGCCTTATCGCGTTAATTGACTCAATGGGTTCAACATTCAGCTGACTTTCGGAGGGATGGGACGGTTAGCACTTGTATGGAGTTTATTTTTAAATGATCTATGGCGTGACTGCTCTTCCGGAAGGGAAGGAGAGCTGGCATGCTGATAAGCCAGCGAGCTACCGTGAAGTATTTGAACAAGAGCAGTTCTTCCTAACGGCCGATAAGGTTGCGCTACACCTTTCTTAATGGTCACGGCAGAAGAGATGCTGTAATAGACTCAATCGGTATGCGAGAAGCTCATTTTAGAAGTCCACGATTCAGGGTCCAATGGAAGATAGTATCTATTGGTCAATATCGGAACACTCGCCTACATTGATAAGCGTTACATATGAAATAGAGATGTGAAACAGAACCGTTCGGGTTCATTCAATTCCGCGTAGTGAGAGAGAGAAAATGAACGTAATGATTCATATTCTTTAATAAGCTAATTACTGATTTACAATACTATAGAGAGACTACCAAAGGGTTGGATGCGCCGTGTACCCATGGAATTAGAAGACATATTACCGCTCTGTACGATGAGGATGAATTGTAGGCCTTGAAATAGAGTCTGCGTTCACCTTCAAGAGGCTTCGGATCCATTTTTTACTGGTATAGTATTTCTACCACACCCTCCAGTACTATTCTTTAAGTGATAGTTCCGCTGGAGCGCTAGTATTGGATTTAGGATCAATGTGATGAAGATAAAGTACCTGGAGGCGCTGATTGTATTGGACCGCGATTTGAAAGCAGTGTATTTGTGGACGACGACGATCTCGAGGGGTTACAGAAGTTCTTCTCACTTAGAATGGTCGTATCTTCGGATAATGGCACAAGCCTATTACGGGATCCACAAACTCCTAAGATCCCGAATTTTTGGATCCTTGGTTGAGACAATGGAATAATATATCAAACTTATACTCCATATTAGATGACTATACCAGTAAGAGGCACTCAGATATCGGATTTTGAAGCAATAAGGTATGTGTACAGAAACGTTTGGTAACCCTGATCTAATGAATGGAATAACTATCTTTCCCGTTGGGTTCTTTCATATGAACGAACTGAGTCGCTCAAATTCTACAAAATTGAGCTAATTCCTAATTCTAATATGACAAACACAGGAATTATCATTTTTACGAATCATGATCTTTAATCTAATATGCTCTGTATGCGAGATTTTACTCGATAGGGAGAAAGGAGACCATCATAAAAGGCCCCACACTAGGCTACACTTTTGATCCAGCTTACATACGACGAGACGCGCGTATGTACAAACAGCTCGTCCTCCGTGTTTCCGTAGCTAATCATGCCCACCAAATGCGGCAGGGAGGAGTTGTCTACGGGTTTCCGCTTGTACCAAACGAGCGGATCGCCGGTTAGCGAACGAAAACCCGATGCATTCACATCAACGCACAGCTCGGACGGGTACAGCTTGCGACTGCCGTGCACTCCAAGGTACTCCTTACAATCGCTGTTGTACTTCGGGTAGCTCTCCACGAACCGGGACTCGCCTTCGTCTGTGTAAGCGAACAAGAATTCAGCGTCTTTATCTAAAAACGATCGTTCGAAAGTAAAGCCACCCGCTTACCAATAACCATCCGGTGCAGCAGGAACGGTGTGTGGGTTTCATTCTGCCAGAGACAGATCGGATACTTCCTTGCCGTTGGCACGATATCCTGCTCCAACCGCACCAGCCCGATGTCGTGCAGCAGGGACGACGCATTGTAGTTCGGATGGATGATCACCTCGCGGATGCGTGCCACGATTGGATTGTACCACGTTTCGTTCGGATTTCCCATGCCAACGTTCACCACGGTGGGGCGTGTTCCGGAGCCCGTGAGACAGTACGCCGACAGCACGACCAGACTGCGGGAAATCAGCGTACCGGGACAGCTCCAATCCGTTTGCATGCCCTTTTCCCATCCAACGTACACCTGCCAATTAAAAAGCATATCAAGTTCCTGCACCATCACACCACGTTGTTCTCACTTACCATGTGATAGTAGTGTTTAATTCTGTCCTGCTGCCAGCGCTGGTACTCCTCGTGGAACGTCCGGTACCGGTTCTCGCACTCATCCAGCTCTCTGGCCCCAGCACTGGGGCGCGTCTCGTTACGAATGTACTCGTACGGACAGCACACCAGCGAACCATCGTTGCACAAGCGCACATCCCGCTTTGCCTCAGCATCGTACGCAATCTTTGGACAGCGCTGAACGTACTTGCACAGTCCCTCACTTCCGTCCGCCGCCGTACAAGGGTCGTTCTCATCCAGATCACTGTTGATGAAGTGGACCGCATCGTCCGCTTCCTTGTAGTTTGGCAGCAGGACCGATTTCATCCACTCGTGGTGATGACCGAGCCGGGTTGCTGCTGCCGACCGGCCAAAGCCGCAGTCCTTACCGAAGAGGTTCAGGGCGTAGATGTGCTCAAAGTGGCGACCCATGCGCCAAACACGACGCCACAGCGGGGCACCGATTTGCAGCTGGCAGGATTCCGGCACCAGGAAGGGTTTGTTGCCGAAGCAGAGATGCTCTTGGGTGAGTCCGTTTGCAAGGCGGGCCTGGTACTCGCTCGGGATGGAACAGTTGGCTTGCAGTTGAAGGTCTGCCCTTGGGGCTAGCTGCACGATCTGTGGTTCTAAAGTTAGAACAGGGTTTAACTTAACAACTAATCAACCGAATAGTTTAGCAAACCATACTCACTGAACTCTGTAATTGAATTACTGCTGTAGCTGAACTCGTTTAAGTCTAATCGACCTTGTCCGGTTACGTAGAACCTTCCGTCCGGCAGCTTGTAGTCACTCCAGATGCAGGCGGGAACAAATTTCTGTGAAAACTCGTACCGGTTCTTGAGCTTCAGGATCGCAATATCGTTATCGTACGAGTTTGGTCGATAGCGAGGATGGCGGTGTACCTTCACCACCTCGTTCCGTGTGTTGTTTTGATCGGCTACGTACGAGGCAGTCATTCTGTAAGCAAAAGCGATCATTAGAACATGTTCCTTTCCTGGAGTGCAATGAACGCCGTCCGAAACGTACTTTTGCAAACCAGCACAGTGCGCTAGGGTGACAACGGTGTCCTCGTCGATGATCACACCGTAACAGTTGTCCGGCTCTTTCACGCCCGCTGGATAATGGATTTTGACCGTCGGTGCCGATTTGATGATGCTCATGTGCGCCTTGGTGGAGTCGAGCGACTCAAACGTATCGCTTTTACTGATCACAACGTCATCCTCGTAGTCCCTCAGATGTACGTACCGCAATGCACAGGCGTAAGGCTTAAAGCTCCACTCTGGAAAGAAGTTGTGGACAGTCACAGTTCAAGCGCTCAACTCAGCTCCAAATTGTACATGTGTTATCGTACCCTGAATCGATTCTCCGCGCTTTGCCAACTCGGCCCGGATCCAGGGAATGTACGACGAAACCTTCATGTACACCCCGGGGATAGACTGACCGCAAACGCCACCGAAAGACGTTACCGCAATGATGAACGGTGTAATTTTTGCGTTCGCAAGAAGCTTCATTTGTAGCGGACCACCGGAATCTCCCTGAAAAAAGGATGGTTTGCAAATGAGTAACTCTTGAACGCATCTCTTTCAACGTCGCCCACGTACCGGACAGGTGTCCATTTTGATGTCACCCGCACAGAGATGGTAGTCCTGCAGTCCCTGCCTTAACCCACGATCGCCCTTCCGATACTGCTTATCACACTCGGACTGCGGCACCACGCTCAGCGCTACCTTCAGCAGGATCGGAGTCTTCCCCTGACCTGTGGTGGACGCGATAACTATATTTAGCACAAATCAAGCTGCTGATATGAATTGTTTCGCTTACCAAAACCGGTAGTACCCCAGCCGGTTGCTTCCATCGATGGAAAGGGAATCTCGTCATCGTTCCACAGACAGCCCGGTGCCACCGTGTCGTGAAGGCTGGAAACACATAACCAGAAAGGTGTTAATGTATTGAGATGATCGTTCGTTGATCGGTGATCGAAATCCAATTACACAACGTTCCGCTCCAGCCGCAACAGTGCCAAATCGTGATACCGCGAGCTAAACCGGTGCTCCGGGTGGCGTATAATTTCGACAATCTTCAGCTGCTGCGCATACATGTCGTCCGAGTCGTCGTACAGATTGATATCGCCAAGGCGAACCACATCGGGTGCGGCGCCACTAAAAAAGAAAAGGTACAAAATCTTCAACTTCTCGCACGCGTGCTGAGTTTGGTGTTTGTATGCGTCGCTTACTTATCGTCCGCTGCGCAATGGGCCGCCGTTAGGACGTAGTTCTCCCAGATCAGCGATCCGCCACAGTTCCACTCGATCTTACCATTCGCTCCCGTCCATCCGACCGCAGCCATGTGGGCGAACTCGCGTAGATAAGCCGGCTGACCAAAGGCCGGCAATGGTTCCGGTCCCTGGCCGAATTTGTAGTACCGCAGATGACAGTCTGAAAAAAAAAGCATAATTAGGTGAATCGAAGAGAAAACTAAACACTGATTACAGTGGAACTTACCATCGATTGATTCCCGTTCGTTTGGCAGGAACGTTTGCGTGATGTCTTCCTTTACACCGGATTCGATCGATCGCAGTGATCCCCTAGCTTAAACCGGAAACGAAAAGCAGTTAGCAAAAATGCGTTGCAGAGTGCCACAAAAACACATCCAAACCTTGTTCACTTATTAGAAGCACCGAAAATAAGCTCCAAAACAGTGCGCTTGAAGTCGGTGCCATCGCTGCTGCTACACAACCGTACTGTGGCGCTGTCCGTTGCGAATTGAACAAAGCGCAAACGAACGAACCCGATCGCACAGTAGCCGCTGTGCATCGATGATGGCGAGATGAAACCGGTTTCTTTTTACGATCGATGTGTCTGGCGGACCGTGGGAAATCCACGGTCACAATGCAAGAAATGAGTCTCGTGTACGGACGCACTTTTTAGTAGCTGGCGGTGCTACTGGCTATGACGTCGGTTATACTAGCCGCGGTTTTACATTTTTGATTTTTGCTTATGAAGTACAAGGGGGAAAGGTTTAGAAATGAGAAAATGGGTTTGTGATGAGCGGTGCGTTTGAACTTAATTAAACATTTTTTTTTCAGATTTAAGGTGGTGATGAGAATGTTCTACGAAAAAAGGAGCGGATTGAACCCGTTCATTTCACCCGTGAAGGGAACGAAACCTCTCCGACAATTTGCTTAGCCTGTCTAGCGAAAAAAGGATTTCGTGCGCCAAAGTGCAGTGACAAGACGACAACCATAGCTTAACTGACGTGAGCTTAGTTGTAATGGACGAAATTTGGAGCGGTATCAAAATGAAACTGAGAAGCGACTGTTTTTGGACCTAGAATGGAAACGTCCTACCAGGTTTGTTAATGATTTCCCTTCACTAGTTACGGTGCGAAGAATCGTAGTTAATTAGCGCTTCTCAAGGTGAGATGTTCTCAGTCAAACCATTTCGTTGACAGTGATGTCACACGTCGCCATCGGAGTAGCCCATGATTTAGTCGAGCGCGAAACGTCATCAAATTAATGTAGAAAAAAGGCCTGCACCGTACCGCATACGAAAAATGCCGTCCAGAAAGAATCCGATTCAATTAACAGCCCAAGAGCTTATCGAGGTGTGCCAGTGGGTGAAAAAATTCAACCTTTCGAAGGACATTAAGAACCTCACCCGCGATCTTATGGTGGTAAGTTGGTGGTAAGTAGGATAGGGTGGTAGGGGTGGTAGGGTGGTAAGTTGGTGGTAGGATCGGATGGTGGTAAGTTGGTGTGACGGTTGGGGAGGTAACTGGAAAGAGATCTCTAGAATGACTGCTCTACGTTCGTACACAGTACTCGTGGCGGAAATCCTGAAGCAACTCTACCCGAAGCTGGTCGATCTGCACAACTACACGAAGTGCAGCGCGATGCGCAACAAGCTGGACAACTGGCGCACGCTGAACCGGAAGGTGTTTGGCCGGTTGAACATCTTTCTGGACGAGGAGATGATGGCGGACCTGGCTAGTGGCAGCAACGGCATGATCGAGGTGGTACTGTACGAGCTGATGGCTAGGTACAGTTTGGAAAACAAACCAAACTATCAGCACGACGGGCAGGACTTTAACACCTAAAAGGAAGGGAACGGTGGAACCAGAACCTCGCAAGTACCGAAGATTGTTTCTCCTGCTCTTGCAGAGTAAATAGTTTATTACAAGCGGTTAAATGTAGGAGGAGTGGAGCGCATTCTTAATTTAGCTTCGGTTTCCGCATCCCGAGCATCATGTCCCGGGTCTTTGGTTTCGATTTTGGCTTTGGTGGCGTTAGAAACAGGCCGAGCACTTTGTAAAACACGGCCGCCAGTAGCAGAAACCCGAGCAGGAAGAATCCGACCACGTCCACCAGCAGGTACTGCGTCCAGGACAGTTCGATCGCACGCGTCTTCAGATGCTTCGCGCCCTTGTGCCGCATCACGTACTCGATCCAGTGCATCGCTTCCTGCATCGGCGGTACGAGATTGTCCCGGAACAGCTCCGACGCCCGCTTGGCCTGCTTCATGAAGGTGGGATTGGTGAGCAGTTCGTTGATGCGCGACCCAAGCGTGATGACGTTCACCTCGGGGAAGTTCAGTGTCAGCGCGTACCCGGCCTGTTCCGCTTTGAGTGCGTTGCGGTGCTGGTCACCGTAGAACGGTATGTACAGCATCGGTACGCCCCGGTAGATGCCCTCCTGGCTGCCAAACATGCCGCCGTGCGTGATGAACAGCACCACCTTCGGATGGGCGAGGATGTCACTCTGTGGCAGCCACTTGCGTACCATGACGTTCTTTGGCAGCCGCGCGACATCCTCGTTCTCGTACTTCCACAGGACGCGCTGCTTGAGATTCCGGAACACCTCCAGGAAGGCTTTCATCTTGTCCTTCGGCATGTCGGCACTCTTCATGTACGAGCCGAGGCTGAAGAATATGACGCCCTCCTTCGCACCATCCAGAAACTTCCGGATGTCGTCGGGCAGCTCCTTCGCCGGTTTTATGTGTGCACCGGCCACATTGACTAGCCCGGGGATGGTGGGCCGTGGCGGTGAGGTGGACAGGTGGCTGTTTACCAGTATCACCGAGATGGATTTTTCCAGATCGCGAATCGAAGGCATCAGCTCTGGACCTGTGCAGAGAGAGAGAGAGAGAGAGTGCGTTTAGTGGCCTTGCGAGTGGTCCAAAGCGATTACGTGGCGTGTACCTTCAATCCGTGCAAAGTGAGTCTGGGCTAGCCTGTTCTGCTGGGGGATGTAATAGATTTGCCGTATCACCAGATCGGCTAGTGAGATGAGAAAGTTGTAGCAGCGCTGAGAGAACGTCATGTCGTCGGACAGCAGTAGCACCGGATGGGGGACGAAAGACCACGGGGTAACGAGTCCCATCGCCTGATCGATGTGATTCGCATGCCCAAGAGTACCTGCGGGGAGCACAAGGAAATGGTTCAAGGTTTGCTGGAGAGCAACCCATCTGTTTCACACTGCTTACAGAGCGTCACGATAGGGGCCCGGTACTTGTGGGCAAACATTAGAAACGCTTCCTGATAGAACTGTTCCGAGACGATCACATCGAAATCGGTGTCATCCTGCTCGATGAACTGCTGCACGTTCTCGTTCTCCAGTGCGTACTGCGTCGTCGAGAGTCCTACCCTCCAGTAGAGGAACAGATTGTTAAGATCACTGTTGTACTTTGAATCGTATATATCCGACACGGGAACTGGAAGAGGAAAGGTATAATAAGTAAAAATTCTGCAGAAAGATCCTCGCTAGAAGTCAATTGACCTACAGTAGTACGGTATGTCGTACGGTGGATCGATCAGTACTTCGGTGTAGTTGCGATGCGGCTCCTTTGCCGGGAAGTTTGTGATCGCCGTCACCTCGTGCCCCCGGGACAGCAGCTCCTTCACAAAATGCTCGATCCACAGCCAATGGGACGGAGCCGGGAAAGGCACGAGAAACAGTATCTTGCCACCTTCGGCAGGCGGACAGAGGGCGGTAAATGCAAATGCGCAACCGATGATGTACGACAACGTTCGGAAATGCTACAAACGGGAGAAAGGTGGAAGAGGTGGAACGTATTTTGTTTATTTAGTTATTGTAATTATGGAGCTTCGTTTAGCCTACACAACAATTCCACTGAACATTGACCCAGTCTTTTCAGACGTAGCATAAAAATAGGCATTGAGCCGTTACTTTTCTATTCAGTGATGTTTCAACTCCGAATAAAAGGCACGTAGCATGATAAGCAGAATACGGTGATAACTGAGACAGTGTCAAACGATGGAAGAGAACACGTGCATGAGCACGCAGACCGGTCTCCTCCATCATTGAACAGATCCAAAGTATTCCATTCCATCTATTCTATCTTACCAACATGGAGTCCACTTGTAATAGATTTTAACCCAAAAGGAACTTTAAGATCCATTCTAACACCTTATATGAACCATGTAAATCACAACAACACTTTTGAAACAAGAATCTTTTGGTGTGATTAAATCGTTAACCTCTCGTTATAGTATAGAAGGAACCCAAGGCAACACAAGCAACAATGGTTACGAAGAACTTTTACTAGAAAACTTTTTAAAAGCTCACACAACGCAAAGCAGCACGACAAAGCACACGACAAACTGTTTGGAAGTGTGAGTGTTCCGATATCACAATTAGATAGAAACACGTGCTGCTCATTCAAAATAAATAACTTAATCCTTGGGAGAGATGACGTCCGTGGCAATGACCTCCTAGACTTTACCACAGCCACATAGCATAAAGAAGTATTAAGAATTGAAGGTGTCGTTTATATAAACTTTCTTGCGATCAGGAAATTTGAAAAAAGATTTCAAATTCTACAAAAAGGTGAAGCATTTCTGCAGTATTTGAGTACACCGCTAGAAATGGTGTCATTGATGGACTTTAGCAGGCTATTGTCAGCGTACAGTCAGACAACAAGTGTTCAGTAAAAACTTTGTTGAGTCTTAGACTCTGAGTCAGAGTATACTCTTCCATTGCGATACAGGGGTTTAGAAAAGAAATAAACGAGAGCCGATGAGATTGCATAAATCGAGAGGAACTACAGCAGCACACCGGACGTCGGAATTGCTGATGTAAACGGGTGTCATTTCGAATGCGATCAATCTCATTCTGTGTCTCGGGTTCATGTAACGATTATTTCGTACCAGGATTCAGCAATAAAGCTGCAAGATTATGAAATTCAAACCACACTCTGGCCGTGCGCTCTCGAAGCATCACGAGCTTGATTGACAATCTTTTACAAACCCCCCTTGCAAGCCTTGCCATTCCTTACTAACGGCCGACGGCATCACAGTGGTAGTGCCAAAAATTGTACCAAAAGACTTTGGCAGCTTGCCAGCCCAAACCAGACTTGAAGGGAACCTGTCAGGAGAGACAGTCCGGCATAGAGCACGGAACGATACAACCCGACCGGTACTGCATCAATAGTTCCATTTGGCAATTAGTTCTAGCACCACCGCACCCACTAGAAGCTGGCAGGCAGTAGACTTCGATTCGGAAGAGAACGAGAGAGGATGGTTTGGGTCAGTTTTCGGCCTACTATACGGTCCATGAAATAAGAGATGTGCCAAAAACACATCATCACTCCATTTCACATCCAACAACCCCTAGACCTCCTTCTTCTCAAGATCCGCTGGAATTGAACGGTATAGTCCTCGCCAGTGGCCTACTTTTGTGGTCTGAGGTCCCAATCTTCAGTAAACTATTTTTAATCTACACACAACCGATCGACAACCACGCACACACAGTCGAACGCGTTGGAAAGCGCTTCTAATTTGTTAACCGGTTACCGTGGGTTAGCGGTGGGACGACAATCCCATCGATCCCGTCTCCCGTCCGGAGCAAAACAACAAATAAACCATACCGGCATCATAATCAAAACAAGCAACAAACCTCCTTTCCTCACTCCTCCCTCCAACAGCAGAAACGAAACGAAACGAAATGAAAAAAAAAATGCGATACGAGGCCAACACTAAAAATATTCTTAATGTTTACCAGCGCGGCGTGGCCGCAACCACCTTCGACGCCATGCGGTGCCACGCGCCTCCACCGCCCTGCTTGGCCGCGGCGCACTGAACTTGGCACTTGGAACGCCGCATCGGGCCGGTCCTATTTATAGTGGCGAATTCAAACTGCTGTAGCGCAGCAGCGAACCGCGTCTCAACTCTTTTTGTCCGAATTCGAATTTGTGTTCTCGTGATGGGGAGGGGGGACAAGCTCCCACGGGGGAGGGGGGGGGGATGGAGAGGGGTGCGGGGTGTACCCGTATCGATAAATTACAGCCTTATCATCAGCGCTGAAGGACGCGCCCGGACGGTTTCCGATAGGGTTTGCTGATTGGATCTCGCAACAGAGAACCACACACCGCCCATCGCCCGTAGGTCAATTTAATGTCAACCCCAGTCCCGATGGGTCAGTTATTAGCGACGGAGCGTCGCTCAATTCGTTACACCGACGGGAAATTGCTTACCATTTTTGTTGTTGTTGTTCTCTCGATTCCACCTGGTCACGGGCACGTTTCGTAAAGCGGCGTAAAGGGGCGTAAAGGTTCGTTAAGAGCCCCCGCTGTAACCACGTCGGATCGAAGGTACAGCCACACCAGCACAGCACAGCACGGGGGAATTACACGTAAATTTTGGGATTCTAACGGTGGCTAAACCCTGTTTTATTTCGTTATGCAATGGTCCCGCGTTGCACTCGTTGCACACTGCATTGCACACGCAGACACACTCGCTTCTTTGCGTTTATATCTGTATCTTTTATCGCAAACCCGGGCCCACTGTGTATGATAATCACTTGAACGCGAATCCACTCACTCAAAGCCACTAATTTCGGGTGTTGAAATCCGATGGACCGCATCGACCGCCGGGACCGAACGGGGCCCCAACAGAATAATAAATAGACGGCAAACGCTTCTTGCCTTCCACGTGTCACGGCTGCCACGGGCAGTACGCGGTGCCCAACCCCTTCGCGTTGCACTGGGTTTCCCTTCCGATGCTCCGATTTTTCCGATCCTTCTCGGCCGTGCGCCGTGTCGTTACTGAACCGGCGGCGGTGCTGCTGTGACCGTGCCCGGATGGATGCAGCTGCTGCGCGAAGTGTTCTAGCGTAAAGCGCCGGAACTCTTGCGGGTAACCGCGCATACTGAGAGAGTAAGAATTTGGGATAGAGAGAGAGAGAGAGAGGGAGCGTGCTAAGAAACGAGAGAACGAGAGAAACAAACTGGCGAGAGAGGCAGTGCGCGAGATGGAAAGAAAACATGCACACTTAAAAGTTATTGCTGGATTGAAGTAAAATTTAACTGCTTTTTTATGTTGAAATTTTTTGCTAAACATTCAGCAATGCAAATATCATGTTGCTGAAAAAATAAGTAAATAATTATTATTTTTATTTTTACGTAAGGTATGGTCATTTCACATCGTTAGACAGTTTATCACAAAAAATAAAATATGTTTATGGATGGAAATAGGCGAATAAAAAATTGGTGTCTCCCGTTTTTTTTTTTTTTACTGTTTGTCAGAGATATCAGTAAAGCTTGAACTACTGAATGGTATTTAGTAAATAATATTTCGAGAAACAGTGGAATCATGGTAGTTTTGGTAAATCAGTAAAATAATCAGTTACCGAACCATTTCAAGTAAACAAATTTTACTGAAGAGCAAAGTGAGAATTTGACTTAGGGTAAAGTGTATGAGTCACCAGCTGGTTTTTTGATAAATTGTGCATAGTAAATCAGGCCGAGAGAGATTATTTTATGATAAACACACTAGAAGCTGTACGTTTATGTTATCCGTTGCTTTATTTACTTTAACCGGCTCCCAGCGTGCCTCTTATCTTGCGGGCAAGCATGGCGTATCGCGTCCTCACTTGACTTTAACTTTCTCTACCTTCTGGCAGGGCTTTATCAGTTCCAAACCTTTCCTCACC
The DNA here is from genome assembly GCA_000349105.1 of Anopheles epiroticus. NCBI lineage: Eukaryota > Metazoa > Arthropoda > Insecta > Diptera > Culicidae > Anopheles > Anopheles epiroticus. The sequence continues at coordinate 448,693 of KB671976.1, read as the reverse complement.
AGCTTCGTAACCATCCACACTGCCCCGTAAGCCAGCAGCAAGGTCAACGACAAGATGTCTAGCAGCAGATACCGATACCAGGGCATCTCTATGGCGGCCGACTTGAGATGCGCTGCGCCGCGATGTCGCACGACGTACTCGATCCAGAATGCTGCCTCCTCGAGCGGATCGGTTGGATTATCGCGAAACAGGGCCGATAGGCGGTTGACGTTCTGCTGGAACGCCGCTTCCTGCACGATGCGCTCGATTTTCGTCCGAAAGTCCTCGACCGTCACGTTGATAATTTGAAGCGTCAGCCCAATGCCGGCACGCTCGAACTTGAGCGCGTTGCTGTGCTGATCGCCGTAGAACGGGACGAAAAGAAGCGGCCGGGCCCAGTAGATGGATTCCTGCGTGCCGAAGATGCCACCGTGCGATACGAACAGCTTCACGTTCTGGTGGGCCAGGACGTCGTTCTGAGGGATCCAGCGCTGGAGCAGTACGTTGGGCGGAAGGTTTGGGATGGTTTCTGACTCCCACTTCCACAGGAAGCGGTACTGGGGCAGGGCACGAAAGACGGAGAGGAAGACGGCAAGGGTTTCCGGTGGCATGCCGGAGCTTTTCAGGAAGGTGCCAAAGTTGATGTAGATCACACCGCCGGACGCCGCATCGAGGAAGTTCTGTGGGACAAGGTTTGGAAGGGATGAGATCTTCTTTAAGTTCATCCAGACAAAAGTTCTCGTATTACCTTCAACACTGGAGGAAGTTCCCTTGCCGGCCTGATGTGCACCCCGGCGATATCAATCATTCCATTTATGCGTGGCCGTGGACGTGAAGAGATGATGTGATTGTTCAGCAGCACCACACTAACATTCCGTTCTAGTTCCTCCAACGCGGGTAGCTCACCGGAGGTATTGGGAGCTCCAAAGTACTTCACCGCAAGCTTCGTATGTTCGGGAAGATAGTGAAACTTCCGATTGTACGCGTCCCACGCCGATAGGAAGACGTTGTACGCGCGCTCCACGATCGACATCCGATCGTCGTACTGCAGCATAAAGTGGGGAACGAAAGACCACGGCGTTATCAAGCCGAACGCCCGATCTATATAGTCTGCGTGTGCTAGTGTATCTAAAAGAAAGCAAACAATTGCGATCAGAGTTTGGCAAACCCTCCAAGACGTCTCTTCTCCAACACTTACTGATTGTGACGATCGGCACCCGGTACTTGTGGGCAAACATCAAGAAGCTTTCCTGCACAAACTGTTCCGCGATCAGCAGATCGAACGTAAGCCCGTCCGTTTGCAGGAACTTCTTCACGCTGGCACTCTCGAACGCATACTCAGCCGTCTCGAGGCCAAGCTTCCACAGGATGGACATCTTGAAGAATGGATCTCCAAACGATTGCGATTGGTAGAACACTTCCATCGGCAGCCCGTTTGCTTCAAAGTCGTACACCGGATCGATCAGTATCTCGTGGTAGCGGCTAATGTTTGTGCCGGTAGGCTCCGCTCGTAACCGGTAGCTGGTGATGGCTGTCAGCTCGTGGCCTCGCCGCAGCAGCTCGTGTATGATGTGCTCGAACATCAGCCAGTGGCTCATGCCGGGAAAGGCGGAGACGAGAAGAATTTTTGCCCCTTGGCCACATTGGGGAAGGTAACCGAGCACGGTAAGGACGGTTACTAGCAGGAAGGTAAAGCACTTCTGTAAATAAAAGAGTGATTGAGGCCAAACCGAATTGGAGAATAAGATTTCAAAAACAGTGAAGAAGTGTTACCATTTCACCGTTGTACGTCTGTTGTGCCACACAATCGAAGGGCTTCTAATTGTGGATCAGACGTTCGACAGTCTGTTCGTTTTGTCATCTTCTTCGCACATCATTCACTGTGTGGTGATGCTGTCCGTGTGTTGGTGGTGACCCAACAAGCCGCTTACATCTCAGAACGACCTTCGTCTTACGGAGAGCTGAACAGATGATGAATTGAGCTCACAATTTTCCCTTTTGTCTAGGGAGAGCGAGCGTCTCATGGATAGAGAGTGAGAGAGAGAGAGAGATTGAAGGGTCGTTAAAACCTGCGGTTCATTCATCAAACGAAGGAAGCGATAAAGGAAAGCCCGATCGATGATCGGTGCTCGGTGCTGGTATGGGTTATGGGTTGGCTTTATGTACTGCCGTGCAATGTAAAAACCATGTGTACATAGCCAACCAGCGATGTTGAATGCTGCAATGTCAGACGAAATTCGGTTTGACAGGTACAGGTGTTTTCAGGCACAGTAACCATAGCAACGCCAGCAATGTTGGCAGGAATTTCCAAACTCCAACATCGTTCCTCTTGCCATTCGTGCGGCGGCAAAGCGGCCAAATAATCATCTCTATCCATCTGTTTTAATAGCCATGCCACGCGGTGCTGATAAACCACTCAGCACGTGCTACTTGAACCGGCTCAACAGCTTCAACGGCAATGCTTCGGCTATCTAGCATCCGCCACCAATTAAGCCGCACCGATAAGTCAATTTTCCGCGGCCAGAAGCTGCGACTTTTCTTCTGCTGTCCTCTCTTTCTCTTCCGCCCGAGTGCGCCTGGGCGGTGAGCTGCACTGTTTGCTGCTCACCGTCAAAGAAATCAGCGTACACCAAGTCCTCTCAGGGAGTGGCCCTCCTCATTCGTAACGGACCTTTCAAACGAAACGGTTGCCATCTGGCTGCGTGCGGGACGGTGAGTTGCTCTGGTACGCGACATCGTGCTCAGTTCAAGCAAACCCGACAAAATAGGAAAAATCCCCCTTCAGTGGCAATTTCAAGTGGTTACAAAAAGTGTTTTTTTTGTGTATAAAAGTGAGAAGAAAAAGGTGTTTTTCTTTTTGCACACACACGCACACCCGGCTTCCGGACAGGATCGATCTTGCAGCCGCGCAGTACGATGATTTTTATGAATTGAGCAACGTTCAAGCGGAAGGAAAACAGCACAACAAAAAAAAAACGAAAAGCGACGGTGTGCCATCCTCTCACGCAACTCATCACCCATCCTTCCTTCCATCCACCCACACACACTAGACCTCCCTTCATCAGGCGGGGAAAACGGCGGTGGTGTGTGCGTCGGAGGGTAGAGAAAATATAAACAGACAGCGTTTTTCGGCTGCAGGAAGAAAAAAACCCGACGTGATCTATATATCTCCCGCGGCGGGAGGAAGCAAGAGTGGCCAAGAATTGTGAAAACGCAAGTTAGCTGTGGTTTTAGGATTACCGTACACACGTGCGGCTGTGTGTGGGTGTGCTGCAAGGTATAGAAGGTTGAGTGCGTACCGAAGGGGCGAGTGTGCTTAAAAATTAAGTGGAAAACGCTGCAGCAGCCGCGCGCTGGGTGTGTTTTCGCTCGTACGCGGGAATGGTGGCTGGGGGGGAGGGGGGTGTGGAATTTATTTTTGTCACCCGCCGCTCGTACCAAAACCCGAGTCGGGGTTCACAGTTTTCCCGTGCCTTTTTTCCCGGCGCGTTCCCTGAGCCGACGGCGGCATCCGCGTGTGTAAACGCGAGCGCGACGATCGGGTGAAGATTTGTGCGCGAGATCGCAGTCGTGTTTCGGGCGGCCAATCGGTCGGGTGTATCTTTCCACAAAAACAAATCTTTCGTCTCCGTCGTCGGAAAATCTTTCCACCGTGTGGCATTAAATTCAAACAAGTTTGGTGAAAAACAAATTGTGTCCAAAGTGCAAAACTAAAGCGTGTAGGTTTGAGCAGCGATCCAACGTGATCGTGCTCTCGATGGTTTTCCGTGGTGTAGAGCGTCTTATTGCCTACTCTTCTTAAAGTGTCTGTGTGTGTTCTTGGCGACATTTTGGCGACAGTTACTGTGCGTACCAAAAAAAAAATAAAGGGAGCAAAACGAAGTCCGTGCTTCCCTCCGAACGGCGCGTCAGTGAAGCGTGTCCCCAGCCGTGTGTCGTGAGTCACCGGCGTGTCCCGCTAAGAGCGGTACGCAGCAGCAGCCGCCGCCACCACCGCCGATGATTCACGGGGGCTGACAATCACGATCACGTTTGCACCCGTCGTAGTCACGTCACGCTTTTCACGCTGTGCTGTGTAGTGCAAGAAGTGCCCGAAGCGTGTGGCGTACCTAGTGAGAGTAATATTTTATACCAAAACCGCCACACAAGTCATCCCAAACTCTGGGTTGGAGGATGGTGAATTTTCGACTTCTTCCAGGCGTGTGTGCGTATGTCTCAGCCATGAGGAACTGGTGCCTGTAGCTTGCGTATTTATAGCGACATATGACGAAGGGCCGCTCAAGCAACGTGACAGCATGCTGCCGTGCCGCCAACGCCATCAGTCAGCACATTGCGTCTTCTTCCCCGCCACTCTGGTGATCCTCGTTCCTTAGCTCCTGGAAGTTACGATCATTATCGCAAATATGTGTTGCCATCACACCCAAGCACGCCGGATGCATCAGATGCTCCCTCTCCAGCCCTGGGACAGGCTTATTAAAGTTCGCAACGTTGGCTCTTGTCGGTGATCTCTTTTTGGGTTTTTTACTCGGTATCCCCTTACACATCCAATACGACGGGCGGAAGAGCACCGTGCATTATGAAATGTGGAAGCACATTACGGGGTCGGGAATCCATCTTCAGCATCTTCGGGACGTGGTTCGCTGCAGTTTAATGTGCGCGACTCGCTCGAATACGGATTCTCTACCAGAGCGGTGCAGGAAACGGTACGTCTTGTCAATCGTCAAACCGTAACCGTAATGCCCTTCACCAGACTCTTCTGATTGGTTTGAAATGTTTGGGGAGAGGTGTTGGGGGGGGCAAGGAAATGCAAAACTAAACACAAATATTTCGAGACACATGGAAAAGGAAACATTTGAGCAGTTTTGTGTTTTATGTTTTGTGTCTCGCACGGTAATTCTTCCGTCATTTTCTGTCTCAAAATAAGAACTCCAGAGTTTTTGGGAGCGTCCGAGAATTAAAGTACGGAACACAGGATTACTGCCAAACCTTCGCAAAAGAGGCACCCTCGCGTCTGTACCTCTTCTGGGGTGGAACTCTTATTTCCCCGCTTTAAAACAGTTGGATAGAAAAGGGTGGAAAAACGGACAGGGGTAAGCATAGAGAAACACAAAGAACGCACTCAACTTTACCGTTCATGCGTAACGCGTTTATGCATTGCGGCTACCGTGCCAACCAGACGCACGGGGCCATCGGCATCGGGATCGTCTTACGCGCGAGATCGTTAGATTCGATGAAATTTATTTGATCGACCTTACCCGATAGAACGCACAGGCCGAGGCCCTGTTTAAAAGTGGATTAATTGCTTTACCCACTTCGCCCACGTCATTGCGCTGCTCGCGTCGGTAAAGTGGCCACTGCGCTTGGCGAGCTCATCGCCGCCCAAGTGTTGCTAAACGGTTTTCGGACGGCGGGCCGGAAATTGATTGCAATTTCACACGACGGGACCGGGGCCATATTAGGCCGAGCGGGGCGAAAAGCGGTGTGTCTAAGTGGTCGTTGAGCTAAGTGGTAGGGGGTGGCAGTTCTACCCAAGATGCTGCCCCTGCTGGGTAAAATATCGGCCCGAGGACGTTGACATCCGGCGATAAAGTTCGTACCAACCGTCTTCCTATTGCGTGAAACCGGAGACGTCTTCCTTCTTCCGCATCCGAGAGCGGTTCGAAGCACCCTAAGCCGTTAGTCATTTTCGTTCCTTTAAGACGGTTTAATCCAGCGCACGTAATTTATGGCTAATTAAATCGTTGCCCGGTCTTAAAACAAGGCGCAGCGCAAACGGACACCATACACCTCAACAAACAGATATTATTGTCATCATCACCCAGACGATCGTTTTCCACGAACTTCCATCTTTTCCGAGGGACAATTTATGGCTTCGACAAGAATAGGAATTAAAATGGCGATTGCGTTCGAGACCCTGCTGGAAAAGCGGGGGAAATTTATGGCAGTGTTGTATTTTCCCTAGCACACGCTATAGTCCTGCGAACGTCTTAATAGCCGTGCCCGATTGACATTTCGTGATGAGTGTGTTCATCTTTGTCGCGTTTAAGATCGTTCCTACTGGCCACTGATGAAGACATTGTTGAGCAATGCTGTATTGCCTGTATCCATAACGTAGGTCATTAATTTTTTCGCCCCTTTTCTCTTCGAGCCTCAACTCTTTCCAATAAAATCTCCAGAAAGAAGTCTTCGGGTCGTACAGTGTCTAGGAATGGTGACTTTTTCCCTATCTTTTCTTTAGTAACGTATTCAGGGTGTCCTCTGCTGCGAAAGGAAGAAGTAAGCAGCGTACCTTAAGGGGAGCATAGATTCTCCTTCATAGAGCGCACGAGAGCACCCATAAACTAGCTAATTAACGTGGGATACGCATGTAAATATAGAACCGTGTGTCTGTGTGTCCCCGCGTATGTAAGTGGATCCCCCTCTCCCCCTCCCCCCTTCATACTTTTGAATGGGCAATCGGTGTTCTAAGCGATGCTCCAAATCGAAATCTTAATCTTCCGAAGAGAAGCGACGACGACGACGACGCCGCGTTGGAGCGACATCAAAGCGCGAAAGACGTGTCTCCGCGTTTGATGTTTCTTGCAATTCGGAAAACCGAACCTTTCTTGATGAGCTCTTTAGCGAGGGGTAAGTTATAACATTCACGAGCTCTGGTTAATAATTAAGCAGCATAATTGCACATTTCGTTCGCTCGCGATGCATCTCCGTCGCGTGACACCATCCGCCAGATTGATGGTGTGGTGTGGCGGTTCTGTGTGTCTCGTTTGTTTACCTTCGGTTTGGGGTGGAAAAGTGTGCAACAACGATCCAAAGTGCACTCCTTGGCTCATCTCGATCGACACCGCTGGTGCTTCGCTTTGATGCGCTTGCCTCACTGGCTGCTGGTGCTAAATTAAGAGTGCCGTCGTGGATCGTTTGGAGGAGGGAAGAGGAGTTTTCTTTTCTTTCTTCCAACGCCAACGATACAGCACAAAGAGCCCTCGAGCGATGACATGATGGCGGTGGCAGGTGGAACGAACGAAAGTGCATTGGTTGGGATGGTTTTTTATTTGTATCAGAAACAAGTGAAAAGTTACTAGGAAGGGGAGTTGTATACAGGGAGATTGTTTTACGGGATAGTTTTACGCCTACAAGTATGCAATATGTGTGCTAAACTATCCTTTTAAACTCATATTTGTTTATTACATGTTTTGAATGGGGAAATCTTGTCATTTTCTTGGGAAAATAATTAAATTAAGGCTTTCGTTTCAAACTGTAGGATCACATCTTTCTTTCATTCTATCCGTCCGTCCGACAAACTGTTCAATCCATGAGCTCATCCACTCCCTAGCGACGACACCCCCCCGGCTTTGTCCCTTGTGAAATGTAACACCATGCGTTCGCCATACCGAACGGTGGTGAGAAAAACATTTTTCACCGCCCTACCCGACGCCATGGTGGTGAATGACGGCGGCGGCGAGGGCCGGCGAGTTGTTGCATTATCGTGCGTTGTTTGTTTGCGTTTGCTGATCAACGGGGATTACGATTGATGGGACCCGATTTCCCGACGCAAATTTGTTTTGACCGCGAGGCGACAACGCGTGATTACTGGAATGAATTAGTGTGGCTGCAACGGCACGGTGTGGCGTTTGCATCGCGCCACCGAACCACGCCCGGAATGCAGTGCGCTGATCGGTGGCATCTACGGCACGGCATCATTTCGATGCGAAGGAAAGCAAAACAACGTGCGAGCGTGCGTTAAGTGAGTGAAGAGACGTTTTAAAATTTGTTCTTTTCCCCGTTCTCCCCCTGGCCGGTAGCGATTGCGAAAGGGACGAGGGTATGTCGCGGTGTGTGCGTGTGTGTGTGTGTCTGTTGTGGAATTATAAAAGCAAATAATGCAGCAATGCCACTATAGGGTGGCAGCAGTGAAATGTGCGGGACGAGCCGAAACATGGTGACGGTGAAATGTGAGCGAATGGTATGCCAATGTGTCGAACGAATAATGGTGGTGATCAAGGCAATGCACTAACAGGGTCGTCGATCGCATTAGACGGCATAATTTATGCTTAAATACGTACACAAATACACCACACACAAAAAAAATAACGCAAACAGCGAGCTAGAGCTCGTTACGGGTGCGGTTAAGCTTATCGACTGCTGATCCTCGCCTACCAGCAAGCGCCTCAAGTTCATTATCCCTGCGGCAAAAAGCCAGTGCTGGGGAGCAAAGCCGGTAGCAATGGAGCGCCGGATACGGATGTGGATAGTTATCTCAATCCTCTGCCTCACCGTCATCGATGCCGTCAAGGGTAAGTACTGATTAGGGAAGGAACGTCATCTTACGGCGCTCACAATCTTTCGTTTGTAATCTCAGCTAAACAGCAGCACGTGCGGCACCGTTGCTCAGGGGAGGGCGCAAACGGCGTATAAGTTAACGATCATGAAGATTGATGAATAAAGATGTCATATGGTAGAAAGGTGGCGGGTAGTTGATGTGGGATGCAGCAAAAGGGGACGGTTTGAATGGCGACAGATGGTTGCTTCTCGATAGGTACTGCACACAGCGCTCGAGCAATTAATGTGTGGGAATGCTAGTTAGACGTAATCGATATCATTTACGGTTCGATGCAGGGAGGAAAAGCTGTTTGAAGTAAGGCTTCTGGAAATTGTACCACAAGTATAATGTTTCGTTTTTTTTGTGGCGTTCATGTTTTTTGTGTATAAAGGGTAGCTTATAATTGATTCAAACATTTTAGAACTTGTGTTTCATAATTTTTTTTGGAAGTTCCGATTAATAGATAGTTTTCCAAATTTTGAGCCCTATCGGTACAGTAATTCTAAAAATTGCTAGCCTGTTACTAGTTATTCTAAAAGCATAAATGTACATTTTTATCCACAAAATAATTGAACTTTTATTGTATGGTTATTAAAAAGATTTAGAGATTCGAAAACTCATAGAGATAGTCAAACAAGAAAAATGAGAAAAAACCTGTTAATCCGGGCTGTGAAATTTTATAAATAATTAATATTGAAAACAATTAATTTAACTTCAACAAAAATCCAGATAGAGACTTATGAGACAATTTTTTTTAAGTTTAATAGTAATTGTATAATAAAAATACATAAATAAATGGACAACATAGTTTTGGGAAACGCAAGTAGAGTAATCAGTAATCGAGTGCGCTTGGAAGACCTCACTGTTTACCCATAGACTTGAAGACAGCAAAGAATTTAACTTATTAAAGATTGTATACAGAAAATTTCGATTCTCTTGCTTTGAATACAAACAAACTGACTGTATAACCATTGAAATTGTGTCCTGATAAGTGGCAACGAAGACTCACTCGTCAGTTATCCACCTTTTTCCCAGCTAATCTGGAGTAAGAAACCTACCTTCATTCTCTTATAGGCAATTATTCTTTGCACCTGATTTATCATGCACAAAATAAATGTCTTGTGTGCTGCATCCGTTCATCCGATTCAACATGTGTGATGTGATGTGAACAATCAAGAGTTTTCCCTCTCCTAGGGAAACGTACACCAATAAAGTCATCACTCTTCGACTCCATTTCACGGTGCATCTCAAACAAATGGTAGATATTAAACCATTCCGCTCCCGGTTGTTGAAAGACGAAAGCACTCCCATCTAGCCCTAATAGCTACGTAAATCATTTAATGCTTGGGAAACTGTGAACCTGGAGCGAATCATTTTAGTCTGGCACGTCCGTCAGCAGCACATATCGATTGACGAATATTGACGGCGCAGCAATGTGGACCGATGCGCCAGGCCAAACAAACAACGGCAGCGAGAGAGCGTAAGGGAATTTATAAACAATGTGTCGACCGATAGCACTTAGGTTGGAGGACGGCGGGTAACGGCAGGACCCCAATTCAAGGCCGCACTCCCGCATTTCCATTGCGTCTATTCCATTGTAGGGTGACGATGGCGCAGGAAGGGAACCCACTCGAAACGTGCTCAATTGTTTCTAGCCCGAATACGGTGTCCCGAGGGGTGCAGAAAATGGAACGCACATGATGCGTGTCATGTCAGACAGTTTTCCAATCGTTTCTGGTCCCCCAGAGATCGCTTACTAAGCGGCTAGCGCCAGATACGGTAGCTGCCGATGCCCCTGGAACTCGATCTTCGTGCAGGAAGGAAGAGGGTGAGAGGGATCGCACTTTGTGGAACATTTAAAATAGACCATGTTTCGGGAACCACGTTTAGTTACAGTACAATAGACGTTGTTTTTCGTTGCGTGTAGTGGCCGTCACATGCGTGATTTGTGTGAAATGAGCGGTTACGCTTAACGCGATCAATACTGTACAAGACACGGCCTCACACCCTGACCTAGCTCAAAGCAGAAGCAGCACGTCTGGTGTGATCTATCAATTTGACGTCACCTTTCAAGCGCACCAGACTTTTCACAGCTTGCACAACACGGCGTCCAGGGCGTTGAAATACAAATTCGACGGTGGAAGCTGTTGCAAGCCACGACTACCTACTTTTCACACCTTCCATTTAATGGTCCGTAGCTACATGTGAAGAATGTGAGCAAAGTCACGTGCGATCGTAGGAACTTCACGATCATTTTCTTTTCGGTTCCATAAAATTAATCATGATTGGTATTTTTCATTTCGTTCTTTACCTCATTCTACTAAACCTCTCATCACGGATATCGTCTACGTCCCTCCTCCTCCTCCCACAGTATCGTTTTATGGCGCCAGCCACATCACCATACCGATGCAGGAGTCCAAGATGTCCACCAACATACGGTTACGGTTTCGCACCAGACAGGACAATGCGCTGATTTTGCTGACGGCGGGCCGTACCGACTATGCGCTCCTCACCATCGATGGTGGTAAAATTAGGTTTACCTTCAAGATAAACGACTCCCAGACCGATGTAAGTTTGCTCGCACGCTCCGGACATCGCCGTACGGTATGATCACCAAGCAGCTCTTTCCATCCCGACAGCTCTGGTCACCGGGCACGCTAAAGATCAACGATCTGCAGTGGCATGACATTTCGATTTCGCGCTATGCCGCCAACTTGACGCTCCAAATCGACGAGTACTTTGCGACAAAAACGCTCCCGCCGAAGGTGATGGAGCTGAACGTGCACATGGGAGTGCAGCTGGGTGGCAAGGGCCACTACAACGAGCCTTACCTGAGCTCGTTGCCCAACTTTCGGGGATGTATCGCGGATGTAAGTAGCCGGGATCTTTCGTTTTGAGGTAACTTCAACAGCTTAGGGGCCTTTCTGATCTCGCTACAGGTATTTTACAACAACATTAACATCTTTAAACGAGCCCGCGAAGGTACGGGACATCCCACCACCCAAGACGTGTCGTGGATCTGCTCGCCCGAGTTTGATGCGGACCGGGATGTACCGATCAGTTTTCTGGATGACGACAGTTACAGCGTGTTGCGCAAGCCAACGTCCCGCTCCGGCGATCGGTGGAACTTTGAGTTTCGTACGATCGAACCGTTTGGGACGCTGCTGAGTAACATTCCCCGTTCGACCAAGCACGACTACATGATGCTGGAGATCGTGCAGAGCAAGCTGCGGCTGCTGGTAGGGAAGGGCTCGAACGCCGTCGAGCTGATACCGGATCGGAACGTTTCGGATGGGAAGTGGCACAACGTGTCCATTACCTACAGCCCAATGCTGGTGGACGTGAGTACAGTTTCACAATGTCCCAATTGGCGTGCTCAAATTTCGGGACTTATGGTTTGTTTTTCTCTTCTCGATTCTGCTCATTAGATTGTGGTCGATGAGGCGAGCAACAGTGCAACGTTCGCCAATGGGAGCAGTCAGGCGATCGAGCTGGAGGAAGACTTCTACATCGGTGGTCTCGATGCCGAGCGGCACCGGAAAGCGTCGTTGAAACTGATCCGCGAAACCGAATCCAGCTTCAAGGGCTGCCTGCGGAATGTCGTGCTGGACGATCAGGAAGTGGGCTTCCCGAACTTCAAAGTGACGCACCACGTGACTGTGGACTGTGTGTGGAAGTATCCGTGCATCGAGAAGCAACCGTGCATCATCAGCTCGCAGTGTCAGCATCAGGGCATCGAGGACTTTATATGCTACTGTGATCAGGCGTACTGCATCAAGGCGGACTATGGCGAACGGTACAAGATTTTTACCCGCTCGATGTCACGCGTAGAGCTGGAGCTGCTGGAGATCAACCCGATGGAGGTGATGGAGGGTGGCATAGCGTTTCTTTCGCGAGAGTTCATCAACGTGCTGTTCGACTATCCCGAGATGGGTGTGAAGGAGGCATCGATCATATTCCACATCGTGCAGCCACCGAAGCACGGCCGTGTAACCATCTCTTCCTACGGGTCGGAGAGCAATGCCACCGTTACGCAGACCAAGTTTTTCTCCCACATCGACCTCAGCACGGACAAGGTAAAGTACACGCACAACGGAGATGAACATCCGACCGATCACATGACGATCGACATGCAGCTGGTGTCGTACTCGAGGGAATCCAAACTGCCCGATGTCTCCGGCAAGCATCGGTTCGTGCTGCACGTGAACGTTACGCCAGTGAACGATCCTCCGGTACTGCAGCTGCCACCGAATAGACACATTCGCATCACACAAGGTATCCCGAAGGCGATCGGCACCGATGTGCTGAATGCGGACGATCCAGACAGTCCGCCGGAGTCGCTCATCTACACCATCCTGATGAGCCCCAACTCCGAAGCCCAGCAGGGTCGGGTGGAAGTGAACGGGAAAGCCGTCACGACCTTCTCCCAGTCGGACATCAATGCGGGCGGCGTTACGTACGTGATCAACACGAAGGGTTCGGAGGATTCTCACTTCGATCTCACGGTGCAGGTGTCGGATGGGATGGAGACAAGCCCGGCAAGCTCGGTGCGTGTATCGGTACTGCCATTGCAGTTGAGGATGATCAACAACACGGGCTTAGTGTTGATCCACAAGTCGGCGGCCACGATAACGCCGTACAATCTTTCCTTCGTTCCGAAAGCTGAGGAGGAAGTCGTTGATATGAAGTGAGTGTGAGAGGTTGTGCATGTATAGGGAGGAGTATTCTAATTCTGAGTCTTTTCAGGTTTGATGTTGTGCAGTCACCACTGTACGGCAACTTGCAGAAGCTGCGAACGGTTGACTCCTCCTGGGTTAATGTGGACTCCTTCACGAGCAGTCAGGTTATGTTGGGACAGATACGGTACCTGCACGTAACTGACTTTCCTCAGCATGATGAGTTTAAGGTATTAGAAAAAAAAAACTCTTAAGATCTTGTTCAACATACTAACCTTTTCCCATTTCAAATGTTCTAGTTCACTGTATCGCTGGGTCCAGTAACGACACCCACGTACGACTTCCGGATATCCTTCACCAAGCTGCGCATTGGCATCGTCCGACAGTCCAACATGCACATCAGCACCAAAGAGAACACGATCCGTGCCGATTTCCTGTTCCATCAAACAACACCAATCGTGACGCTGGCCCGTAACGTTATCTACACCGTGGTGACGGCACCCAAATTCGGTGTCATATACGTCGAGGGTCATCCACAAACGGCACGTCCCGGGCACTCCTTCACCCAGCACGAGATCGATAAGAACCTTATCAAGTATCGCACCTACCGATCGTCGTACGGTAGCTTTATCGATACGTTCGAGTTTCTCGTATCGGTGCCCGAGTGTGAAGATGTGCAGGGTAAGATAGATTTCATCTACACGCCGCCCGACTATCTCGCCAAGCAGATCGTGTACCAGAAGCGTGAGAAGCTGTACGTACACGAGGGTAACAAGACGGCCCTTTCGCGGACGCACTTCGAGGTTTACTTCAACAAGTTTAACTTCCTGTCGTTTAATCTAACGCACCACCCGAAACACGGCAAGATCTGTCTGATCAATCCGCGCACGTTTGAGGCGAAAGACATTGGGACCTTTACGCTGCAGGATCTGTTCCTCGGGGACATCCACTACTGTCACGATGATTCAGAGTCGACACGGGATAGCTTTCGGCTGCTGATTCTTTCCGACGATGAGACGGATTTCCAGTACGTTTGTGAGATACAGGTGGAAATTACGCTACAGAATGACAATGGACCTTATCGGGTGTTTGATAAGGTGTTTCACATAGTGCGCGATGAAACGAAGCTCCTGACTGCCGGTGACTTGAAGTACGATGATCCGGACATTGAGACAAGGGCGACTGACATTGAGTATCGTTCGGTTAGCTGCACGAATGGAGAGCTGTACAGGAATGGGAAGCCGTCCGATCTGTTCACCCAAGACGATCTTGACCATGGACGAATGCTGTTCATGCACAATGGAACGGACAATGGGAAGGTGTCGTTTATAGTAACAGATGGGTTGTACGAAGTACCCGGGTCGTTGGAAATAGAAGCATCGGATCCTTTCTTACGGGTGAGGGAAAGTAATGCGTCGATCGTACAGGAAGGTCGTGCCGTTTTGCTGACCAGCAGCGATCTTAACATCGACACCAACTTGAACGCAAAACCGCACGACATCGAGTACCGGGTAATGGATGGACCAAGCAATGGATTGTTGAAGATGTTTATCCCGAAGTTTGACACGGGCCAGCTGCATCGGCTTAACAATGCTTCCACCGCGTTCAACTTCTCACATGCAGACGTGCTAGCGGATAGGATTGTGTACTGGAATAGGGATGTGGCTTCGATGGATAAGATCAAGTACCGGGTCGGTACGAAAGGCGTTTGGACGGAAGGTGAGGTGATGATCCGGATCTATCCACCGGCGTACTGGGAGCAGCTGCGAATAAGACGCAATCAAACGCTGTACGTGGAGGAGTCAACCAGTGTGATTATATCCCGCGATGTACTTGAGGTAAGAACTTTTAAACAACTCTTCCAAAGAACCTCATGTCAACTTCTCACTGTTCCTTTTGCAGATTGTTCATCCAAACATTTCTCCGGGCGATATTACGTACCTCGTGACGACCCAACCCCAGCATGGCTATCTGGAGATACAATCGATCACCTCCGACGACGAGTACAACTCGAAAGTGTTCGACCAGTCCACGATCAATGCGGAAAAGATGTTCTACATACAGGCCGGCGTCAATCAGTCGTCCGATTGCTTCACGTTCGACGTGACCAACGGCATCACGTGGTTGAAGGATCTGATGATGAAGATCGTTATCATTCCGGAGCATCTGTACATCCAAACCAACGAGATTGTCGTGGAGGAAGGTAACTTTGGCTTAGAAGTTCAATCGTTTGAAGACACTTTCTTCAAATAACTTTCTTTTGCAGGGAAAACGGTTCAGCTACATCCGGAAGATATGGTACCGTACTCGGAGTACTACGTTGGCAAAATCCTGGAGTACAAGATACTGGAGCATCCGCTGCACGGTAGCATAAGGGCGGGAAAGTCCTCCAAAGTGAATCGCTTCACCCAGAAACAGCTGGAAGCGGGCATGATCACGTACGTGCACAATGGTAGCGAGAACTCGTCGGACACGATACGGTTGGTGGCGTTGAGCCGGAGCAAGGAGAGCGTCCCGTTTATCCTGTCGATTAAGATACTACCCGTCAACGATGAGATCCCACAGCTGGTTACCAACACTGGGCTACATATGTGGATCGGTGGAAAGTCGATGATTGGAAGCAATGATCTAAGTAAGAAGATGTCGTAGGTTATACGTAATTACCATTTAACTGTGTGTGTTTCTTCTTTTCAGTGGCTCAAGATTATGACACTCCACCGGAAAATCTCACCTTCTTCGTCCAGCAAATGTCCGGCGGCTACGTGGCGTTCAAGGACAGCTACAACAAGAAGACGCATTCCTTCACGCAGCAAGACATCAACAGCAACATGGTGTACTTCATACACGACAGCAGCAACCAGAACGGAAAGGTAGCGTTCTACGTCAGTGATGGTGTACACAACACCTCGGAACACGTGCTGCACATCGTCACCAATCCGGTCGCACTGGAAGCGATCCGCAACGAGGTGCTCCACGTATTCCCGCTCACGCGAAAGCAGATACTGCCGGACCAGTTGTATTACAAATGCTCGGACGATGATCGGGACGTCCGGTACGTGGTGACGGTTCCACCCCAGATGGGACGACTACTGTTCGAACAGGTGGAGTTTAGCTACTCGAACGAAATCACGGAGTTTACGCAGTACGACATCGAGAATGGGCGCATCTTTTACGAGCACACACACCCGATGGTGGAACTGAAAACGAACGATTCCTTCTACTTTGATGTGACGGCACCGCTCTCGAACAGCTTGGTGGATCAGATATTCAACATCGATGTATCGGTATCGTCGGGAGGATTGCTGCGCTTCCTGCCCGTGCCGAGAATCACCATCGAGGAGGGCGAATCGGCACCGATCAAACTGGATCTTTCGAAGGTGTTGGAGTACCTGGAAACGCGGGCTGGCATCGGTGCGCCTGAGCTATACATCGAGGTACATCCACCGGCCCACGGGCTGGTGGAGCTGGAGGATGAAAGCCCGGAGGTGAACCGATTCTCGCTGAACGATTTCTACTCCAACAAGGTGATCTACAAGCACGACCACTCGGACACGGTGGAGGACAAAATCTCGCTGGCAGTGTTTCTCGTGCCCGGTCATCTGTTTCTCTGCAACATCACCATTCCAGTGACGATCAATCCCGTCAACGATCAGCCATTCCAGCTGCTTACGCCCTCGCCGCACATTTCCGTGATCGAGGGCGAGAACGAAACCATCACCTCGACCCATCTGCTCACCGAGGACGCGGACACGGACCCGCGGGACATTGTGTACGATGTGATCAGTGGCCCTAACCTTGGCGTGCTGCTCAAGATTTCCGACGAAGGGTACCCGCAGGACATCATCACGTACGGCAATCAGTTCACGCAGGCGGACATTAACGAGAACCGCATCATCTACACGCATTCGGGCAATCCGCAATCGACCACGTTTTACTTCAAGGTTTCGGACGGAAAGTTTAAACCGGCGTACGAGATATTTAACATCAAAATTCTACCAATAACTATTCTGCCCGGGTTCAACAGTCAACCGATACTGGTGCAACAAGGTTCGAACTTGGGCGTGCTGGAACCACGGCACGTTTCCGTCGAGACGAACGTGCAGAAGAATCGCATCATGTACAACATCACGAAAAACCCGCTCGGTGGTATTATCATCTCGAACAACAAGCCGATCCTGAAGTTCACCCAGCGGCAACTCGAGGACGGCAAGATTGGGTACATGCAGACGGACATGAGCCGATCGAACGATACGTTCCAGCTGGACGCGTTCATACCGGACACGACGTCCGCTTGTCTGATCGAGGTAAGCGTGCTGGTACAACCGTTCATCATCATCAACCCGATCACGATCACTCCGGGCGACCGGGTGCGGCTAAGCTCCACCTTCATCTTTGACAACCCGGCCCAGCTGAAGTTGAACCGATACAATCCGAAGATAACGATCACACGACGGCCAAAGTACGGCTGGTTGAAGAAGATTGTGCGCAGCACCGGACTGGACTATGCGGAGCAGCAGAGCGACAAGGAGATCAGTTCCTTCACGTACAAGGAGCTCAAGAGTGGCGTTATCTACTACTCGGCGAGAAAGTTCAACCAGGACTTTCAGTCGATCAACGATAACTTTGAGTACGTGCTGTCGACGAAGACGGCTCAGCCAGGGCAGGGCACGGTACCGATCGAGATCTACTCCCCGTCCGGCTCGCACGATCCCGATAACGACGTGAACATCGTCACGGCGGAGTCCGTCATCCCGCTGGACTATCTGATTGCGGTCTGCATTGCGGTCGCGGCGATCGTGCTCATCCTGATCACGGTGCTGCTGCTCCGCTGCCGCTCCAAGGCACCCGACAAGGGTAACGATCTCGACAAGGACAATCCACCGTCCCTGCCGCGTCCACCCGACTTTATGACGCTCAACAATCGCATGTACACGCCATCGGAGAACGAGTCGCTGCCGGTGACGAACTCCTCCACACCGCTACCGATCATCAGCAGCATTCCGCACTGCAAGGTCATACCGATCGGGGGGCTCGACAACACGCTACAACTCGATTCCGAAACGGACGACATGATGGATATGCACGGTGAGCTGCTGCCGAGCGGTATGGGCGGCCACGGCTATCGGTACGGGTACGGTGACGAGAACGACGAGTGGAGTTCCTCCTGCGACGTTGGGCAGGAGGTCAACTACTCGACGATCTCGCAACCCCAGCAGCATGTGCTGATGCAGCAACACCAGCAGCTGCTGCCACCGCAACACATGCAGCAGCAACAGCAACAGTCACAGCAGCAGCAAATCCTTTCAACGCCACAGTTGGCCAAGGCGAATCCACTACTCCGCCGCAACCAGTATTGGGTCTAGTGCTGGGAGGAGTATGGGTCTCTCTAGCAAAGCAAAGGAAACAGAAAAAAAACGTACGATTAGAAATAGTGGTAACGTGCTCTCCTCTACTGTAAATAATGCCAAAGAATCACTCACCAAAATGAAACGAAGATTTCCTGCAGCACTTTCTTGGTGTCGATAGCTTTCTTGGACCTAAATTATTGTGTAGTTTAATTGTAAAAAGTACGTCCCTAAATTCTTTATGTTCTCGCTCCATTTTGTATTTGCAAAACAGATATACACATACACACACGCACACACAAATACACTTTAATGCAATTTCTCGCTACACACGCACACATCCCTTAGTGAGCTAGTCTAAGTAGTAACCTTGAACGGGGGCTTTTGGCTAATCCCAAAAGCCGTCTAGCATCAATTACGCATTGCGTATAAGGAAAGAGATTGTTTTGTTGGTCGCGCAATGGAAGACAGAACTTTTCCAACGAACTTTCCCTGGACTGGCACCATCGGCAAGGTGGTTGACCAGTGTTGCGTTCGAGAAGAAGAATGGAATAGAATAAAATGTAAAACCGAGTACGTCAAAAATACTGATTTGAGAAAATAGTGAGTAAATAGACGATACGAAACCTTCCATTAGAATCTTTTTTTAAGATCCTAGCCTTATCCACAAACTTTGATCTTTAAGTACTCTTTCACAGGCTCCTTTAGGCGCCAAACGTTATATGCTAAAAGTACGAGTCTTCTATCACCTATCATCTACGAAGCTACCTATAGAGCAATATCTGTTCGGAGGCATGGCCTTTTCTCTATATCCTAGTAAAAATACCTTCCCTAGCAAAAACAAAGGAAACAAGATTCTTGAAGAAGAGACGCTGAGGACCCTCGCAGCTTAGACTAGAGTTCCAGCGCGTCGCACTAAAGCAAAGGACGTATGCAGGATGGCTTCTAAGCTAAATATTTCAACCTTATCGTTTGTTTTAAGTAACTTCTGCCTCTAATATTTCGGCATCGGATTGTTGCTGGTAGGCGTCACGTTGCAGGCCGCATTATCGTACGAGTAGCTTTCCGTCGAGTCTTCCGCAGGGTAGCGATGGCTGATCGACGTCGTCCCAGTTTGTACCGAGTTGTCCGCCTCCGTCTCCGGGTAGATACTAACGGTCGTCGAGACCGGTTGCTTCACGACCTTTGCTCCTCCATTCTTCGGAGCTGGTTTGGGACTTTTCGTGTTTGGATTTTCGTGCGTGAAACCGACGGGTGCCGGTCCGCTCTTGCCCTTTGGACGCCAGCGGCTTAGCTCGCGGATTGCGTTCCTGTACCGGATGATGAGCACTATCGCGGCGGTAACGAACAGTCCCAGCACTACCCACATAAGTATGTGCAGCGTGGAGATCTTCGCCTCGAGCGTAGAGACACGGTCTCTGAGGGCTGGAAAAAAAAGCAGACAAGAGATGAGCGTGTTGGACGTGTCTAAGCTACGGAGGGGGAGGAAACAATGCAAACACAACACCCAGTTATCTCGCAGGCACCAACACAACGGTGAGGTGCGTCATCGCGACGCTAACATCATCGTCACCATCACCACTACTTACATTTGAACAGGTAAGCTGGAATGGAAGAGAAAGGTGCAATCTTATTAGAATTTTGAGGCACTCGGTGTTAAAGGGCCAAAACCATACTTTGACACTTGTGGATACAGTTGTACTCGTCCGTTGCACACAGTGCACTGCAGTTGCGGCAGCTGTTGTTGCTCTGGTCACAGTACTCGTACCGATCGCAGTGTCCTGGCTCACAGCCGAGGGCGTACGGAACGGACCAGGCGGCCATCGATGCTACCATCCACAGCATCTCTCTTCCCGTGCGTTTGCTTCTCATTGCTTGTCCGGTTGTGCACACACCACTTCCTGTATCACTCTGACCACCACCGCCACTCGACTGAGCAAGTCTCAAAAAAGCCTCACCGATGCACGATGGCGTCGATGACTCATCCGCACGCTGCGCCGCGTAAGAAGAACCACTGATCGCACGAAGATTATGATCGGAACGGTTGCAGCCAAGGTACTGTTTGCGCTTCCCCCTGTTTTTGCCCGAAGCGAATGAGAATTTGTGAGGCTGCGCGAGCGCCCTACACCACCACGGAAAGGCATGTGATGGAATGGCACACACAGACACAGTGCCGTGATCACGTATCCGCGTACGTATGTGCTCGTGTACCATTGTTTGCTGATAGGGGTGTATCGGGGGTAGGGGGTGAGCATGTTGTTTGAATGAGGTTTTGTGTAGGTATGCGTACTGGTAGCGAGCGTACAGGTGTGCCAGCGTTTGGTAACGTAAAAAGCTTTTATCTTCAGCACGGTGCCGAAGGGGAGGGAAAAGATTTTTATGGCAATCGGAATGGTGGGTCGAGTGGGATTTATCTCTATGTTGAAGAAATTCATTGTGTTAAGTTTACAGTGGGCCCTCGCAAAACGAATTTAATCCATTCCAGTGACTCTCTTGATAAACGCGTTACGCGGAAGACTGTTTTCCAAATAATTTTTTTTCACAGCTGAAAATGACGCCAACAGAGATCGTTAATTCAATTCAACCTAAAATGAAGCTCGTAATCCAAAACTAATATTAAAAAGGGATTTACGTTATGAAAGGGATCATACTTGAGACAGATAAATATGTTACAATAAAGAAATAAAACATTGTATGCTTGTATGAACAATTCTGTCTTATTTAAATCCAGTTTTGAATTGGATAATACAATTTGTTACTTGTACCATTTTGTAAATACATTTACTTTATTTTGCAAACATCAACAACAACAAAAAAATATAAAAATAAAAAAAATTAAATAAAAAATAAAAAAAACTAAAAATGATAAAATAATTCCCGAACTTCAATTGAAATAAACAACGTGTGGATAAATTATAGCAAACCACTTGCACACACACACTCTTTCACTCTCACCAACACACACACAAACAACCCGAAAGCTTTCGCCATTGAAAGACCACTAGCAGTACTGGCCAGTTCCACCCTCTGACCAGGGCGCTCAAGTTTGTTTTCATCGCTCGGCGAAGGCAGAGCTGCGTCATTCCGTGCTGGAAAGGCCTCCGTCGTGGGAAAAAGGGTGTTTTGTGTAAAAAAAACACAGTTTTACGAAATGCATTGAGTAAGTGGAATTCATTTACCTAGCGATTTTATGGTGGTTGAATTTGTATTTAATTTAGTGCGGTGTGTGTTAAAACAATCCGACGTGGAACAGCTCAAACCTGCCTTTAATTGCGCTTACCCAACCAGTGCGCAGTGTGTGATGATGTGTAAGTGGTGTTCGATCGTTACCGTGCCCCAAAGTGTGTAAAAACAGCCCCAGTGGAATAGAATTATCCCCTCAGAAACGAGTGACACTCGATCGTGCAAGGTGCTGCCACAAAGGCGTATCGAATTTCGTCTTCAATCTGCAAGAAACCGACGGATAAGAGGTACACACAGATCACGCACCGAAAGAAAGAAATTCCGTTACAAAAAACAGTGATCAACAACGAAGAAGGAGTAGGAGTGAGAGAGAGAAAACATTCTCAGCAAAAAGCAACCGCTGGCAGGCCTTCGGTGTGCCCGGTGAAGAAAAAGCTCACCGTTACCGCAAGCAACGAACCTCTTGGAACTATTAGAGCAGGTAAAGAAAAACCGACAGCAAACAAAAAAAAACACACTCCACCACTCACACAGCAAACGGCCCCGTAGGGTTGTACAAAAATAAAGGGAAAAAACAACGCTCAGCATTTCAGCGCAATAATGTGGCTTCGCGGATGAGAGGATGGGAAAAGTCAGTCGGGTGTAGTAGAAGGGCCGTAAAGTTGTCGTTAAATAGGTAGGTAATAGCAGATCAAGATCAAGCACAGCTACGCCTGCCGTGCTTCACAGTGTATGTGTGCGTGTGTGTGTGCGCGCGTTCAGTTAAAGAATGTGACCTTTCCCTGGACCAAGAATCTTTGACTCTCGAGGGAACGGAGCGAGAGAGAGAGAGGAGTGCACAAGTTGGGGCTACATAATAGTGGAGCCTGGAGTTCGTTCCCCAACTGAAACAGCACAAAGAGAAACCGTTTCACTTTTTTCTTGGACTTTTAGTCTGGCCCAGGGTAGAAGGGACTCTGTTGGCTTGGTAACTGTGTGTTACAGCGCTCCACGCCGATCGTCGCAGCGTGATCTTCGCTACGCTATGATCAGCTAATCCGACGACGCTGCGCTAGCTTCGCTAGCCCCGTACGGAAGGTTAAGGTGAACCCCGAACGTGAGGAATGTGGAGCCATTTGTGAATGCCTTATTTGCGTGCCGGGAGAAGATCGTAACAAACAACACACGAGCCTGTTACTCATCCGTTCTCGTAAGGAGGTTTCTTTCCTTCGTTTTCTTTCGCCTTTACGCCGGCTGGTTGATTACAGGGCATACCAGGGCGGTTGGCGATGTTATAACACTGTCACGAAATGTTTACCCAATGGTTCTCTGGGGGGGAGGGGGTTTTTCTCGCTTTATTGTTTAAACAGCCACCTGCTAGCACTGAAAGCCGAGAAACGGAGGCATATACCCGAGCATAAGCTTGGATCAACCGGGAGGATAATTGGGCTGGCGCGCGAGAGCGGAAGGAGATGAGTTTTTCTTTTTGTTTATCACTCACTATTGTTAGGCTGGCACGATCGCTTCGCCCAAGGAAGGAGTCGAGGTCATTTGCAGGAAGTCAATAATTATTGAGCCTTTTTATACTCGTATGTACACAGCTGCCGAATGGGGCAGCCGGCCCGAGAAGGCTGAGTATCGGATCGGCAGAATGGAGCAAACGAACGTACTACGTAGTTGCTGAATAATTTAGCATTGAATTCCAGGAGAACGGTAGGGATATAATTCACATGAGCCTTGCTAAAGTGAATTAAATATGAAAACTTTTTAAAGTCTTGTAAACGAGCCTTGTTTGAGGGTGAGGTATGAAATTGGTTTGATAGAGGTTCATTTTAAACATTAAAAAAACATGAGATTTGTTTAAAATAGATAATGTAAATTAAAGCACGCTTTTAGGTGCGGAAAAGAATTATAGCAGAAGTACAGAGCTATGCCGGAGTTGGCTCAATGCTTGTCTGCACTGTATTCCCATATTGAGGACTTTCTTTACTGATCGCTTTTACTGAAACGTCTTTCATTATCCTCTATGCAATTAAAACAGAAAATTGCAGTATACAGTAAAAGTGATATGTGAAGTTTTTAACTGTTTTGCGGAAAAGTGCTAAATAATATAATTCTGAATGCAAGAACTAGCTAACTGGTAATTTTGGAGACGATCAAATCTGATCAGATTTTGTTATGAAAAAGTGCCAAAAACAATTTTTAATCAAGAATTATTATTATTAGTAATTTATATAAAATTAATAATTTTAATCGTTCCATAGATATTCTGGTTTTATCCATTCTTCAATTTCAATTAAAACCCCACATGTTTTGCTTATTTTGTTTTGAAACGAATCTAAATATCGCTTTCGTGTATGGTCTGCTGCAGCATCTCTCTCTAATTTCCTGCGACAGTCATGGCCAGAAAATGTGCACCTTGAGTTTATTTAAGTATTAAAAAATCCACTAGACTCGGTTAGAATTTCATGTGGAAAGCTTTTCCGTTAAGTTGATAATAACTCTGACATAAAATAGCTAAATGTGTAATCTAGATTATGAAAAGTTGAATTTTTAGTGTTTCCGTTGAAAAGGCCTGATATATGAAGGTGTGTTGAAAGATATAAAATAAATGTATAGAACTAATAATTGTGGAAACAATAACTGTGAATAAAATGTCGATAACTTTAAACATACACGAATAGAAAAAAATAATTTAACTTATTTTCCAACACTACTTCGTTTTACGTTAGGCACTGTAAACATCGCCCTCTGCATAGGAGCATAACATTTTCCCTCTCTCAAACACACTCTCTTTCATGCCGGAAGCCTCTCTCAAACTTCCAAACTGACAGCCAGCCGCGGCCATTCTCTCTCCGCCGCTCGCACCAGCCGGACGTGTGTGCGTGGTGCGTCTCCCGTCGGTCGCGGATGTTTTGTTTTTGGCCGTAGCGTCGTGCCCTTCGCCGCGTCACACAGGGGTTAATTGAACAATTCTAATTCCAGTCCCTTGCCAGCTGCCCGAAACTTTGCCATTGTGCATCGAACATGAACCCCGGTTGTTATTGTGCTACAGTGGCGTGTGTGTTTGGTGTTTGATCGTATCTGGCCGTGCCACTTTCACTCCGGAAGATTATTGTTTTGTTTTTTTCGATCGCTGCTCCGCCCTGTCACGACGGGATTCAGGTTGTGTGATTGCTCGTTGTTCCATTCCGCGACACTGTGTGCTCTTGTGTTTTGTGAGTGTGTGCGTTTAACGGAAGCAATAGCCAGCGCATTACACTGTGAGTTGTTTTTTGCTTTCCAAGAAGCGTAATTTTGTCACCCGTCAAGTGAACAATCCGCCAGCGAAACGGTGTTAATAGCAGTGTTTGTTGATTTGCGAACGAGCGGCGTTCTGTGTTTACTGTTGCTATACAGCAATTACACCGAGGGGGCCTCCCGGAAACGGCTGATTTTACTGGCAACGAGGCCAGCAGCAGCCTACGGTAACAGCAAACCCAAACATTTCGGTGCAGAAGGTGTGTCATTCGGTTCTCGATTCTCGACTGCTGCTTCCCTTCCTCGATCCAGGGTTGTAGTTTGCTGTGCTGTGTGTCCCCATCAGCTTCACCGTGCCTCGTGGTGTGCCGCATGTTTAATGTGCTTCTCTTTCTCTTCTTACTTTGTCTTTTACTGCTGCTTCCTGCCCTACCTGCTGCCCTTTAGTCCGCACACTGAGCTTACCTTGCGTAACGTGATCTCCTCCCCTCGGGTTCCACCAAAGCATTTGTCGACCAAAGCCTTTCACCTAGAAGTGCGCACCCCGTGTGTGAGCTGAAGCCAGCGGGGAGTGGCGTACTTTCGGCCGAAAATGACGAACAAACTGATGGTTGGGTTCGAATCTTGCCGGAACCGGGCTGCCAGCAACATTGCAAGGAACTGGAACTAGAGAAACATCAACACAGCGCAGAGCCTACTGTGGTGCTGCAGCGCGTCCTGCGAACAGCTGTCAGAAAAAAACGCAACAAGTTCGTGGCGAGCAAAAACCACAAAACGTCATCGCGGTTCCCTGCTTTCCGTTAGCCGAGATGGCCCATTTTTCGCTCACCGAAATGCCGGACCTGAAGGTGACGGATACGTTCCCGAAGAGTGGCCGCGTAACGGAGGGTAAGTTGGCTTTCGTAAAACAACTCCAAACACCTTGCTGCACGTTCTGCTGTTTCCATTTGCACCTTTCCATTTCGTTCTAAAAACGTGGATGACCATACAGTGTGCCTACTTTTAGGTGATGTGAGGTGCGCTCTTATCGGGCTCCTGTAAGAAAAAAGGGGGAAAAGGTGATTACAAAGCACACGCTGCCTGCTGTCTGATAGCCGATTCCCCCGATGATGATTCGAACTGAACAGAAACCACGAAGAAGTCGAAAGGCACCAATTAAGCATTACGGCATTGTGATAATTGATGTCACTCTTGCCATTTCCTTATGAGAAGCTTTCTGCGAAGCGGGTGTTGCGTGCAGAAGAGCGAATGACTTTCACCGTCCCTCGAAAAAGGGTCAACACTGTTGGCGACCTGTGGACGAAATGACGAGACGCAGCCGATCTGTTGGATCAGTCCAGTCAATCATCTGCACCACCACCGAGAAGAGAACGAACGTAGACTCTTTTCCCTCATTCCCACCATTAAGGCCCGCTGCTGATTTTTAATTCAATTCTCCGTTCGTCGGAACCAACTTTTAATTGGACACAATTTGTGTCGTCCACCCGGCCGTGTGCCACCCAGACACGGATTGGAACTGGAGCAGCATTGCATTGATTAGCAGTGGAAATGATTGTTTAAACTTCCCATCCGATGGAAACTTCATGTAACACAAAAGTTGCTTAAATCACGGGGCGCTTATTGTACTTTCGTCGATGGGAAAAACCGTCGATGGTGGTGATTGTGCCGCGTGTTGCGTTTGTTTGGGCCGCTTGGTCATGTTCATGCCGGCATGCTGATAAGAACTCCCGACCGCATAACCCTCAATGTGGTAAGGCATACAGACACAATGCAGTGCATGTTTGGTCAGCTGGCTGGTAGAAAGATGGGCAAAGGGCGAGCAAAGATTTATAAGGTAAAATGCAGCCCATTGTTGTGTGTGTTGTGGCGTACTATGCCATGGACACGTCTAGACTTCGTATAAAGGTGCCAGAGAGGATGGATTTATTTAAAACTGCTGAAGACAGATATTTTGGAAGGGTCTTGATGGATGTTGGCTCGAAGAAGGGTCTTCGTATGGGAAGTAAGAAGAGAATTTCGGAAACGATCATTAGCGCCCATTCGAGCATGGAGGGTAGAATAGGTTATAATTAAATGCAGTGTGGTGACAGACAAGATGTATTTCATATTCATTGGGACATTAAGTTATGTATTGGTTAGGTTTTTAGGATGTTTTTCGGCCCAGGTCGTCTCGGATCTGCAATAAGCGTGTCTGGAGTGTAACTTCAAGTTCCTCAAGTCTTGTTAGAAACCTATGACACATGAACCCGTTCCGTTTTCCGGTGATCTTCGCACTTCAAACTCTTTTCCAGAGATATGCTTTTCGAGAGGAACGTGCGCACCGACTTTCATTTCAACCGATGCATACACACTACCAGCAGTCACCGAGCACCGAGGTATTCTCTCCAGCTATAGAGTAGCATTAGGAAGTAATATTTTTAGCCCCGTGTAATGGTTCGAACCCCCCCCCCCCGACGAGTGGCACAATGCACCACCATCTCCCTCCATCATGTCGGGGTTTGGTCGTTCATCATCATCATCTTGAGGAAAGGGCGGCGGCTTATTTTGAGACGCGATCGTGTGAAGATCGACTAAACCGTTCGTAGCGAGGCATTTATTTTAGGGTCGTTTGTTGCACGTTGTTGTGATCTACCTTCGCCCTACGGGTGAATGAAAACGTTGTCTCGTTTTCCTTTGCAGCTCTGCTCCGATGATGAAAATTATGATCGAATTGCGGGCAGAGAAGGAGACAAAAAAAGAGACGGGAAGTGTGGTAGCAATGGAGACGGCCAAACCACGGTTCCCAGCGTGCGAGGGCAACGCACCGCCGCATTCGAGATGGTTGCTTTTTTCGAAAAAGATTTGTGCGTTGCGTTTTCCCCCTTCTTTGTTAGGGAGATCGCGGAATCTGCGGAAAAATGATTCGTACCGTTTTCTCCACTTAGCGCAAAAGACCCTTATTTTTCTGGTGCGGGCGGAGTGGCCGTTACTTATTTTCAGAAGACTCTTCTTCCCTTTATTTTCAGACTACTTACAGCTCTTCCTGCTCTTATTTTTAATATGCAAAAAATCCTTTTGGAAGGTAAAAGCAAAACAGTAAAACCGACCGAAAGGGGGTAGGGGAGCGGGAGGCGCTGAGAGTTTGATAATAATTATCTGACTCGTTTCCGTTACGCGGCAGTTACACTTTCTCCCGACCATTGGCATTTACTTTTACTCTCATCACAGCGCTGCGGCGAAGATTAATTTTCAATTGCAGAAATGCAAATGCTCAGCTATCAGCGCAAAGAGACGTCACTATCAATCTCCCATCAGTGGGGATGTAAAACGCTTCCTCTCTCTGTCGTGAGAGGGCCTTCCTTTTCCATCATTCATCAAAAGAGTTGCAAACATTATCATTTTATCTGCCATCACAATTTCGCATGGGGATTAATCTTATCTTGGATGGAAAACAATTTTCTCTACTTGTTTTTTTCTGGTGCCTGTAAACTGCACTCCACATGCACATTTCCATGCTCTCCCCACCCCTCCCCTCCCCTACTCAAAATTGGAAAGGGGGGGGTGTGGAAAACAATTTTTAATCCGCTAAATATGCTTTCATAGATCCATTTTTCTTATTTTGTGAAAATTTCCGCACGTAGTAGCACGTGTACGAGCAGGGGCGAGGCCATTGACCGACCACGCTTCGGTCCAAGACCGTTGTGCCAACGTCGAATGAAACGTGTGTGTGTGTGTGTGTGCAGGAAAATGAATGGAAAAGCGGTTGATTGGAATGCTGCTGCACGGATTTAATAGAGATGAGAGAACGTGCAAGAAGAGTGTAATAGGTTGAACGGAAAGTGACAGAAATGGAGGAAACAGGTTTGAAATTCTGCGTAAAATATTATTGAGAGTTTGTTATTAGTTCACCTGTAGCCTAGAGAACATTACTAGAGTAACAATGCATATAAAAGATTCAACGAAATATTGTACAGTAAATTGCATAACTTCAGGTTCGTACCAGCCTAGAGGTATGCAATCCTTATAACTTTATTCGCCGTTTTTCTTTTACTAAACAAAAACGAAGTAACTATTTAACCTACTCGGTAGCGCAGGGCACAGTACCGCCGCGCGGTGCATTACATTCCGAACTCCATTTCCCGTTACTTCCCACCCGAACGAAAAAAGACTTTCATTTCATTCCACGGGCGCATAAACCCGTTTCCCGCGAAACAGGCCGCTAAAATGTGCGCAATTCCGCTTCTCTCGCTCTCTCGCAGGCTCCAATCGCGGGTTGATGCTCACACTACATCCTTGCGAGAGAGCCCGTTTTATGCGAATTCCCCTTAAACCAAACGGTGGGATTACACCCATAACAAAGGTACGACGACAACAAGTTTAACCTGTTGCATTCGTGGCGACGGACGTGGGCACCGCTAATAAGCATCTGTGTGGGCACAAAACGACCATGTCGGTTGCGTTAGAAAGTAAAAATCAGCATCAATGTGGTGTCGTTCGGTGTCGTTTTGTGCAAACGGAAATGGGAATCTATTGATAGCAGTGGTGAGTAATTTTAAATGGGAGCCTCACGAAAACTTGTTTGAAGAGGAAGCCTCAGCAGCTCACTGCTGAGTTTAGATGTTGGTTTAGATGTACTTGTCAAAAATATATAAATGGTAAACCGGATATGGTTGGTAAGATAAGCAATCGCGGAGACGAAAGTGTGTACTTAGAAGATGTGCGTACGATGTGTTATGATGTATTGCTGCTTGCAACCGACGGAAATGAATCGTATGTGAAACCCGTTCCTGGAACAAATTTATGAGCTATCCTGCTAGAGAACAGATTCTTGCAAGAACGTATAGCTGATACAACATTATGGCTTAATGTAATAAATCTTTTCACCCTAAACCTGTTTTCTCGCAAACGGATGCTTTAATTGGAACGTCGATTGCTTGTTGCAACTTGTAGTCTGGCTTCTACTTCCAGAAGTCGTCCACTCCACTGTCATCATGTTAAACGTCACGCTTGTACACCACACTCCTTTATGCAAATTCTTCAACCTTTTTTGTTATATTACTCAACAAACAACTTAACGTACGCGGTATGCATGTGTCGTCGCATAGATGCATGATGGTTTTGATGAAGGTTTTAGTCAAAAATCGCCTTGTTCTTGTGGTAGCACTGGTACAAGCTGAACGCCTTATCACACTTGCTGTCGCCCTCGTTCTTCTCGCAAACGTCGGCAAACTTTTCCGCCTTTTCGGTGGGATTGCCCTTGGACAGTTTGGTGATCAGCACCGCACGGTTAGCTACGCCGTCCGCATCCGTGAAGCCTACCTTCGCGAACATACACTGGATGGTGCACTGCAAGCAAACGAGAATGTCCGATTATAGACGGTCAATTAGAAGATTTTAAAGCTGTTTGCTGGAAGTTGCGCATACCTTGGACGTTTCGCTGTCAAGCGTCAGATCGCCCTGGCGCATCCGGGTGGCAAAATCCTCGGGCAGCTCACCGCTCACCTCCCCGCGACAAGCTTCGACCAGCGATTTGGCAATATCGTGCTGCTCCTCCGTAAAGAAAGCCTGCATTTAGAGAAACCTCTGTTAGATCTCATGCACCAATCGCAAACCATCTCTCCCTTCGTCTTACCATCGTGCTGACAGCGGCCAGCAGTACCACGAACACAATAGGCAGGCTCTGCATGATGATGGATCGAACTATTCGCGCCTGGAAGCTGAATCGAAACGGCAACCTGTACCAGTGTCTTCACCGAAATCGAACTCCGAAATGAGATGCTACCATTCGATGCCGGTCGTCTTTTATACTAGCCAAAGGAGGGGGGGCTTAGAATGCATCGCGGTACAGTTTGGTGCGAAAAACCAGAATAATACATCCATCCTGATTTATGCTCCGCTTGTGTTTCATTCCGCCAGAGGCTCGATCCATTCGATAACGACGATGTCCTCCTCAAGGCCATTCTGCTGTGTTCAGGTTTGGGAGAGGAAGAGAGGAGCAGGTTGCATACTAAAATTGCATCCGATGATCTGCAGCCCGGGCAGAAGGATCTCGTTTTCACTCTCTCTCACTCTTTCGCTTGGACGATGCTCTCGTGTATCATCTTCAGTACAAGGTCAAGGTTATCGTCTTCTGAAATGGGCGTTTAGAGTACAATGATTTTGCTGCCCCAATCCCCCAACAGCAGCGAGTTCGAGAAGGCCAGCATCTTTTCATTCGTGCCGTGACATAATTTATCACAATTCGCTGCCTCTGTTGCCCTTTTTTGGCGTAATTTAACATGATAACATGGGGATCCTTGCTTGCTGGAAGGTGGCGCGCATCCCTTAAAGCGCATCTCTATGTGTGCAGCTCTCTCGCTCTTTCTCTTTCCTTCTCTCCGTGTCTCGTGACCAACGGTCATATTAATCGGACTCTCATCTCGGT
The DNA here is from genome assembly GCA_000349105.1 of Anopheles epiroticus. Lineage (NCBI taxonomy): Eukaryota > Metazoa > Arthropoda > Insecta > Diptera > Culicidae > Anopheles > Anopheles epiroticus. The sequence goes on along the minus strand of KB671976.1, from coordinate 417,571 downwards.
GCAAAAGAGCACTCCCACCAACACAAAACGGGTTGCAATTTGTAAAACAAATTAGTGTTTTGTTATTCACCTACGGTGCCTTCACGCGCAATGTCACACGGGTACGGGTTTGCGGTCATCGACGATGCTTCTGGTCGGATTCTCCACCGTGGGAAGCCAAGTCTCAAGGTTAATTCAAGCTAAAAAGAAACAAAAAGGCAACTGTGTGCTTATTAGTTTACAAATGGTGCTCTTAATATAATTTAATTGCATGTACAACTGACCTTAATAAGTTGTTGTTTTTTTTTTTTACTTTTTCTTCACTATCTCGTTGCATTACGACGCAGTTTGCAAAGAATGGCTCGTGCGGGAAGATGGTGCCCTAGCCTACCAGCTGCAGAACCAAGAGAGTAAGTAGTGACTATGTAGAAGTAAGAGAAAAAGCGTTAACGATGTTGTTAATTCATCATTTTGTACTCTATTCTTAGTAAGTGAACACTACAAAGGAAACAAACAGCGCAACCAAATCGTCCGACAGGATTTCCCCACAGCCCTGTCCGAGCAAATCCGCGAGAAGGAGGATGCAGAGCGACAGGCAGCACTGTACCATCAGATGATAAACGAACAGTAAGTGAGCTTTTATTGTCTTCGCTCTCGTCTTTTAAGTACTCGAATATTTTAAAATTCCACTCTTGCTTCATTTCGTAGGGAAGAGATGGATGCAAAGGTAGCACGCGATATTGCGGAACAGCTAAACCGAGAAGCACAGCTCAAGCGCCAGATGGAGTTGCAACGGGGTGAAATGTTAGCTCGCAAGCTACAGGAACAAGCCGTCCTGGGCGATCGTAGGCATCCGGGCGGAAGTGCCGGAGGTTCCGGACGACCGCATCAGCCCGTTCCAGAACCGAACGCCTTTCCCCTTCCACCTCGAACCCACCCAAAACCAAAGCCACCCGGTGCAACGCACGGCAATCAGCAGCAGGAGCACCAGCCGAGAAGCTCCTCCAACTTTATGGCTCATTCCCCTCCACCACCACAACACAGCAACGAGCCGGGTCTGCACTACGCTTCGCTTGATCTGAACGCCCCTAAGCGTCCACCACCGCAACCCGTGTTTCAGAATGGACGAGGCCCCCCGCTAAGCCCACCCCATCACGCTGCCACCGGTTATCAGGATCGGCTGGAGGCATATCCACCACCGCCACCACCGGATCAACAGCAGCATTCGGCCGCAAACTTCAATCAGTACTCAGACGAGGAAGAAACGTCCTTCTCATACGGTGGACAGTACGCTAACATAAACCTTCACTCGCACACACCGGAAAAGAAACAGCCACCACCTTCGGCATACCGTCAAGCTGCTGCTTCACGATCGTTTGCTGCCCCCTCGCTACAACAGCAAGCGGCGGATCTGGTCGACAGCATACGACCGTACGACGTTCCCGTGTCGAACGACGACTTCCAGTATCAATACCCATTGCCACCGAATGGAAACAATATTTCGGGACCTTCGGGTAGTAGAAGCGGCGGGGCGCTACGGTACGGCAATAACAACAACGTCGCACTGCCGGAAGTGGACTATCAGAACAATACCAACTTTAACAAAATGTCACCGGAAAAGTACGTTACACCGGCGTCCTCGAGCCGGGGTGTTGTTGAGCGGCGAATGGAGGCTGCATCCTTGCAGCGAACTGGTCCCAATCCGATCAACTACAATCTGTACGATGATGACGATATTGACGATGCACTGGCAAGTACGAGCAGTGGTACTTTCACGGCAACACCACTCAATCAGCTTGGGTTGCCGGTGGATAATGGGGGACCGGGACCGAGCAGCAGTCGTTACGCGAACGGTGGCGCAACACCGAAAAGCACCCAGCACAACCACCATAACCATCACCATCCTCATGCGTCGTCGTCTTCGTCGTCATCGGCGATCTACCAGAATCAGCCACATTCGTCCCATGCGTCACCGAGTCACTCGAAAACGAGCAGCTACGACAAGACGGATCGTATCCGAACGCTTCAGGAGCTTGGGTTGGCGCCGGACGAGATTCAGGAGATCGATATGCGGCTCGAGCAGGAGTTGCGCGATGCGGTAAGTTTGTGGGAGGTTAGGTTTGGGGATAAATGAATCCGGATACATCGATCTATCGGTCCCGAGCGAGTCTGCACTCTGGGATAACATGTCAATCGTTGCATATTCATGACTAGAGGCAGACTCGTTTGGGAAGGATGGCAGCGTACATCGCTTATCAGTGCTTATCAGTGCTTAGTTATTGGATTACGATAAGGATGTCGACAGTACAATTTAATCTTTATCATGTTGTTAATTTATTTAATGCATGATATCTGAAACCTTGTAGATAAAAGGCATTGAAATACTAATACCCTTTCACGCAATTTAACACAAGGAACTGGCACGTAAGCTGCAGGAAGAGGAAGGTGGCCCCGTCGATCAGGAATTTATTGACCGGAAAGTAGCGATGGAGGCACAAGACAAAGAGCTCGCCAAAATGCTTCAGGAACGGGAGCGTGCCAAGGCAAAGCGGGCCCGCGAGAAGGCTCGCCTCAAAAAGGAACAACGTCTGCAGCAGCAGAAGCAAGAACAACGTGCGGATGGAGCCGGTTCGGAGGATGATCCTGGTGCGGTAGGGGAAGTTTCTACCGCAGACACTAGCGCTGCTGCTGCCGATGGTGATGGCATCGTGGATGCTTCCTACTCCAACCCGATCGATATGCTTCAGCAGCAGCAGCAAAGGCCACCAAAGCTGATCTCCCCGACAGGATCTGGCGCTGGTGCGAGAGGATATTACGGAGCACCGGTACCGGTACCGACAACCGATCATCCACTGCACAATCATCGCACACAGGGTAGCATTTCATCGCACGGTTCCGGTTCAGGTAGTGTAGGCAACGGTCATCATCACACATCGCAACCGAACCAACCGATCGGTCCAATCAGTGACGAAAACTACTCAAATCCGGTCGATATGATCAAGCAGCAGAAACAGCAACAGCAGCTACTGTTTCAGCAGCAACAGCTCATGCAGCAGCAACGTGGCGGTGGTCCGAACTTGAAACTATCCGCCAACGTGCAGCGGCTGATCGAGAACGGTCGAAAGGAGGACGAAATTTATGTGCTGCCTGTTTCGCAAGAGGATCATCCACCCGTCGATCTGCACCTATCGCAGCGAACTCCACCGAGAGGATCGATGCAGCCAGCCAACGGTGGACGGCATGTTTCGGCATCGCCTGGTTCAAGGTAATGTGCAAAAAAGGGCAAAGGGAAACGATGCATAATGCGGGACTAATCTACGAATCTTGTTGCTACAGGAATCAATATTTGGATGACAACATTGCGGCAAAGATAGATCCAACCTTCGGTGGTGGTGCAGCAATGGGACACTCTCCGACCTCCACTGGGACTTCCTCATCAGCCGCAAACACATCGCAACCAGGTATGAGAAGAAATTAAGCTATTACACAGTTCGTTCTGAAAAAGTTAACACTCCGTTTTGCCATTTGCTTTTAGATATTCTCGAATTCTCTGACCCCGGCTCATCTAGTCCAGTGCCGCCACCGTACATGCCGATACAGGGTACGCGCCGAACGAACGCGACCGATGGGAAGAAGCGCAAATCGAAGGAACGCTGCGCACAGCAATAAACCTTTTCTTACTCGTCGCGAAAGAAAGACCATGGAATTGCTGAAACTCGAAGGACAAATTTTCTCACCTCACTGCCCCCCGTACCTCTATAGATCGCATTTATTCTAAAGCTGCCTGGTGCTGCAACTCATTTTTTTAAAAATAATATTAAATTTGCCAACAATGTACGATCGGATCGTATGGTACTCTGGAAGCGGTGAGGGCAGATTAAGTGGTTGTTAACGTGTGCTTGAGTGTTTTAATGCGGCAGATATTTAACCTTGAGCAAGTGGTTTAAGTCGGTTGCTTAACGTGTTTTGTTCCACTTTAGGGGGCTTGATTTAAAATCTTTCCTCTCTAAATACAAAAAACGCAATATTTATCGACACGTTAGGGTTTTGTGTAAAGAGAATATGATACATTGGTCACCGCTGTTGGTGCTGCTCAGTGAAAGTGTATGTTTTTTCTTCCCTTTGATAATAAAAGCAATGAATTGATTACACATATCTTGTTTAAAATATTTTCTTGAAGTAAATAAGGTAACAAAACTCAATTTCAGACTTCAAGTCGAAAAACATCGCTTCAGCCTAGACAAAACCCTCTTCTTGAACGCGGTTTTTGCCGAATAAAGCGCCACCTAGCGTACATTGACAGTAGCTGGAGAAATCTTTCACGGTTTCAAGTAAAAAATGTTCGAAAGGTTTCAATAATTTGAAATTTGTCAGAATCTTTTAACAAAACCGTTAATCTGAGAAACGCGAAGTGCATGCGACTGCAATTTTACATGTTTTGCGTTGTAGGGGATTTTATGAAGATGCTACGATGATATTTGCTGTATAAAAAAGGTTTATACATGCTATGGGACCATAAACCACATGATTCCTGTTCAAATAAAATAAAATAAAATCAGAATTTTTACTCTAGAACGTTATGGCTATAATCAACCATTTTAATTTTTTATCATTACTCATCCTAAAACGACCGCAGTGAAAAATAACTACATCAATCCATGTTCCATCTTCTGATCTCTCTTTACCTCACCGATTATGTCTCGTAAATGTGGTAAATCTTTTAGCAAAACTGTTCCGCGACTCTCCAAATCCAGTCCCATCGGGGTGGTGGCGTCGGTAAAGCATTCCGGAAGAGCCGAAACCAACTACGCTCGCAGTGCATCTGGGGAAAGGAGATAGCACACAATAGCGACACATACATCCAAGCGAAGTTGTGACAGAAGGTGTGCGCAAATGTGAAAGTGCACGTGTGTGTAAGTGAGTGCAATTTTGTCCCGTCCCGGGAGGCCCAAACCCCCCTCGCTGGCAGAAAATCGACAAAGAAACGAACAGAGAGAGATAACCCGTAACTGCATCGAACAAATACAAGTGAATGTGTGCACCACGAGCTTGTGAGCGTGTGCACCACGAAACTTGATAAGAAGACGGGCCTCTCCCAGACAGACGGGTAAATTTGCATTCTAACGACCGCGAACCATACAGAGACACATACACATTCGCACACCGACGGAGGTTAAAAGGGTTGACGACGAAAGGGGAACGCATCATCATCATACAGGCGAACTTGACCAGCCTTGATGCGGTGCAAAATGCAACCCTTTTGCACGCTTCCACGAATGGGACGGTCGTGGACGCAAAGGGGCTTACGGTGCAACGGCAACGGCGAGAGAAAGAGAAGAACGAAGCCCCCGAATGAGCAATAACTGCAACTGCACACCAATACACATTCGTTGCGGAGAGTTGCAGCAGCGCATGTCATCCGGAAATCGGATGCACACCGCACTCCTGCCACTGCCACCCCTCCCACCGGGAGGGGCACGTTTTTATGCACACGCACCAAAGGGAGATGAAACGTACAGGTTATCATGCAGAGCAAGAGAGAGAAAGAGAGATCGAGAGATAGAGCTGCAACACAATGCAACTGGAATGCATCGTTGTGTGCAAAATGCGCAAGTTTGCTGCCCGTTCGTTCGTTTCTAACAGTCAATACATTCACACACACACACAAGCACACCGACGAAGGGTGGCAGTGCAGCACAAAAGAAGAAAAGGGAAGGAAAGCGCTCTAAAGTGCAATGGACAGAAAGTGCATTTCAAACTTACACAAACGCATACGAAAGCGAAACAGAGAGGTCCCGTTGTGGTGTGGCCAGCAGTGCAAAAAGGGCAAATACTTTGCCTGTCGGTGAGGACACGGTCGACGGTCTCCCCATTTCCTTCCCTTGCACTGTGTGCACTTCCCTAACCGAGAAAGTGGTGTTGGTGCAATAAGAATCCAGCAATCGATCGCAACCGGTAACCGGGGTGTGCTAGAGGAAGGAAGAAGGGTGGTGGAGGGGGGGGGAGTCCCATCCAGGGAATGTGTGTCTGACCAGGCCAGAAACAAAAGTGCAAAAAGAGGGACGACGACGACGACAACAAGGGATGGACACCAGCAGAACGCCCGCAAAAAGCAGACGCACACACACACAGACGAACAAACCCAGACAGGGGGTTCGCAGGGGTGCATAACGTGTGCAGAACGGGGCCGACTTGGTGTGCAGTTTCGTTTCCCCGGGGGTAAAAGTCACAACCGCACGGCACACACAGCAAAGCAGGCGGCGACCGCGACCATCGTCGGTCTTTGGCTGCTCGTCCGTCATCGAACGCGCGCGTTTGGTGCTGTGCTGCTGTAGTTGTCGCGGCGCGAATTGCATATCCCGTCCCGTCGTTGCCGTCGTCGTGTCGTTCTTCCTCCCCACACACCGGGTGGGGACACATACACTCTGTGCCATTGCACACTTTTAGCGGCGCGCGCGAACCGTGCAAGTTCTTGTTGCATTTCTTTTCCCTTGTCGTCATCGCCGTGATCGTCTGTGGAGAACGTACCTTCTTTTTTAGTCCAGCCGTGTGTTGTCATTCGATGCGTTCCATTTGCTTCCTTTTTTGTTCGTTGCATTTTGTTGCACTGCAAGGAAAGTGGAGGGAGAAGAGTGAATGGTACAGATTTCGTGACACGGTGTGTTTTCTTACCCTTCTGCCAGTTCTTCCCAGATTACCTTCCAACAATTCCATCTCAGATCGGCATTCCTTCCTTCTCCTCCCGGGGTGGATGGGTGTGAATTCAGTGTTCCAACATTAGAATGTGTCCCCCCGTAGGGATTTGTTTTGCTCTAAAAATATGTGCACGTTTGGTGTAAATTGTGTTTTTTAGCCCTTCTTTCTGGTGCTTGTGTGCTGGCTTACCGTAAGGGGAGCTGATCGCCGATTTTCTTGCTTCTTGGTCCTGTCCCTCCCCTCTATGCTCGATGCTCCTGCTCCAATGCTTCCCTTTTGCACGAGCTATACTTTCAGCTTCACTTCATTCCTGTGTGCCAAGGGATTCCCCAATTCCGATAAGAAAACGAGATGTGCAATCCGTTTTGCTGTGCTCTTTTGTTGTGTCGAACTGTCAAAGAGGCAGAGCGTGACCTGTGAAACGGGTAGGTAGAAGAAACACGGCAGCAGCCGAGCTAGAGCAAGGCCTACTCTGCGTGATACTCCTCTCTAGTGCCACGGGTACATTGGTGACGAGTGACGAATTGAAGTTGTTCGCAAATCGAAGAAGAATCGCTTTTTCCACACAATTTCCTTCCAAGCACATCGTTTATGTAGCTGCTAAATTTAGTTAAACTCGAAGCAGTAGCAACTTCTGTTTCATTTTTTTTTTGTCTGTTTCGTGACACTAGTGTGCGTGCCCCAATCCCCCAACATAACTTAGGTTATGTTTTTCACTCGTTGAAACGATTCTTTGCAAAAACAAACCTCTGAATTAAGGTGCACTGTGTCAAAATAGTTCGAAGACATGTAAAATCTGGCTCTCGTCATCCTCTCGTTCTCCTTGTAGAAAGAAATTACCGGGAATTTGTGGAACGCGAAAGTAACACATCTTTACCGACGGGACCGACTTGTTTTTTTTAAACCTCTCCCTGCTGCAAGTGCGGTGTATGTGTAGTATGTATGTGAGTGTGTATATGTGGCTGTGTGTAGATCAAGTGAGACATAAGGCAAGGTTTGTTATTTTTTTAGCTGTGCTGTATAGTAGGCAATGGAGAATGGAGAAAAGATCAAATTTCGCAATTATTTCTCTAAGGTTAGTGTCGTTGCCTGTTCTTTGCACAAAACAAAACAAAAAGATAAAAAAACGAAACACAACTTGCCAAACCGTTAAAGCAAAACCGACAGAAATGTACATAATTTTTACGCTTTTAGAGTGGCTTTCGCAAAAGTGTGACTTAACTTGGAGGGAAATAAAATTGGCATAACAGTTTTGTATGGTTATGAAAGATTACAAGAAAAACACACGCACACGCTTCATCAAAATCATGTGTTAAAAACTAGTCCCTACAGTGTTTTAAAGAACAAAGTAATGGCAATACCTATGTTCCATTTTGGCGACAATCTCGAATATGCCGTCGGGAAGTATTGGCAACATAAGGTAAGGCGACTTCCATTTTTCTCCTTTACAAATGCTTATTTGAAATTATAACGTATGCACGATTTTTAACTATTTTTTTATGCTATTTTATACCCCGTTTTCTACCATGGTTTCGTTTGTATATAGCAAGGAAGCCATTGTACACATTTTTCCCACATCTTGCCTTCTCTTGCATAACGGGATTTGAACGGCGAAATGGCGAATATCCCACCCAAAAACGGAAGAGACGCTTTCTCCGCTTTTTCGTGCGTTTGTTCTGGCTCTTCTGTTCCCTCTTTCTTTCTCTGTCCGCTCATTTCGCTGGTGTAGTGGTTGTCTTTCTTCATTCTACTAATATTCCCGAGACACTTTCTTCCAAGCTTAAACCTTTTCTTCTTCCCTGCTATTCCTACCTTTTTTTGCTTTTCTTTTTCCTCTTTCTTTTGGTTCATCCTTGTGTTAGTTTTCATGTTTCTGCGCCTCTTTTCACCTTTCCTTTGATATATCGGTGTAATCTCTGTGTTTGTCTCACTGTCGCTTTGTGTGTTCCTTTCTCTCGTTGGAGGCACATTTCTAGACAAGCTTTTGATTTACTTTCCGCCATTTCACTTTTTCCTTTTCGCCAGTGTTTCAAACAAGAATTTGCACTTTTAACACCGTTTTTTTTGCTGAATATCTATCAGAGAAGCCATTTTCATTTTTTAAATTATTAGTTTTAAAATAGTTTTAAAATAGTTTATACTTTATTATTTAGATAAATTTAGTATAAAATCGTCTACTATCGTCATACTTTTAAAGCTCTACTGTAACTGCTTACACACAACTTTTTTCAACTTCCTCTGTAACTCATATCCATTAGCAACGTGGTAGTGAGAAATCCTCTTCCAATCACCATTTGCTGTTATTATCTCTGCGAATAGAATCAGTTACCACTGAAAAGATTAAAATGGGCTTATACTTCTCTTCAACTTTTCTACATTACACAACTGATTAAAAAGAAAACTCTTTGGTCGCATTGAAAGTTTTAGGTGGAAAGTTTTACAATTCGAAATGCATATTTTCATTTGCAAGAGTTGAAAATTGTCCTTCTCGGTAGAAGTATTAACGTATCTTTCATGTAGTTGCAAACGGTTCAGCTCAAATTGTTTTGCTACATAAGTTAAAACAAAGGTACACGCTGAACGAAAGACATATCAAACGATTAATACCGGAAAAGCTTTGAAATCAAATCGACATAACAACAACAGTTGGAATTTTGTTATTTTACTTCCCGCCTAAGCAACCCTCCGCGGTGCCTCTTTCCCTAGTGTTTATTTTGCAACAAACAAAAACTGTCCCGCCATGGCTTTGTTTTATTTCTTTGATAAACTATTTTTGCAAACTAGCAATCGGTCGCTGCTTGCGCGTTTTGCGCAACGCAATTCTGTGAACCGCGCACAAGTAGGAAGTGAAAACGGTATTTTTTTGCCCACGACACAACAACGCGCCACCCACCAGCGAAAGATCCCGGGCCTCATTTAACCAGGCCAGCTAACGGGAAAATGAGCATCGAATGACGGAAAATTCGCTGATGTGCTGTGCGACGACGCCACCCCGCCGCCAATCCGCCATTGGGGTCTTTGTGGGCTGTGTTTGGGTCGATAATGCGGCCAAGGAAGTGGCGGCCCGGGAAGGGTTTTCGAAATGTACGGTACGGTGGTGGTATGTAGTAATTAAAAGTGACGGTCTTTTGCTTCGTCGGTATCGAGTTTCGAGGAAGCTATGGGAACTACCTCGAGTAAAGCTACAAATTAACAGCCATTTCTATTTCAATTTAAATTTGATGCTTTATGCCAACCAAATATGGTTTTTATTCGTACCAGCATATTAATAAAAAATAACACATTTTATGCACATTTATGCTGGCGAGCTGTGTGTGCGGTATAATAATGGTAATCGGAGATGAAATCAAGTCATGAAAGGCTCGGCATGAGCTGTGACGCCATTTGCAACGACGAAACCCTATTATCGACTGGAGCCTTTCAACGCTTATGTGCAGCAGCAGCAGCAGCAGCAGCAGCACATAATTCAAGCTAATAGTGTCTAATGAACGTTATCAATTGGCCTTGTTTATGCAAAAATGGCCCACTATGGCCTGATTGTTTCATTTCAAACCCACACACATATAACAAACACAGAGACCATATTAACCAGCATCGGCGTAAATCGATTAGAGCCGTTGATTTGATCGCGTCATGGCGTCCGTCACTTGCCTTCACTCACGAAGGTATTGGTCTGGCCCTGTGTAAGGTAACACATGGAGCGCAGATTCAAATTACTATCTTTCACAACTCCCCCCCCCCCCCATTTCCAATCGTTCGGCTGAATTCCTTCGAATCCGCCGTGAAAACTAAGTACACGTTTTAGTGGGTAAGTGTGCACTAAACGAGACCATATAGTTGAGGTGTCTCCTTGTACATCATCGTGCCTTTTGCAGGGCGATTTTCCCCCGGCGGCATCAAACGACCGGTTTGACAGGTAATCTCGCCGCACACGTGAGAGTAGTCACCTTGGTTTTAGAAACCACGAATCTGACTCCTTTCTAATCGTATCAACCGGATATCGGACCGGTGGAAGAGACGGGCTCTGTTTTCGCTGCCTCATTAAATTGTCTGTCGGAAACTGTTGGAGAAGAGGCTGCTGGGAGAGAAATCACTGATAGGTAGGTAACGTCCTCCAGTCGCTAGCAGTGCAGTTGAACAAACGAATGTCTACAATCCATCGTCCCCAATAGAAAGCGTCCATTACCTGGGCAGCAAGGCTCAGTCACTTCTCTTTTTCTAGGCTATTCTAAGGTTTGTTCAGCTTCAGCTACAGTGCGTTGTTGCATAGGCGGGCGTCGTTTTCCTAGACATTCGAACAAAATTAGATGTATCCTCCGGGCGTGGACCGAACGCTTTCCTTACCTCATTATTCCAGCAAATGCACACCATCAATCCGTGCAGGAGCTTCTCTTGCCAACGATTGCCGGATTTTGCCATGTCTGGTGCACATTTGCATTAAAAGCTCTAGCTTACCGCTGGCCGCTGCGGACGAGACGAGTCTTCCCGACGATGGAGCCGGCGTGTGCGTGTAACGAGCGGAGCAACTGACGTTTAGCCTACGGCTACAATTACTTGTCTACAACAGCAATCCCTGGGCCAGTGCCCTTTGCCTCGCCCACGCGATCCTCTTCTCCTCGGATACCTTTCTACCGGGTTTCGAAGCGAATGGTTTGCGCATCAGTTTCAATTGTTACTGGGGGAAAATGAGTACAGTAAATGATTTTAAATTTGCCGTAGGCCGAAACTGAAAATCTCTGAGCACAATAAGGATTCCACCGACAAAACATGTAATGGAAATAGTGGTGCAGCGCATTAGAAGGGAGGTAAATCTGATCCTTCAGATTACATTGTTTTTAGTTCTGCAATTTGTTGGCTTAGGTCAGTGTGAGAACAAGTTCTCTATGACTTGAAAGTTCAATCTCTTGCAGCTGAAAATGTGAGACTTCATTTTAATGTCATTACTTCTTCAGATAATTTCATCTAGGAGGTTGATAGGTAGAGAGTTCTGTTCATATTGTATCATGGGATCTTTAACCCACTTTAGTCATTATCTTGAAGAGACAGCAATGCAATACATTGTAAAGAGAATCCGCTTCACTGTTTGTTATAGAGTAAACAGAGACCTCTGATAAGTGTTGTGATTGTTGCGTCATAAAGCTTATGCCATGACAAATATTGTTACTGTACAACGATCAAACTGGAAGAATCGAAACCCTTTTATGTCTATGTCCTGCCTTGGAGAGGATTTTACCCGTACCTTCCCGACTTCTGAGGGCCCTTTTTTATTGCGGGCTCGATTCGCTTAGGAACCACGAACGAACGAAAGACCTCTAAACGCGCCTTCGTTTTCCAGATAATTCCCATTCTCCGAAAAGGTCGTCAGGCAACTCTTCTTGTCAGGCAACCAACAAAAAAAGAGTGGCAAGGAAGACGGAAGAAGCGGACGAAACAAACAAAAAAAAAAAACAGGGGGCCGAATAGAAAAAAGGGCAAGTTCGCGAGTTTTGGAACGTGGTAGGCGTGGTTTCTTCGCGGACTGTCGTGACTTCCGCGGGAAGCGTCCACGAGAAGCAGCGGTACGGAAGAGCGAGGTCGCGTAGTATTGTTGCTGGTGTGCCTGCTCGTGGTGTTTATTCTAGCCGAAATCGAGCCGCCTTGCCTCGGGGATTTGGGTTGGGGCGCTCATGCTCTCTCACTGGTTCCGATTGGCGCGAAAGTAGGCAAGAATAGATCAATAATGGTGGATGTTAAGGGGTGGAAACCTAGGCGAGATAATGGCCGTTGGCACCCTAGGGACCGGAGAGGACCAGTAGGGGTTTTTTTCGGGAAATAGAGAGATAGGGACCGCCGAGTGATTGATGGGTTGTGTGTTGTTGGAAAGAGCTGTGCTCCACTGACAGTCGACCGTAGGTAAATCATTGATGAATGAAACATGACGTCCGGACATCGTTCCTGGTGACCAACAAGAAGAATTCATCATGTCAATATAATTAAAATCATTTACGACCTGTCTTGTCGAACTTACTACATATATCCAACTAAAATAATGGGGAAGTTCGATTCCTTGGAACTTCTTCTGCCATCGGTGGTAGACTAGGAATAAGTCTTTCTTATCGTCATGCCCCCATAAACCAGGCACGTCCAAAGATCTGCCAAACCATCTTAGATAGTCATAGTCATTCCACGTCATCTATTGTGCGAGTGCTCTAGTGCAGAAACTAAATGCTCCCCAGAGGTCTGCTCGTAGTTCTCGTGCAGGAAGGCACGAATGATGCAACCGTCTACGAATAGTTCGTAATGCAAATAGCGTAAAACGTGGTGTTGTGATAGGGGGCGAGGGGCTTTGGTGATGGAGGCCAAACACATCGGCCTTTTGCACAAACACACACACACACACACGCGATTCACAGTCATATCTATTGCTGGCAATCGGAGCGCGCACTCGTACCACTCTACTTCATCTAATGCACTTGCTGTGTGTACACTGGTTGCGCCGCGCGTTGCTAGTTGATGTCATCAGCGACAACATTTGCGCCTTCCCAGCCCCTTCCTCTATCACCAAACCCATGTGTGTCATCTCAGCCGTTTGAAAAGATTGACTATAATACAATTATTCGAAAGCATTCGGTGTAGTGTGTGGAGGTGGTCTGTTCGCGAGTCCCTGGTGTGTGCGCGCACCATGTACATTATTCGTTGATTAGTGTAGTACAACGACGACGGATAAAGGGAGTGACACATATAAATAGAACACAGCACGGTAACGCATATTATCGAACACATAGACAGTGGACTGACGGTGTGCTGTGCAGGCAGCAATATTCGAATGCACCACTCGAATGCACACATATTTTATATTGCACCAAACGCTCCAATGTTTGGACCTAATTTTAGAACCCTCCCGGCTCAGGATGACTCAGGACAAAGGAATTGATGGGTTAGCGCTTGGGGTCTGGTTGGCCGCGTTGAACTTTATTGCTCTGTGTGTGAAAATAGTTTCAAAGTTTCTCAGTGACTAAGCACTAGATCTTCCTGCTCCAATAACAATTTCCCACAGCAAAAGAGCGTCCCTGTGTAGCACAATGAGGTACATGGTATCAGATAAACCACACGTGGGTTCTGTATCTTCTGGACGTTATATTCACGTCCAATGTCCCCGTATGCGAGTGTCCACACCCTGTAAAGTGGTGACGGTACCTACTTGCGGTTCCGTGTTTCGTGGCCCTTGGCCAACTCATGTGTGTGTGTGTATGGAGACGCTTTCTAAACTTTGCAATTGCTCCACAATCAACTGCACTTCCAACCCATTCTGAAGCAATTGGGAAAGGGTGGGCAATTTGATATTATTTTCCAGCGTACTCCAACTACGCGGGGTGGTGGCGTTGGGCCAAGGACAGGACACGCGGTGTGCGTTGGGGTACGTTCGAGACGTTTGTCGTCTGGCCGGTTGGCGCCAAACCGTGAACCTGATTAGCGGCGCCCCTTCATGTCTAACCCCACTGTTCTCTCTAAGCACACTGGCCTTCGACGACAAGGTCTTTCGTCAGGGCGCCTCGCCTGTGAGGAGGAGTTTCGTTATTGCTTGCTACCGTTGCCCCGGTTGCTTGGCGCTCTGCATCAACAGACAAAGAAACCAACGACCACACCACACCCGGAAACATCGGAAATAATGGCGGCGATGCGTGGGGAGATGCTCATGCTCTTGCTCACTATTAGCACGGAAACTTTGCTCCACAAAACTTGATCGATGGCTCAAGCGCTCTTTTTCGTGCCTTTTTTATCTTCCTGCTTTTTTGGGGAAATGGTTTCATTGTGGTTCCAGAACGGAGGAACATTATTTGCAACGAGCACCCGTTATGTGCGCGGACTTCAGTGTATGCAGGAACAGAAGGGCATGTGGAGCGAGCGCTACCTTGGCGCGCGCCATAGTGAATGTCGTGGTGGCTTCCTAGGAAACGGTTCAAAACACACCATCATCTTCCAGGTTTTCGCGATCCGTGCGCAGGCGCATTGGCGGGAGCCACCACAACATCATCCTCCCGTGTGTGCATGACGTACCCACCCGTTCGACCAACTCCAAAAAAGATAAAGGTGGTTCCCTATGGAGCTTTGGAGCACGGACAGCAGTGTTGCCAGCTTTGTGCAATGCTTTTGGGAGATTTTTGGGAAGATACACAAAACTCCGCCTCTGGAAAGTACGATCGTCTCCGTGGTGGCGTGCTGGTTGGGTGATTGCATGTTGTGGGATCTTGTTCCGTTTATTGCACGAGTGTTGCCTCCTGGCAGCACTGCAACACCGCGGAGCGGTAGTATGTGAAACTAATCGATAACGTACACTAACCGCGGTGTGCTCTAGCTGTAGATTCTAAAGTACATGTGGTGTGGTCGTTACGCTTTTCCGCATGAGCTTGTGGTCCGGAATTGGGTCACAGCGTATAATGAAACTGAAGGATTTGTGGCAACGAGGAGGAGGAGGATGCGTGATGTGGAAAATCCTTTTTATATGAGGTTCCGTAGAGTTTGTTTTTCCTTTTTTTGCGTATAAGGTCGTTCTTTGTTTGGAGGATTCTCGACAACGACAACCGTCTCACAGATCGATACTTTAATCCCTTCAGATAACATTTTTCCAGTTAGACGAATTAGAACTGTCACTTCCTCAGTGTTACCAGTACTGGTTTTTTTTTCTATGCAGTTCTAGCCGCATCAAGTTGCATCAATCAATTCTTGATTGCTGCAACAAAGTCCCCTTGGCGGAACTTGCCGTCCTTCACAGCTAATTTGTCTCCGCCCTTGGAAAATGGTATTGAACCAGATGAGAGCTTCTCGCTTAAATGTTAACGACGGTTATTTCGATCTGTCTACTTGAAAGTGTTCCGAACAAATGAGTGAACGGAGAAGGCGGGGGAGGGGGGGAATTGTGTCTAGTTTTTTTTTCTTTTGCGCTAGCTCATGTCCCACGAGTAAATTGAAGTGCAAGAACATATTTTATTGCTGGTAAAGATAATGATGCTACACACACGCCCGTCCGCGGATATGCAAATTAAGTGCGGTTACAAGCGATTATTTACACTACGCGCAAATTCAATTACATCGTTTGTATCTCACACACTCTTCCCGGTTAGGGCAAGAGGGACCTTACGGTGTTGGCAGTCCCTCCGAGGGACTTGACAATTGATCGACAAAAACATCTTTCTTGCCTAGCTTCGGTTCCCATCACCATGTTCGCCTAGGGGCTTTGCCCCAGAAGAGTACAACGCTAACTAATGAACAAACATATGCACTCAATAAATTGGTTAACGTGTGAGATCCTGTAATGATGATGGTGGACATCGTTCGCAGCAGCAGAAGAAGGTGTCAGCTTTTACCTTTATCATATTACGTGATGTCCGTGTGGCACAAGAAACTGAAACACAGACATATTGTTTGTGTGGTAGTAGTTGTTGGATCTCCTGAAAGGGGAGGGATATGTGCTGTTAAATAATCGCTGTGTTTGCTAACCGTCAGAGAGAAGGGGCCTACACCGGAACATTAATTATAGCTTTTGCGCTGGTTACTTGTGCGTGAACACTGCCTGTTGTTGGGCTGGCCGGTTTTGTGTTGTTGGGCGATGAAGAAAGGCTGAAAACACAATCCTAGCGGGTTGCAAGTTAATATGCAAAACCGAGGCACACATACGCGCCGTGTCGTATGCTCTCGGTTTGTTCTACAATTTTTCCTTGCTGACCTGTCGTGGACCTCACACACTCGCACACACCTCTTTATTGAATTTCCCTACTCGTCCCTTCCCCTCGCCCTGTGTTTAAATGTTCCCTCGGTCTGCTTTTCGGTTGGTAGTTGTTGATGGTGGTTTTGCGTATCGTCAAACGGGACACTTTGGCTTGCATGGGGGGGGGGGGGAATTGAAGGCACAAGGAGTTGCATTTGTCCGTTGCAGTTTGTTGTTGTTGTACGAGTGGTGTGTGTGTGTGTTTTTTTTCGTGCTACCAACGCAAAAACGAAGGGGTGCAAGCGTTCGCAACCACCTGGAAGGTGAAAGGACGATAAAGGAGTAAAGCAGCATAACAAAAAGTAAAAATCATACGGACATGTTTCACCTATGGAAAAATGGTGACACAAACACACCACCGGTGTGCACCTACCAGCAGCAAACCGGTCACACTACAGGGCGATCAATTGGAAAAGAGCCCCGTTTTAGCTTTCACCACACGATTTGTACAGCTCTTCCTCCTCTGTGGGGGTTTTAGTATAGTTTGATGGTGCGTAGTGCACTCGTGTAGGATGATGCGTACACGCAGCTGAACTGACTGCAGTGCGGTGTGAGTTTTGCTGGGTGGAAATAGTGCTTGGTATCACCACGATGCGTGTGCGCTTTCCATGGAAAAGGACCTCAATCATCAAAGTGCAAAATTGCTCTAAACGCACGCAACACAGGCACTCGATGCGCAAAGAGGGGGAGAGAGGGAGGGAGAACTTTTGAAATTGAAACCGAGCATGCGATATGAAATCAGAGATATGTGACACAGGAGAGATGGAGAGATTAAAGGACAGCGGTTCATTGCGGAAACCCCTTCTGTGATGTGGTTTTTAGTCGTATAAAACCGTTTTCTAACTGAGTATTAAAATTCAGTATTTGCTAAGTTGAGCATTATATTGCATAGATTCAATTTGAATATGACTATGCTATTTTATGTTCAAAGACTAAAAAGTCCTTTATACAAACAATAGAAAATCCTAAAAAATAGATCATGACTTTTTTTCATAATATTTTGTGCTTTTAAATAATAACACTTCATAATTCTTGGAACTGCATGCACTCATCTAGAGGCAATTTTGCAAATCAAGCTCTTGAAAGCAGTAAAACGCAAACGCTTCTATTTTTGGAACAAATTATTCATTGAATGTGCGAAGCATTACAGCCCGGCCCAAAGGCGCAATAACTAAACAGATAGACGGGGCACCCTAACGTCATCTCAATATTTTTAGCATCGAACACTCCCCACCCAACTAAAGACTGTTCATTTCGTGCCCCGAAGCCAGCTCAATCATGCTCAATCGGTTTAATAGTATTTGTTTTAATAAGCGGACACTTCAAAAACAAATTATCCCACTTTTGCTGATCGTTGCTGTTCTCTTCCTTTTCCCTCCCGATAAAAAAAAAAACGATTACCGGTCACTGCCGGTGATGCCAAAAACCTGGTGCCAAAACACACACTCTCTCTCTCTCTCTCTCTCTCTCTGTCGCTAGTCTGCCTCGCCCGAAATCATGAATTTGATAGTGTTTTTCCGATAAACTTTGTGCGGGGTAAACAACCTCACCCAGGCTGCTGTGCCTGTCCGCGGGGAAAAGGGTCGGAGAGGGAATGCCGGGTGAGATGGACAAGAGCAATGTACTGACCAAAACATGAGCTTAACCGACCTCAACGAATCCGATTTCGATGCAATTTCCAGCTCAACCAACTCGCCCTCCGTGTCCGTGTCGTCGAGTCAGTTCCTTTTTTGTTCATCGCGGCACCCAACCCCATTCGATCCTGTCTGGGTGGTGGTGGTCTGGTCTACCGTCTGCTATGGGAAAATGGAATTTTATCTCATCACTATGCAAATTTAATATATTGACCCGAATGTGCACAGCTGCACCACCATGCAACGCGGCAGGACTCCGCTACGGACTAAAAGACCTGGGCCTAGTGCAGTGTATGACACACCGGATCGGAGAAGGTTGTTTCCTGTCATTTGCATACCGGTGTGTGTGTGTTTGAGTGGGTGATGATAGCGTGTGTGTAGCGTATCTGTATATTTGATGGATGCGACCGCCAAGCCGCTCATTGTTGTACGGTGTGTCTCGTCTGCTGCGAAACGTCAATCGGTGACAATCTCCTCTCCATCGGCCGACACAGACATGTGGTTTTGCTACTAACTACTAACACTGGATGTTCACCGTCCAGACCTGGTAGTTGAGTAGAGCTTGTCTTACGCTAAAGATTTATTGATGTCGATGAAACGCCCTCCCCTCACTTCGTATCGTCTGGCGCTATCTAGTGCTAATGTTCGCTCGTCTCGAAGATGGAAGACACTTGTCTTGCCCTGTGGCAAGGTCTGGTGAGTGCACATAAGTCAAACAGATGGGCCAGAGCCCCCCGGGAAGGAGGAAGTGACACAACTTTCTTCCCAGAACTTCCAGTTTTTGCTCCCTTCCGCAAGCGCTAACATTCACGAACCCTCACCAGCACCCTTTCCGTCAGGTGAGTGTGTGGCCTAGACAACTTCGGTCTTTGGCGTACATGGCACAGCACCCTCTCTGGTGCAAAGGACAAGAATTTAGAAATTATGAACCGCAGTGAAGCAGGTGAAAATTCAATTAGAGACAACGTGCAAAAGTGGAAACCGTCGTCCTGCTGCGCTTCTTCCACCTTCTCCATCTCCGCACTCATGTGTGTCGGTGGAATGGAGGCGTTGATTGAAAATGAGGTCTGCGGCCAATCGGTCACGATGCGGCGACAACCGGAACACCCAGGCACCTTGCATCTTGGACATATGCTCTCTTGTAGCGAACGACAAGGAGAAGGGCTCGTTTGGGAAGTTGTCGACGATGTTCTTGTGCTGTCCTGCTGTGCGCACAGGAAGTGTAGAATTTTGCATCATCGTTTGAAATATTGCACTTTGACTTTTACACTCTCCCGAAAGGGGTTGTGTAGCTTTCGAAGGTAGTCACTAACAGTTGTTGTTTTTGTGGCATTGGAATGTGTTAAATGTAACCGGTATGTGTTACAGCTCGAGGAGATCTAGTTTAACCGAGCTGGTAAAACAATTGAAAAGCGTTTTTTTTTAAACAAAGAACACCATTACAGGTTGAAAAATTGGTGTCGGTATATTTAATTGTCTTTTCCTTCATCTATACGATGTAGTAAGTAAAAAGGCTTATTTCATTCAACCATGGCCAAAGATACTGGGTCCAATCGGGAACCATGCAGCCAACCCGTCTTGTTCTACTTTCATCCCTTTACGCACGACTCTATGGTGTATATTGTAAACCTGGATGCTACAACTGCGTTATAAGCTTAATTGATAACGCACTTGGTCATAATTGTTTGTTATATATCGTTACTTTTTTAAATACTACTTTGAAAAATTACTTGCCTTAATTGCTTTACAGGGTTAGTATTGGTTCTGTGCTTTTCAGGCAAGGTAAATCGGCAAAATCCATCTCAAAAGGCAATAGAAACACCGTTTCCGTTGGTTTACTAGAGCAATAGAGCTCGTGGGGATATACGACAGGACGACACGGTGGGACTCGCCTTTGGCTTGGGTTTGATCGATACGCGCCCGCCCGCTCGTTCCAGCAATTAGCACGCTGATTGACAGAATCAGATTAATAAAGGCGCACAAGACATAAAACACTCCCGTGTTGCGGCTGTTGCTGCACAAGGCGTGCAATGCAAAAAGCAATCACTTCACTGCGGAAGTTTACGTGATGTGATTGGAAACAAAAAGGTCACGAAGGGAACAGCAACGGCGATGAATATCGTGGTGGTGGTGGTGATGGTGATGTGCAGTGTGTGCGGGAGCGGGACGGGGCGGGTTTGTGTAATTACTAATCGTCCCGCGACGGTCACAGTCACACGAAAGGGTGGTTATGGAGTAAACCTTTAGAGAATGAAAATGGAGAATGAAGAGGTCATTTAAATTTTTAATTCTATATATGTTAGTTTTTTTTTTTTTTTTCACTATTTGTTGCTTAAAGTTTGTTTTATTTTGTTCTTTCTTTACAGGTAAATGACGAGATTTTCAACGATTAGGATTAGTAAAGGTAAAGTACTATTAAAAATGATCGAAACCATTGTATGTGTCTGCTTCCTTCAGCTCGCTTCACGCTTTGTTTTAAACCGGTCGAACGGATTGAAAACTTCCTGCTTCACTGTCCGATTGTGGGAAAATACACCCTCCCTTTGGTAAAACCTCCCAAACACAAGAAACACTCTATGCTATCACAAAAGCGCCGTTTTTCCCCGTCCACCTCTGCAGTGGTAGTGGTAGTAGTGGTGCGCAAGTGTATATTTAGAGGGTTGCAAAAAAAAACGCCGTTGCCCGTTTGTCCGCCCTTCTTCACTCACCTCTCGCCAAGACAGGTCGAAAAACGAATCGTTAATCTTCCTCCCCATCGAGGCGGCCAGCACGGGAAAACTTCGCCAACCGATACGTCCAAAACCCGTATCGTACGGTTGTGCTTGTGTGTGAGCGGTGGCGGTTGACGGTTACGAATTCCTGACCTATGGTAATTTTTCCCGTCAGTTTCATTGAGCTCTGGAAAACGGTTTTCCTTTCCCGTTCTTTCCTTCCCGCGCAAGCCACACACACACATGCAACCATACTCAAAAAGTGTCTCATGTGTGTGTGTGTGTTGGTGTGTGGGTGGTGGGTGCATCATTCCCGTCATATCGTACGGCGCGCTGTGTGAAGTGTTGCAGGAGACGGCTTCACGTTCCGTGTTGCTCCACGTCCTCCCGCATGCTTGCTTCTTGCTCCCCCCGTTCGCTATGTTTATGTGTGACGCAAGGGTAAAGGTTAGGTTGGAAAAGGGGCGTCGGATGGAAGGAAGCGGAAGCTTACTAGTCACATGTGCGCAGTGTAGAGACACACCGAAATGCAACGTTCGTGCTGAGGCGATATTAGCGGAGGTTTCACAGACAGTGGACGAGTTATTTCCGCCCATGGTCAGAGTGCATTATTTACGGCTTCTCGCAACAAAGAGAGCGAGCGAGTGGGTGAGATTTAAAGTTCTGTTGCGTGTGGGAAAAAAAAAGAATGTATTGTTGTGTATTGAAAATGCATTTAAATCTTTGCAAAGCGATTAATAAAGTACAACATTTTGTTACGGCTTTATTTACTCTCTGTTACGGCTTTATTCAAATTGCAACTTTATTGATGCATTTTGAAGCATTTCATGTTTAAAATGGTCATACCGAAAAGTTGAAACAATGTGGCTCAATAAACGATACACTCTTTCGCTTTCCGCTTCAACGGTAAGCGCGTCTGTTTAACGCGCGGTTTTATGCTTCCCTTCTCTTTTATCATCTGGCATTGGGATGACGCTTCCAGCGTCTGCGGGTCCGTTCACTGCTGTTGCTGGTGCCCCTGCCCTCGCGGCACAGACATAAGTCGAGAGTCGCGTTTTATCGTGCATTCCGCTGGAGGAATAATGAGAAAAACCAGTTCCCCTCTTTTGCACCAGAGCAAGGAGGAACCGACATCGACGATTGTCCGAAACCCGGCAGTCGACGCCGGCAATGACGATGCATCACGATGATGCGGTCCGGTCAATGTGCACACACACACACGCACGCACGCGTTTACACCTCCCCAGACAGGCCGGATTCTTTTGTGGCCCGGAGGTCTTACCGTTTCGCTTTTGTGCGTCTCCGTTTTGCATTCCAACGTGGGCCGATGCTCACTGCCGCCGAAAAGAGTGCAGTGTTGTGCCCCCGTGTTGTGGCTCTCTGTTGGTCGGCCGGCTCTGCACCGAACACAGGGTGCAGGGAAACAGGGGCAGACGCTGCACAAACGGGGCAAGGTCTGGATGTGTGCAGATTTATGCAAAAACCGGATCAGACACCGGATTGGCAGAGTGGCAGAAAAGGAGCGGTGGAAAATCTAATCCTCTCCAGAGAAACGCACACCACTCACGTGTGCAATTGAATCAAATCTCTAACTGTGGTGATGAAGCGGGGCCTAGAAGGATAAAACGGAGTTTAGGGACTTTTTTCATCCTTTACAGTTAAAACACACACACACACACAAAACGGGAAACTGTGTGCAACGAAGGGAGTTTGGGGCAAAAACATCTAAACGCATACATCATGGTGCAGCCATCGGTAGTGTTGTGCATTGCATTGTTTTTCTTTTTTTTTTTGCGCATCAAACTCGTTCAAAAGTAAAAACAAGTATGTTTGCTTTTGGGTGCAAAATAGACAAAACAAAGCATTTCGAATCAACTAATTGAATGTTCCGGAAGTTGTTAATGTTTCCTTTTTGGCTTTTCGGTACCTGTGTTTTATCGCTGACTGTGCGTTTATTTAGCAATACAAACATGTGTGCAGTGAAGAGATGTTTTTTGAGACGTTTTTTGTTCATCGTCTGAGATGTATTTTGATTGCTAAAAAAGTACATATTTAACACTAGAACTACCGTCCATTCCTTTGGAATGCTAACGCTAAATTTTTAATCAAGATTGATTCGATAGTTTTATTACTTAATACAAAGATGCTAATTCATTTTATCTTTACTACAACACACATCATGAAGTTATCTAGCTTTTTGAAATGTTATTTTTTATTTACAATTGCCAATTTTGGTGAAAACGCATGAAACGCTTGGTAGTTCTAGTGTTAATAAACCATTTGTTATCTCTTCATGAAACCTTTCGTTTGAACAAGCTTAGTAGCAAAAGTCTGAACAATGACGCTCCTCACATGCGTTTATTTAATAAAAATGTCGTTTTTATTTCTTTGTTTGTGATTGTTCAATACAATTTGCCTTGCATTGTACAATGCTACAAAAATAGATTTATTTTTCTTTTTTCAAGAGAAAACTTTTCCATATCTCCACAAACCACCTCAAATCGATGACTTGATCGCCGTGCACCGGCAGAGCACTCCAAAATGTGCCTTCGGGTAGTGTTTATCGACGTTGCCTTTTCGCAAAAATCAACAACGAACGCATTCGTTCATCGACCGTGCTGGAACGACAGTACGCACTTGTGCGTGCCGGTCCATTGAGAATTTTCAATCAACCCTGGTCTCGTGCTTCCTGTTCGCCCCAACACCTCACCACCGTCCGGCAATTATGCACACTGTGGTTCAATTTTACGGCAGCTTTGAAGGTCTGGCCAAACACTAAACGACGATCGTTCGGTTTGTGTGTATCTTCGACCACTCCCCTCTCCTACAGAACAGGCGCTTGGTTGGTACGGGCAGCAGTTATACGACGGCTCATAAGTCACACACTCACCTTCCCCCAGCCGCCCGAAACATTCCAACCAGAGGGTGGGTCCATTTCAAAGGTGATGAGAAATGCATTCTTCTGCAAGTGCACACAAGAGTCAACGTAAACAACAGCCATACGGTGCAGTGGAGGAGCGTAGTGCGTCGCAGCGCAGTGCTTCCGAGTCAACAGTTCATGCATCCATCCGTTCAAGCCTGTCCCGATCGGCCGCAGACGCATCTGTACCGGGGGGGTTGCACAGCTCTTGCACAAACAGGAGAAAACGCAGGAGGTTGGCCAGAAATTATGCGCTTGCTCGATTATTTTGCTCTACCCCGGGTGTGGTTTTTAATGCTCCGTTCCCAATCACACATTTGTTCTGGAGCAAAGTGAGTACATCCTTTTGAAAACGAACCCAGAAAAAGGGTGCGTGTCGTCTTGTCTAGCCCTTTCGGCGGGTGGGGTATGAGAACCTTTGCTGCAGTGCGTTATCCCTTCCCAATAATGTTTGCGTTATCGTTTTCGACATTTAATGAGGTGTACATTGCGTACGTTGCTGCACATCAATATCTCAACCGTGTGTGTCACCCTTTGCCGGTGTTTTTGCTACATGTTTCCCGCTTTTTTCCTTTTACGCATGCCAGAAGTTGCGACAGGACAGCAAATTGTGTGCGTCGGTGGCATAGATTATTTGCCGACCTATTTCTAACCCCTTTTGCTTTTACCTTCGCTGTACGATTGGACCCAACCGAGAAGCTTGCGTTTGGAGCTAATTGGATTTGCGGAAGTATAATGTTGGAGAAGGCGCTTTATTTCTTATGCACGGTTGGTCGGGTAAGGGAAAGGGATTGACCTTTTATGATCGTCGTCCTGTTGGAACGGTGGACCAGTACGAAAAATGGTTTGTGTTTGTGCGGCAGTCAATAAAATGTCAAACGTCGTGCGAAAGGAAGGCGGGCAGAAGGTGGGAAGAGTACTCGATTGCAGTATGCATTGACAGGAAAATGACATTTGAATGGATGGATTCAATATTATACACGGTATGAGCTTCGGTTTTACATTCTGTAATGTTGTGGGGTCTTCCCGCTGTTTACTGTTTGCCATTTTTTCGGGATTATAATGAGAAGAATGGAAAATCAGTTTGGTTTTTCATATTTAACGGAATGAGCGTTGCCTGCCATGCTTCGCGGCTTGACGGGAGCGGTAATTGAAGGAATAAAAGGATCTTCCAACCGGGTGGTTGTGAATGCGACGTGGTAGCTCAATGGATAAAGGCGTCGACCTTTACACCCCATGGAACGGGTATCGACTCTCATTAAAAGTGTTTCGCTAAATTTTATCTGTTTCAAAGACATGAAAAACTAAATAGATCTGTCTCAAATAGTCAAATAGTTTTTAGGTACTAGCAACTTACTTCATGGTGTAGTTCGTATTCCAATAGAAAATCGTTAAAAATGCTTCAGTTTTCACCTCACTAAACTCTTCAAACGGTCGTTGTTAGCGGGGGGTGTCCCCGGGGGTTTTGATATTTCCATTCAAACGATCTAACCCTTCTTTCTCCTGGGGTCCTTTCTCTTCCTTCATATTGCATGTGGGGGTGGATACGAACAGGGGTGGTAATGGGACAGCATACGGCTCTGTACGCTCTTGTCTCTCTGTGAGCGTGCTGTTTTAGATTGGCGGTAGTGGTTGTGTTTTTGTGTACCGTTGCGTAGTAATATTGGGCGCACGGCAGTGTTGTGTCTGTATAGTGGTGTAGTGACCCACGAAGTCGAGCAAAGGTCGATGACACGCCGGCGAAACCCATTCATCCGTACTGGAAAACACGAAAAGGAGAGAAGCAGCAACGCGAACTGCAAAACTGTCAGACACTGTACATGTGTGTGTGTATGTGCTGCTGGATGTGGATGTAACCGTGGTGGGGTGTAAGGCGACAAGGAGGATGGTGGTAGGGTTGATTGTCCGGATCCCCCGTGCTTGCCTGGGCAAGGGGTGTCATGATGCCGGAAGAGAAAGGGGTGACAAAGCGGAACCAAACGACGCTTTCGCGCAAGAGACGAGTTTTGCGCCAACGAAGGAACGAAGGTATGGGACCACACCAACTACTAACTGCGACTGGCTGCTCCGCACATTCACTACTGCGCGCTCTACTATGGAAGGAAAAGATTCATCGCAGCAACCGGGCAGCAACGAGCCAGCCAGTCAGCCACGAGAGCGGGAGTGTGAGGAAGAAGTTGCTTTAGCAAAAAGAAAGAGATTTCGTACCATCATCGTTCGGGCTGTGCTGCAGACCATCTCACGCACAAAAAAAAACGCACAGAAAAGGTTGGAATATTGGAAACGATCCGCTAAACGAAATGTTGAAACTATTGTGGAAGCTGAAAAATGGCTAAAAAAGCATGTTTGCGGAAGACAAAGGACGTTAGGAAATGAGCCCGAATTTTGAACGCTTTCCATGTGTGTGTGTGGTGGCCCCGCCTGAACTTTTTACACTGGAAGCCAGGAGCAATGTTTTCCACCAGGGAAAAGCACAGTTGTACGAAGGAACTGTCTCGAACCGCATACTCCCGATCCTTCCCTGGGGAGGGTGCGCTCCAATTACCATCGTAGACCCGTGGAATCGATGATAGAGAGCAAATATTCATGCTTTTCCTTGCGGAAGACTTTCAAAGTAAGCAGACGGGCACTCGGGCAGAATAGTGGGCTAGGAGAAGAAGGGCGCCCAAGGCTCCCTAATACTTACCGGGATGGCGAGAAAGTTTGTCTCGAAAAACCCTCGGACGGCAGTTCTCATGTCGATTGGGGTTGTGTCGAAAACCGGAAATGAACGTTGGAAAAATATGAAAGTACACGAAAGAAATGGTAAAGTTTCGTGTAACCACCGATGGCATGTAAACGCGTGGAAATTTTCAATTACATTTACAGTCAGAACGGTCATGTAGGCTTGATTAAACAGTACTTTGAAGTTTTCCTTATGATATTTTTTTCGAAATAGTAAATCTTGCAAAAATTGGTGTGAAAAAAATGGAAAGTTTTGCAATGCAGTTGTTGCTAGGAAAAACCATTTAATTGCTCTTTATATTGGTGTATTAGCTTCACTGTTTCAACCCACATGAAAAGAATAATCGATAAATTATCGATTTTGCAATAAGCATGAGGAGGATCGAAATCCCGATCGGACTCGAAATCCCGATGTAGCCCTGCACTTTTTAACTCCTTTTATCTGTCTGTTATCTTAACACTTTTTAAAAAATTTCATTTGAATTTCACATGATACAACAGTTATGTGTAGAATTATTTTTACTAGTTCATTTCCCTCTTTTCTCCTAATTGATGCATGCAATCTTCTCTCTTCCTATTTTACTCATTTTGTTTGACTGTCCATATGTCCACAATATTCATAATTTAACTTTCTCACTCTCTTCAATCATGCTAGCAATATTTTTTTTGCAGCAATCAACTCAGCAATTTCCGGTCCCTCTCTCTCCCACTTCTAAATGCAGGAAAATTGTGAAAAACTTTTCCCATACGTACATTCATATTTTCTCTCTTTTTTATCATTCCCACTGCATTCCCTCCTGCGAGAGACGGCGCTTAGTACGGTACGCCAATTAGCGCATTTTTGGAACACGACACACGAAAAATTAATAAATCCTAGCGTCAAAAAGAGTGGCCCTGTGTGTATTTACCCAAACGGAAGCGTGGAGAGCTGTGGTGTGGGTGTGTCTGTTGGAAGTTGGACTTGGCAAGTTGGTGGATAAAAACTAACATTGTATGAGAGTTTTCCGGAGCAATTTTCATACACTGCCCGCACTCCGGTCGTTCGATGTGAAGCTTTTGCCGCGGCAGACGGATAGAAATATGTTGGTCTAGTCGTACGTCGGAGGATGAAACGGTCCCTCTCGAAACACACCGGAGATGATATGAAATGAATCGTTTGGGGCGTGTGTGTGGGAAAAGGGTAAAATGAGAAAAGCAAAAAACACACTCTACTCGGGGGTCCGGTTTGGTATGAAATATGCTTCAAAGCTTTCTCGCTTGTGCCTGCATCCATGGAGATGCGGATTGTACACTGCAGCCCACCTATAGTGGAGGAGGGCGGCAAGGAGTCGCAATGATGGAGGGCTTGGGGGACGGTATGAGAAATGGCAAAACGCTAAATAAATTTATTTGCTTAAGCCACAATCTTTTGCGAATGTACCACCGTGAACGTTTACCTTTTCGTTGTTTGGCACGATTTATTTTGTATGTTTGTGCTTTTGTCCTCTTTTTTGAACATTTTGTTTGCACATCTAAATCATTTCCACTAGTTATTTATCGTTTAAATTGCGAATGTTAGTTTATTGTTATTTTAGTGTCAAACAATTTCTTTACTTATTTTCATTTTTTTGTATGTGACTTTGATAAAGAGTTTGGTATTTCGACTTTTATGAGTCAGCATATAATTTATTTCAATTCTGAAATTCCCAAGGCAACAAAAAGCTTGTTCAATCTGCTTCTATATCTGCTAACAAAAACAACTTAATTTAAACGTGAATTAGACCGTAACACTATTAAAGACGGCGTCAAATAAATCATCTCAAAATCGTCTCACTTGCTGCACACTGCGAATTGGACGACAAAAAGCATAATCCTCCTTCCGTCAACCCAACGCAAAACCACGTGCTGATTGCTACCGCCTGCTGTTACGCTATTTAGGGTGACAATAAAATCCGAAGCTCGCAAAAAAACCAAACAAAAACCCAAATCTACTCCCAGCTGTGTTTAACGGGCGGCCAATGAATGTTGCACTTGTATGATATGAGCTTATGAATCAGGGCGCGAACGGGAAGATGATTTAGCAAGCGCGTGAGGTCGGTTTGCGACTGGTTGGAGGTTAAATACGCGCCAACAAGATGTTCGCGTTGATGACGATCGTGAGCTCGGTCCTCCACCACGACCCCAGCGACCCCCTCCCCCCATCTTGGTTGCTTGCTGATAAAGAAACCTCAAGCCACACAGCAGACGCGTTAGAATGAGGCAAAGTGGAGACTTGATAGAATTTTGCCTTCGAGTTCAAAAACACGGCACAATGCGATTTTGTGTGAGGAAGAAGGAGAGAGAGAGAGGTTATGTTGGGGTTGGGCTGTGGTTTGCATGGATAGGAGGATGCACTGGGACGAAGACATTATCATGGTCCCACCTTGTCCTCTCCTATTCGTTCCCGCGTTTGGTCGTCGCGTGTAGGGGAACATAGGGCAGTCTGGGCATGTTAAGGATTTTAGGCTTTCGTTTTTTAAATTTACAAGCAAATACACTTTTTTCTCATAATTCGGAGCTTTTCTAGTTTGAAGATAAAATGCTTAAGTACTGTGAATTAAACATTGTTGTTTTGCGTGCAGTTAATTTGTAAAGCGAAAAAACCTGAAAAAACCTATAACGCTGTAAAATGGACACCAACATCTGTGCTGGTGTAACTGATACAGTTTTTTAGTGCTCTATATTTTTGAAGCGATTTCTTTTAAATAAAGCTTTACCCTTAAACGATTGTTTTTTGAAAGATTGTTTATTTTTTCATATCAAAATATTTGCACCACTTAATATTTCGGAGCGTTTGTTTTTGCAATACAACCTACTATTTTCCCCAATCCTAAACACAGGACGTTTCAAAATTATTTCATGACATTAATAATTTACTATCAAACCGCATAAATTATAAAAATATGTCACTTGCCTTTTACTATATCCTTTTAAATTCATAATACTGTTTGAAATACTATGAATTGTTTTTTTAGCAGCGAGCATAATTATATCGTTTTGCTGTGAATTTTAATTCTTATTCAACTTTATTATTATAATAGTATTTTGGTTTATTGAATCGACATGTTGTTCATGAAACAGTCCATTGAATGGATGAGCTTTAGCATTTTTTATTAAACTTGTGTTTAGGCATATATGAAGGATGCCCATATTGCCCCATGTACCCCTATACTATCCTCGGTTTCCCGTCTGCTCTTGGAGTTTGCGTGCCAAAAAAAACTCCCCGTTCTAACGAACACCATCAAAAGCTCAAAACCCGATGACATCCGTTTGTTTTTGTTGTGTGTTCTCGCCACATTCTCTAACGCGCGCGCGTCTCGTCGGCTGGTTCTGCTCTCGATTTTGTGTGACACGTCCTTCCGCCTGCCCTCCCTGAATCTCCTGTTTCTGAGGCTTACGGGGGGGAGGGGGGAGGTAACGTTGGTTCACCCAAAACAGGAACCGGCAGCAAAGGCAGCGAAAGCAGCAGACACACTACACATAACCTCGTCCAACATCATACGAACACAACCCCTCCGTACAGACTTCCGGGCCCACCCTTCTTCCTTCCTGGCTTTGTTCTGCGTGTATCCTCCCATTACCATCATCATCGTCATCATCATCATCATCATCGCCGACCTACGGAAAGGCCGCCGTTGAGCGCGCGCAGAACGAGAAGCGAGAACTGAACCGAACCAAACCGAGAGCCAGCCAGTCAGCAAGAGGTCAACAAACTTTGCGAAATATAAATACATAATAAAAACGGCAATAGAAAGAGAGATGGCGAGAGTGCGGAAGGGGAGCTTAATGAAGGGTAGCGTGGTGCATCTCCCCCCTTGTGCGATGACTTGCACTCGCTCGCGTGGTCTCGGCTTTCGATCGTCCCGTTTGCCTTGTGCATTGCCTGCACCAACAACCGGGCAAAACGAGGCACATACTGCGAGTCAGAGCGAGACAGCGAGGTAACGACGTCGAAATTCACATGGCGGCGACCCAGCAGAGAGTGGGTTTGCGGACCCTGTACGACGTGTGTTACGTGGTCGAAACGATAGGATTCCTGGATGTAGTTTTTTTTTCTATATTCGGGAAGCTTTGTTTGGGGTGTATGTGTGTACGCCCTTTGGATGATCGTCTGGTCACATCCCTTTGCTCTACCCTCTCTGACTCCCGCCCTATACATTATCTAAATCGGACAGGGTAACATGTTTTTCTGATGTCGATTACAACAAACTACGCTTCCTGTCTGATACGATTTTCGGTTTGGTTTTGAATGGTTGTGCAATTTAGAAGGTTGTGTACCTCCAACCAACCGTATGGCCCAACGCCCGGAAGGATTCACATCGTTTGTGTGTGCATATGAGGTTTCAATGTATGGTGAGCTTTTTGCTTATGGCCACCAGGAAGCGTCCTAGCAAGAAGAAGGATACAAGTGCTTCTATGCACTAAATACAAAACACAGAGTTTCTTGGCGGTGGAGTTGCTTCCGGATGGTTCTAGGGTGTGTTTGGGATGGGAGTAACTCATTGATTTTTGGTTCATGCTCACTATGAAAGGAGGTGATTTGGGGGAGCTTATCCTTGTTTGGTTAGGTTGTATGAAGACATAAAATCCAAGTAAAACATGAACAGAGCATAAAGGCCAAATAAGTATACAGCTGGTTGGCAGGGAGTCTGTATATCTTTTCACTTTACAATAATGATTAAATATCTCTTATTCTGTGACCTGATGTAAGTTGTTCATAAATGATCTTTGCAAGATATTCAAATTTACACTAAGATCCTTAGGATCTTTGGGGATAGATACTTAGTTGTTCTATACCAATAGTTTAAACTCTTGTTCTAGCTCCAGTGGATGAGACAGGCGTTTGATAAAGCATGATTGCAAAAGCCGGGATCGACGAAGTGCAACCAGGAACATAATACTGATCTACACTAGCGTTTTCTGATGACTTTCATTCGGTAAAATAACATGAATAGTAAACATTAAATTACACGCAAGAATTTTTGAGTTAGTTACTGATAGGTGACGCAAGTATCTGTCAAGAATTCGCTGCCGAATTACGCCCCGTATAACCTTATCTATATGATTGGACTAACAAGCTTCTCATGTATTGTAAAGTCTAGTTCCCTTGGTCTTTTTTTCAAAATGGAAAATCAACAGAACTCGACTTTCGTACGCTTGCCAGTACACTCACGCTCACCAGTGGAAAGTTGTAAGTTGCAATTAGTACGTGCAGTTATTTCTCTTATTGTTGAAAGCAAAAAAGTTATCGTTTGTGCGTTTGCTCTTTGCAACTGATACCAACGATCTGCACCGGTCACACCATTCCCTCCTCCAGCGGTGTTGTTCGCAGCACGAATCATTCCTAGATCACGAACCGACGACTCGCTAATGAGGATCGCAACATGAAAATGCTTTCAATGCTCTCCAACGCCGTTTGCTCTGCAGATGGAAGAATCGAAATCCAACACGTCGGCGTGTAATGGAAGATCGTACGGAAATGCAAAAGGGCAAACGATCGGTAGATGTTTTTCACTATCGGAAGAAAAGAAGGGACGTTCGCTTGCCTGTGCCCTTCCGTCCAGCTGTCGTACAACTAGAGAAATCCATTTGTTTCGCTAGCCGCGTTCTCTGAACTATCCGTTTATACTTCTCTTGGCAAAGGTAAAGGGATCAACCACGCTAACAGTGGATGGCGATCAACCTCGCTAACAGTGCAGGGTTGTGGGAGATTGAACCCGAGAAAGGTAAAATCTACGATCGCGGAAGACATGAAGATACACGTCACAAAGGGTAGGAAGAATGGCGACTAGCGAATGGTGTGGCACTCCTGCTGCAGGTCTAGCAGAGGATAGAGATAGAAGAAGATCTATCACACGCCTGTAGTGCTGCCTGTTGGGTAAGGGGGGAATGAAAAAAAAAGACTAAATAAATAAGCAATCGAGTCAATGGACGGTGATGAAAATGGCAGATGTGTTCGGGAATGTCATCAGGCAAAAAAGGCGAAACGAAAGAGCGAAACATTAAAACGTGAAGTCGTCCCATGTCACGACTCTCATTTCGCTTGCGATCGTGACAATCATTTATTGTGCCAGCAGAGGTTGTATGCTTCATTCCGCTTGCCTGCTGTCGCGAAGAGAGTTGCGCTTCTTCCCTCTTTGCGGACGTGTTGGAAGCAAGAATTTGCTTTCCACGTCGCGGGTTGTTATACCGCTCGGCACGAAAGTAGCTCGATCGAACGTTAATAAAAGCGAATAGATGGGAACCATCGTGTGATAGTTCACCTGTACAGCAAGCACAATTGGATACCCTCTAAAAGAGGTCCAAGACTTTCAATTAAACCTACCAAGAATGTGCAATCACATGAAATCGATCTCTCTCTCTCTCTCAGCCCAAGTCATGTCCCATCCACCAGCATGTGTCACGTACAATTCATTAGCCCATCGAAAGTGGTTGTAATATATAGTTCAAAGCGGGGGCATATCATAAATTAAACGGAGCAACTTTTGTCGCTTCCCGTGTTGCTACCAGCGCGGCCAAGTGTAGCTGTGGAGCACTTCAGTGCGGAGGCGAATGATAGGAGTGCAGTATCAACATAAATAACACACACTCTGCGTTCATTCCCTTTCTACGTGGAGTGGTTATCGTCGCATCCACACCAAACGGCATTTGCAATATTTCATCAACCCATTCTCCAGTTTTTAAACAACGAACACACCACCTGGTCCTGGCGAGGCGAGCGTGAGGTTTTGTTATCTTCTCACATTTGACTCTGCCGGCGCTGGGACAAACTGGCGCGCTGGTCTAATTCAAAGTAATTGCCTTTTAATTTCGTTTTGTACCGAGCACAGACCGGACAGCGCGAGTAGAGCGCATCATGGTGTGTGCTGTGTCACAGTTGGATGGATGTTGCGGTCATCACGTGCGGTATGTTTTGCCACTACCTTCGTGATATTGTGGTAGAAATGCAGCCCTGTTGAATTCATGCGCGAAAGAATCAAACACACGTTTCAAAAGGTCGCTTTATGTATGTACCGGTCGTTGCATGAGGTTGGTGACAAGCATACTAATTTCTTTCCGGTTTCTTCTCTACATTTAATTCTTTTTTGATGATAAAACAGTGCAATGTTACAACAATATGTAGTTTAAGACAGAGCAGAGAATTGTGTAAACC
Organism: Anopheles epiroticus; assembly: GCA_000349105.1. NCBI lineage: Eukaryota > Metazoa > Arthropoda > Insecta > Diptera > Culicidae > Anopheles > Anopheles epiroticus. Next base: position 383,991 of record KB671976.1, on the reverse strand, counting down.
GGGTTTTTGGCGAAAATAATACAACTTTGACATGCAAATAGCACACTTTCGGGCGTTTCATTGTTCAGATTGCATACTTTTGGGCGCTTTTCGCTGATATTGCATATATTCGGGAGATATTTGTATGAAATATTCATACAATGATAAATTACGAAAAACTAAGGAATAAGGCCCCAAATATTCGATTTTTTTACAATTTCTTAAAATTACAGGATTGTCACTTTAAATAACCCATAGTGCAGTAGCTGTCATTCTGTACCGTCCTCTCTCAAAATTGTTGCAACGTTTACGGCGTACAAGCAATAGTGGCTAGTAGTAGAGGCAATACCTACTACCGCTCCTTAGCTTTGCTGCCGGGTGATGAGCGTGTTTCGCTTCTGCTTGTATCCGCTCATACTTGACGATAAACGTTCTCTCTTCCTCTCCTAGCAAAAAGGATACACTGTGATGGAGGCAGCATCAACAACATCCAGAACGAACGGTCAGCACCAAACACACACATCAAGGATACACACGCACCACTAGCATCAGCTACGTGACGTTATGGGGGGGGGGGGGGAGCAGTTAACGTTTTCGGTCGCCGGCGAGCCCAGGCGCGCTCATGCGCAGCTCTCACCGCGTAAAGTAGGGCAGTAGTCGTTTTTTTCTACCAGCAGCATCCTCTGTCCGGGTGAAACTGTGCGGGAGGGGGGCATCGGAGGGGCTAGGAGTTTGGGAAACCGTCAACCTCTGTTCGTTTTCTCGCTCTCTGGATCCTGGGAGGAAGGAACTTCTTTGGTGCTTTTAGGGGACCTCGAGCTCCTCCGCGAGGTAAAGGTGTATCGCCCTGAAGGTCCAGTAACGGTCATAAAGTCGATGAAACGTTCCGTGCTCTTGTTCGTGCTCTCACCACTACAGTGGGTTACTAAAGAGCGAGAGAGGCATGCTGCATTATTCGTGTTCGTGTAGGTCTGCTTGATTTTGTAAATTTTCCCACAATTATTGCATGTTGTTGAGAAAAGAGAGGGAGAGAGAGAGAAACATAGAACGAATCCTTCTTTATGATGTGTTGTGTTTTTATGTTCTAGAATTTTGAATATCGGATGGATCTGGTTGTCTTCCCACATTCTCTCCCTTTGTTAAAGATCACAAAATTGCATAATTTGAAGAACGATACCATGCACACTATAAAACAAAATTGTGCTTGTCATTATCATATTTTCCTTAATCTCTTGGCAAAATGGTTTACACGTCCTGACTCCCTTTGGTGGAAATGGGTATACAAAAGCATTACCCTTTACATTGTCAAACAAAGTGTTTCATTTGCAGTGAACGAGAGACAACGTTTAACGATGCACTGGGTTTTGGAGTTTAATTTACGTCCTTTTGTACATTGTAATCTTGGTAAAGGAAATGGAAATTATTATGCAAGGATAAATACGAGAGAGAGAGAGAAAAAAAAGAGTCACTCTGAGCGAAGGAGAAAAGAATGCTGAGGCGTAAGACATTCACAATGAAAACAGAAGTCGCGGGAGAGAAGGAAATGTGCCCATCACGTGATTCAACATCGTACGCTGCTGGGGATGGTGTGGCGAAAAGGTGCAAGCTTGTCGTGGGAAAATTAATGATTTCAATTTTTTAACGTTTTCAAATTTGAAAGTTCAATCTGGATTGGATAGAGATGTAATACAACTTTATGTACACAATGAAATGGTTGCCATTTTTTTGATTGCATTGTATAATAAGTGTAGGAAAAGGAAACTTGTTTCCACAAGCAAATGAAATTGAATTTCTCTTTCCTGTTTGTCCAACTTTTCGTTCTCCAATCGGCTTAATTGAAGCAATTGCTGCAAACATAAATATTGATCTTTGCTTTACCGGGATTCTTCTATGCGTGTAAAAAAAAGACCCCCGGCAAGAACACAAACTGCTCAAACTGTTGACTTCAGCAGCAAATTTAATCTTCGCTAATGACGTTGCAACTACTCTCCGGTCGCTCTACGCCACCGAAGACGCAGCGACGACGACACCCAACTAGTTGGAAATTAAATGTTTTCCCCCGTTTATCCATCTTGAGTTTTCCCCGGTTGGGTAGGAGTTGGGGTGTGCCACATACACCGCTTCACTGACATCGTATGGTCACTGTTGTTGCTGCTGCTGCTGCTCATGCCACCCAGTCTCGTGACCAATTGGCATCGATTTTTACGTGACTTTTTTTTCTCTCTTTGAACAACTTGTCCAAAGTCTTTCGAAAATTCCAATGGTTGTTGGATGTTGTTGGACGAGGTCTTGCGATCCTTTTAATTCTTTCTTCTTGATGGACGAAAAGACACATGGCTAGGCAGATTAGAGAGATAAAACGGTTCTTCAAAATCGATTAGGTTGTACATGATCACATGATCGTTCTGTGGACCTTTCCTGCCAGTGCCTCAGAGAGCATTGATAAGCAAGACATTAAAATGAAAGAAGAATAAGATGTGCTGCTCTGCTATAAAAGGAACTTCCTGGGAACACTCCAATAGGTTGGCCTCTTTGTCTGTGCCTATTCTTACGTCAACACTGTGAAGCTGGTTCAGAGATTCGCGCTCGCCGTTTTGTTCCTTCTTTTGCTAACCGTCGCTTCTAATTCGGTTCCCTAAATGGCACACCTTCCCTCCATTCAATCTTCACATCCTCCACCTGCTGGTTGCAGAATACCCGCCGACTTCATGATGCTGCTCACGTGTTTTCCATGAGTTTTCCCACGGCATCGGTTCGGGCACAAATACACGCATGCACGCACGCACGCATGGAAATACGTTTTTCTGTCATTTTTGCACTCTCTTTACTCTATTTCCCGTTTTTTGCTCGTCACCAAAGCGATGCTCCATGGTGGAGCGTGCTCTCCCAGGGTGCATTTTTCCCGTGCGTTGTCCCCGCCATAGGTGTGTGTATGTGTGTTTTGTGTGTGCTATTTTGCTACGTTTAGTCATCATCACACCAGTCCAGTTGCAGAGAGCGACTGGCAAAACCGCAGAAGAGTCGTCTCTTCTCGCGCACAGTCTTTGGGAGTATTTGGAGTTTTTCGCTCAGAATGCTCCACTGGTATGCTGGTATGTGCACCAGGCGTAAACTGGTCCTCGTTTTCCCATCCCGCCCGCTCCCTTTGGAAAAACTTTCCACCCCAAGGTGCGTGTGTATGGGTGTCTGAGCGCTCGCACCGAACCAGCGGAAAAGGACCAACACTCCTGGCGGAACGGGTCCCAGTTCTCGCGGAGTCAGTTTCTCTTCCGTGGTTGGCCCGAACGGAACGGTGCCGTTGACGCACTCTCCCGGTTGGTGACTGTGCGGGTCCACCAGCAGCTCCTGTTGGTTCACCGTCACACCTTTGTCCGGTTCGTTTATTTCTGCTCACCACCAGGCCCGACATCCCAAAACAGTGTCCTGTATCCTGTTTCGCAGCCAATAACGGTTCCGGGTTTGGATTAGTGAGGTCGCTCTGCCTTCGCTTCACGAAAAAGTGTTCGTGCTGAATCAAGTTCAACGTCTACGGGTTCGCCTTCAAACGCTGCAAACTCGGGAGGTGACCAGATCCTCGGATCTTGGTTATCCGCATTGGTTCTGTGCACTCCGGATCATTGGAGTAACTGATGGAATTTTCTGCCGTCTTTTTGCGGTTGAACGGTGGAGCGGTAGTGTGTGCTGCGATGGGAAAATCCCTTTTTGCCCTTCCACACGCCCGTGTCCGTGGTTGGTGTAGGGAACTGATCTACGCAGGCGCACCGTGAACGTCATCATTGTCCCCAGCAGAACACGGCATGGTGTTGGAGTGCTTGTACCTCCATGTACCACAGCCAAAGGTGTGTGTGTGTGTTTGCTGCGGAGATTGCAGTGAACGAGAATCCTTGTTTGGAGTTTCCAGAGCTATCGCTCGTTGGAGCTCCTTAGCGAAAGAGAGACAATATTCTGTTGCAACAGAATTCTGTGCAAAGGTTTTCAGGTTTTTGGGATAATGTTGTGATAGCATTTGCCGTGAAATTGATACTACCAAGTGCAATTTTGTCAAACGCTTCGCCAAAGATGGTAAATTTCACCATGGAGCTAAACAAACCGTTGATGCAATAGGATTTTTGTTTTTGTTTGTTGCTTCTCCTCTCTCGCCTCATCGGCTGGATGGCTCGATAACAAAGGAAATCGTTCAGTGTGCCCAGTCAAAATGGGAGAGATAAGGATTTCATTCTCAGGAATTCCTTTTGAAGGAGCCAACTTTGGGGACGTCCTGTCTGTGGCGCGAGAAAGCATCGATCCTGAGAGAAAGTCGAAAAGTTAGAGAGAGAGAGCCATCGCTCGGTGGGGAATCTGCTTTACTGTAGTGAGGGGGCATGATTGATAGCTTGGGAAAAAAGGATTTGTTGGGAAAAAGGTCTCTCACTCGCTCGACACTGCTTGGTATTTTGCTCCCCGTTTCGTACTGGAGGGTCGATTTTTCTTCACCTCCTGACGGGAAAATCAACAAGGAGTATTGTAGGCTGCTCTCTGTGTCAGATCGCTGTGTTACAAGTAGTATTAGCATAAATTCTTTATAAAAGAGTTTTGTGAAAGCAAAGAAATACGTACAAGATCACTACTAGGAGCTAGGAATCGCAGGATCTCCAATATCAGTTCAGCGTGACTTCAACATTCCTTTGCTACTTCTACGTTCAAGGTAAACAGTGTGATAGAATTTGGAGTGATATCGCATCATTGCTATCATTGAAAGTTCAGAGTAAATTCCTAAATCCTTGGGAAAAGGTTAGAGCAAGCGCCTCTAACAGACCGCGAGGAAGAAAACCGTGGGAATGTCCTTTTTCCAGCAGGGAAAAAAGATCGAGAGAGCGAGAGACAACATCAATTCGCGTACAAGTTCATTCACGTATCACCGTGAATATTACGTGTGTGTATTCTGTCCCCCGTATCCTCTCTCAGAACAGGTCCGGGGTGGCAGTTCTTTGTTCTAAAAACAACTCTACTCCAAATATCCTGTGTTTATTGGAGAGGAGCAGTTTCGATAGTGTTGGGATTGGGATCCTTTTTATTTCTTGCTTCCCTGAGAGGAAAAGGATCTCGTGAAGTCTTTGGAGATCCATAAAACGGCGAGGAGGAGTATGCTGTGGGCCCTTTTCCTGGAAGTCCAGAGTGAAGTCTTTGAGGTTGCACAAGAGCTCCAATACACTTTTCTCTCTTCGTTTTCTCTCTCTCTCTCTCTCTCTCTCTCGCTAATGTACGAAAACAGGATTCGATTATTGTGCAGGATCAGTTCCAACCGTTGATGGGAAGAAAATGTTGTGTCCTCCTTCGGGGAAAGGGGGAGGGGAGGTTGAATGTTAGGGAACCCCCTAAATCTGTTGGCCCCTCGTCGTCGTCGTCGTCGTGAGCATGTGCAGAGGGTCGTCAGCGAATACACAAGCCCATAGTGTGTGGCTGGTGATTTGTATTTGGATTTGCACGAGTTGCAAAATTTTGACAGTTCGTACGAGAACATGCCCTTTTCCTTCACTGCTGCACGTCTACTAGCTGTTACGGTACAAAGTTCTAATTTTTATTGAGAGACATCCATCTCATGTAAATGAATTTTTAAGAAAAAGAAACGAGAACTTGTACCTAGGACTTGTTATGTGTGTTGTGTGTTAGGTTTTGTGATGGAACAAAGGTGAAGGCACGATTTTATCGACCGTTAACTTGTTCCAAATCCCAGTCCGGGTTTCTCTTTCGCACCTCCCCTCTTCGCTTGGCGAGCCATTGGTGTTGGTGCTGTGAGGTCACGTCGCGCACCAACCAACGCAGGGCGAGATTGAAGTGTAGCCGTCCTCGCTGTCATCGCGCTTGACATCCAGGGAAGGAAAACAATAAATCATCAAGTTTGGTTTGGAAAAATTGGGGCGACTCCCAAAGCAACAGCACAATGCATTCCTTGGGGCATGTCCTGCGAGGGGGACTCGCTAGAATCAGCTGGCAAGGCATGGCCCGTGCTTTGTGATGGATCGACTTGCCTCTCTGCTAGGTGATTAGTTTGAAGTTCTGGTCTGGTTAAAATTTGTTCCAATTTTTTTGTGGTGATCCGTTTGCTTCTTTGTGTCGCTTTATTTCACTTACTAATGCCATTCTTTCTTTTCTTATTCTTTCACAGGGCAGTCGTCAGGGAATCGTCCTGCCAGCTATGGCGGTTTTTATAAAAGCGTCCTCTCTCTCTGGCTCTGGTGAGAAGACGGCAGCACCAGAAACGCACCACAATACTATCCACTATCCGGACATGGGACGTGCGAATTCGTGTGAAAAAAGGGTATTTAAAGGAAAAAGAACCCCGAAGGAATGGTCTTAGAAAACAGCCAGCACCATCACTACCATTGGTCGAACACCGTCATCAGGGGAAAATGGGGTGAATGGGATGTGCAAAAACAAAAAGGCACGTAAAGCGAGCCAGCAGCAGCGGCTACAGAACAGGACCCTAGGACATAGACCTTCCCTTCTCCCTCCGCTTGAGGTGTTCTTTCCGTGCTAGAAAATAGACAAATCTGCTCTGCCTCGTCTAAGGCCGTTCTTTAGCATTGCCGGGGTGTCGCCGTCCGGTGTTAGGTTAGTGTTTAGTTGTGATCCGCAGGTCGCGGTAAGAACATCTAATAGCGTCTTCCTTAAAATTGCATTTCCCAATAGTTTCGCTTACTCTTGTTATCCTTCTTGTGGTCATGGTGCGCGTTCTCGTAAGTTTTTCTTCCTCTCCTGGTTACGTTTACAATTTACAATTCCGTCTGCTCCTTCCAAGTTTGTGTGTTTGTGTGTGTGTGTGTGTGTTTGTGTCTGTAAATGGTTGTGATGATTATGGCGATAATTGGATAGGTCTCGAGATGTCTGCATCTTTTCACCTTTTCCCCGTCTGTGGAAACCCGTAGATCCGAACTTGTGCTGCACTGTTCAACTGGGCACAAGAACGGATCAACGGGACTCTGTCGACGGTGGGCCACTCATCAGGAAAGAACGCACCGACGAAGGACGGAAGTCTGATGGAAGAACGCGGAAGAATCGTTGAAGTTCAGGGAAGAAAACAACTCCCCCAGAAATTGTGCTTTTTAGTTGGGCAGTTGTAGATTAAGGGCCATCTTTCTTGGTTTTTAGTGTTTTCATGAGTTTTCGGTAGATCCTTTCCATACAAGACTAGGACCGTTTTTCCTGCTAGCTTTTTTGTGAGCTATTCCACAAAATAGTCCCTGTAGTCAGAAGCGATGAGAAGAGCACACAAATGAAGAGCGCAAGTAGAGTGTTACGTGTGTCCATCTATTTGTTGGGTAGAAGAGAGCGAAACAGAGAGAGAGAGAGAGAGTAGGTGAAAGAGCGCGCATATCCTTTTTACACAAAGAGTATCCTTTTGCGCTTGGAGCATCATCATCCCCAGAGTTCCTGAGCAGCGCAGTCCTGCAAGAGCGTCTCACTAGAGCAGAGTGCTGGCTTTGAGAAAAGAGAGAGAGAGAGTGCTACTACTACTACTGCTACTACTACTACTACTATTGCTGCATCCTTCCTTCGTTCGTTCAACGACCAAGTTGCCTCTTGATCATCCCCAATCGCAAGCTCGACCAGCATTTGTATGTGTGTATTCGTTGCTAGTGTGCGCTCGTTTGTGTATGTGTGTCTATGTGTGTTTGTGTGTGTTTTTCGTTGTGTCTGTATATTGCTTTTGGACCCTCGCCCGGAGCTTTTCGGGTTCCTAAGCAGGCATAGCCCAATGGTCGAGGTAGTAACGGCAGCGGACACGACCAGGAACAACGCGGTACCGTCCACTGGAGCACTGGCGTGCGCTCGTTGAAATGCAGTTTCCGGGTGGAAAGGATTCTGTTACTACTCTCCCAACCGCACCTCCCAACTGCTGCTCCGTGATATGCTGGTGTGCCAGCCCAAGTCCCACACAAAGGAGAAACACAAAGAAACAACGAGTGCAAAATGGGAAATTCAAAGTAGTGGTGCATATTATCGTTAATTTTATAACTTAAAACGTGTCTCTTCCTTTTCGACCAGTGTGTAAATTTCTTGTGGATGTGGTTTTAGTATCGCTTTTGGGAAGTGAAATATGGAGTTTAGTGTTGTTTGAGCTGGAAAAGACTGGTTCTCCCGAGGGCTGTACATTTAGTGCATCTTCGAACTCTCCTCCAAAGTGTTTCCTTAATTGATTATCCTATTTCTTCCCTCTTCGCAGCCTTACATCTCCCATATCCTGGGTCAACTTTGTTGCAATTTGTTCCCAAAACTTTGTTGTGTGTATGTGTAACTTCTTCCTATCGCCCCCAGGCAGTAGTAATAAGTTTCTCTTCACGGAGCTTCTATTTCTTAGTTCGTTTTATTCAACATTGGCGAATGTGTGTTTTAGTTTCATAAAAAAAAATATACAAACAAAAAAGCTAGCAAACAAAGCAAAAACACACCCAAAATCACAGCTCGTGCCACAGTGAGGGGTGAGTCGTGACTGCAGCCGTGACAAAGAAATGCTGATCGTGTTGGTCCTTTCCTTTGCTCACAGCCTGTTGTCCTCGGCCTCCTCTCATATCACCAGCGTGAATATGCTGACACGAGCATGTGATTGATTGTGGACCATGTGGAAAAGAGAGAAAAAAAATTGAAAACAAAACACAAAACAAAAAAAGTATACAAAAGCATCTTCAAAAAAATGGCAAAACAAAATTTAACTAATATGAAAAAATTACAATAAAATATTACAAAAAAAAAAAGAAAAAAAAACAAATCTGGTTGTTCAAATAAAATTTCGAAACCAATTGGCAGTTTTCTTATTGATTTTCATCACTTCTTCAGTGTATCTTCCCATTCGAACATAGCGTTATGAAGGAGCGACGCCTCTCTGGAGGCGCAGTAGCATGGTTGGGTGTGGGTGGGTTTTGGGTGGCCTTTTTTTACAATGCGATTCTCCAAATTTGCTAGCGACCAGAGGGATTTCAGGAGGTCAGCTGTGTCGTTCTTTGTTTGGGCTCTAGCTGGGCTCAAGAGAGATGAGATAAAATCGATAAAACTCTTTGTAAGAGTTTCTGGTGGTGGAAATGATGATAAGAGAGGGAAAGAGAGAGGGAAAAGAAGTAGGGGGGACAGTAGTATTATTGAGTAGAGTGTATTCTTACGTTAGTACACTTGAGTGTTTTATGGTATTGTTTTGAATATTTTTGGTTGTGTGCAAGTGTAAAAGTTAGAACAATATTATTTTAAATGTCGTTTATGACATAATGCTTTATTTGTATTTTTCTTCAACAATTATAATGAAGCAGATTATAAAAGCAAACTACTATACAACTATTATAAACCACTTTTATAAACTTTAGAGCTGGTCTTCTTTAAAAAAAAAAAACAATTCAATTCAATCAGTCTTTCACTTGCATTTGTCTTGTGTTTCTTTCGTAGAGTTGGGTTTTCCTTAATCACTTCGTAATGGAAAAAAAAAACGATAAGCCTCTTAGCTCTAATTAATGCTTTCGTACCTTACGTACATTTTATTGTGTAGTTAAACGTAGAGAGGTTGGAGTAAAATCTAGACAGAATGATTGTATCGTAAACGATCGATCCAAGGACGAGAGAGCCCTGCAGTAGAAGCTTCTTGCCACTAGAACAAAGAAGCTCTCCATGAAGAAGGATGAGTTCAATAATTTTAATCCCTGCTCTTCACCATTTAGTTGGGATTGGAGGTGCGGATAAAGGTACACGATGTACTATTGAATGAAATTTAATATCAACTTCATGAGCAGTGAGGTTGTTTTCTGTGAGAAATCAGAGTCAAATCAACGCAAAAGGACTCCAAAAAAAAAGAACCCGAAATTGTTTGGAAAACTGAACGACTGTCATCGTTTGATTCCTTTTCTACACACAAAAAGCCCTACAGAGAGTTCAAGGTGTATGTAGAACGGTATGGAAACGGGTAAGTACACTGTTAATTAGGCTGTAGCTGAGCCTCTACGAAATGACAGTTAGAGCCTAAATTCGTACAGAAATGTGCAGGACAAATATTCGATTAGAGTCTGTAAAGATTTCGTTCTGTTTAAAGTACATAATGTAGCTTTTATTTTGTAATCTTTTATGTTATAGTAATCTATTTTCTAAACGGAATCATACGCTTCCTTTAATAAATCGATCCTTTCAGTACGTAACCATTTGCTGTAGCAATGAAACAGACTCCTTCTGATCCGTGCTTAATATTAATGCTTGCATGTACACAATGAAAATGAGTCCTGCGCACGAACTGGGTCAAACACTGGAGTCCCTCGTCCCCGCAGCATGGTGTGCACGGAGCAAAATTGATTATAATATATAACAATTTTCCAAACCATCAAAGAGCGTTAACATGCAAACGCTTAGCAAGAACAGCGGAATCGATGTTGGTGTCGTTCGATTTAGTGCTTTATGGAAGATCATACATGCCCTCCCTCAACATAGATGTATCAATTTTCTCCCTCACACTTGCACAAACGGCTGCATGATCGGTGTAATCAATTTTTCGTTCCAAAGCTCTCCATTAAATGCACAATCATCATGTTTCTCATGTACCACACAGTTTTAATGGACTCGCAACTGCACAAGCAGGGTGCAGTGGGCCGTTAGAAGCTAGCGTAAAATCTGCTCCCGTGTTGAGGTAGTTGGTTGTATAGTACCGTGCTTCCGATACTCTGCTATACAATCTGCTAACTTGCCTCGTGGGTAGAGTGAGTCGACGTCCATCGCTCTGTGAAGAGAAGGAAAAGGATCTACAATCAACATTGCGAGATAAGGAAGGAGTGGAAACCGTCCTGCACTGAGCATGGCGCCATCGTCGGATCAGCTTCTCGTCTCGTTCAGCGCACAATGATCGTCCTCTTGCATTGGCTCATTATTATTATTGTGCTTAATCTCATCGGCATGGCTTTAGATTTTTGAGTTCTTCCGAAAGTGCAGCGTGTAAAGATCCTCCAAAAGCTTCCCAGACTTTCCTTGTTTAGTTCCAAAACGTGGCAGTAGAATTTACTTTCCTTTCATTTCAGTTAAAATGTTAACCGTTTTTCGATGTTTTTATAGTGACCCCTACTTACAACTCTCTCGCCATCAACATCCCTCACAGTAGCACATCCCCTATCCTCCTCATCGAAGATTTCAAAGAGGAACAGAAGAAGAAGCTCACTCCATTTGATTGGGTGAACGGGGCACCACAACTATCTAAAAAAAAAGAGAGAGAGAGAGAGAGAGAAGAGAGAACACCCATACTCCCACAAGTTTAGTTTGTTTTGCTTTTAGAGTAGACCATTTTATTGTTTCGTTTTTTTGTATCTGCTGATTCCCTGAGACCCTAACTTGTGACTATCGTTGCAAAGTTTCACAAGTTTTGATCTCCGGTATTAGCGGTTGAGATGCAACGGGTTTGTTTTTCGTTCAGTGTGTGCGTGTGTGTATGTGTGTTTGTGAGTGTGTGTAAGGGAACAGCAAGGGGGGGAAAGGCGGGGGAGATGGAAAAAGTATAGGTGAAAATCCTTGTGCAGTGTTCTGCCCCTTGCTCGGCCGCTCACTGGCTGACCCCGGTGTTGGTGAAAGGACAACCCAACCAACCTCCAGTGAATGCTGATCAAAAGCTGGACCTCCCGTTAAAGTGTGTCGGGCAGCGTGCACACGCACCAGGGATAGGATCTCATCGGAGGTAGACGATGATGATGATGATGATGCATCCGGTGCGATAGAGAATGCCAACATGCACATGCGGTTTTGTTGCTGGACGAATGCCAAAGGTAAGTAAGGGCAAGAGCGAGGAAGTCACACGACATGTACGGAGCTCGTTACGAAACATGTTTCGTGGCGACCTCCTTGTTGTTCGGAAATGCAATTCTTTCATACTATCGAACAATCAATGAATCAATCAGATCCGATCCCCCCAAGAGGGAGCTTTCCGTCTTCTGGCTAAACGACTTCCCACCTCATTTACCTTTTGGTTCGTTTTGTTTTCCACTTGTATGTTTTAAATCATTGCATTAAACATCATTTTTTGAAATTTATTTCAGTAGTTACTAAAATGGTTAATATCCTACCTAAAGAATTTCTTTTATTTGCAAAACAATGATCAATGATCAATGAAAACCGAACCGAAAAGGGACGGCTTTTTCGCGATCCTCGCTGGTGGCCCACGATCGTCATCCCAACAACTCTGATTCGGATTCTTTAAAGTCGAAAGGGCCTACCTACCAGGGCACAACCGGGCATATCCATTCCATGTTATCCTCGACCAGCGTCCGAAAGACTTAACCCCACGCGGTAGGGGACGCCGAAGACGAAGGGAAGCAGACAGAGGTGGTACTTGTCCTTCTTTAGGAGATAGGCACTGCTACTGTTCCCCGCATTTGGACGTGCTGCGCTGTGCTGTAGGCGCAGTCTCAAGACTTCAAGCTGTAAAGAGAAGAGAGATAAGAAATTAAGAAGAAGAATTTTAAGGCACAGCGAGTTCTTGAAGACGGTGGCTCCATGAGTCTGTGGATGCTACTGCAATCGCAACACTTCTGTGTACATTTTCCAATTTTTTATGGTGAATTGTATTTTGTACAATTGTACAATGTATTTTGTACAAAGTTTTCTGTAGATGATTACATCAATAATCGCAAAAAATTGCTTCTCATAGTTATCTAGCCTAACCTTGATCTGTGGATGTCGATTATACTCACTTTAATGAAGTTCGTCTAATATACCATCCCTGAAATCTTCAGCCATTGATCACCAAAAAAAAACACCCTATTCCTCTTGATCTTTTTCTGCCACTCCTTTCTTCATACTTGCATCGTTTGCCAGCGTTCTTGAAAATGCATTCGAGTGCATTCTGCGTGCGCTAAAAATAAGTGCAGCAAAAGACGACACGAAAGACCGTAGCGGAGATGCATCACGCACAAACAAGAGCACCAAGAGTGAATGAAGTTTGGAGCTCTGCGGTCGTCTCGTTCTCTCTCTTTCTCTTACTTGCCATTTGTTGGGCGAAGAACGTCTGTCGTGGCCTTCTTTGATGCGCCCGTTAAATTTGAAATTGCAGCAGCAGCAGCGACAAGAAAACGAAAGTGTGCGCACCGGTGCATGTATGTGAATGTCATCGGAAAGTGACCCCGAACCGGACAAACCATGCACCGCCGAGCGAGGTCAAAGGCATTCTCATGGGGAACGAACTAAAACTAAAATTAAATGGGCCTGTGCTGCAAGAGCTGGCTGGATTAGTAGCCCAAAGCCGGACTAGAATGTATGTGTATTTGTTTTCGGTTCGTGTTGCGCTTAAATGCATGATGTGCGCAATAACCTTGAGAATGGTGCTTCTTCAGAAGGCAGATGCGCTAAATGCCCGGTGGTGCTAGACCCGCATGGAAATCATTTATTCACCCTTTTTTTTTGGACATAGCGCCAGAGCACAAAGATCTCGATAATCGTAGACAATGTGGTAAGCAACTGTACGGGAGATGTGCTGCAGGACGATCATCCCAAAACAGAGCGATGAGTGCAACGCTCGTCATTAGGGATTAGACGTGTGCGAATTTATTATGCACACAAGCTCCCATTCAAGAAGGGTGACGGCAGGATGTGTCCAGTTTTGAGAGCATCACCGGCCCATGACCACTATCCGTATACCGGCCCCAGCTGCTCCGATACTTTTTGTCCCAAAAGATGGCAAAGAATGGCTGCCTCCGAAGTGCCGCACAAGTCGTGCCCTGTGCTTTAAAGCGTAACAAGCGTAACTCGGAATGCACTTCCCGCGGGGCATCAAGTATATCGCGCTGTGCAATTGCTGCCTGGTGGTACCCCTTTTTCGGAAGAGTCCCAACTCCCGGCCTGAGTGACAGAGTGAGAGAGAAAGAGAGAGAGTCACAAAACTGGTTATGATAAGTAAGGAAGCTGGGCAAGGAAAATGCTTCAAATTTTCTGTGCACTTTCAATAAAAAAGGAGACGAAGCAGCCACAACCGGATGCAAGTAATGACGTTCTGTGCGTCTGCCCCGTGCAAGACGGCTTCGGGGTCCGATCCTGAGATCATCTAATAAAACGCGGCTACATCTTTTTTTTTTTTGAAACCCTTTAATTCCTAATCACCCTTCGCGGCGGGAGCATTGCGCTTTCCCGCATTTGCGTGTGTCGCTTTTCCCACCGCGGTGCAGTGTTGTACGGGTTTGGAAGGAGGTGAGTGCAAATATTTGCATCTTTTGCATTAGGGTCCCGGGACCCAGTGGCTGCAACAATGATGTGCGTCTATGGACATCCCGTGGACCACGATGTGTGGAAGCTGTTTTGCAGCAGCCGTTCTTTTGTTTAGCGTTGACTAGAAGTTTAGAGAGAGAGAGAGAGGAAGTGTTGTACCATTTGTTGGATGAGGGAAGTTTGTCTTAGAAATAAGATCCTGTTTCAAAGTTGGTATCGGTCGTGCCTGCTGAATATGTTTGCTAAAACATGATTATTCTGTAACAACTTTATTGGCTTCACTCAACAGGCTTTGCTGATTGTCTGGGATCAGGGTCTTTTCTCGTTGACGTTGGGCCAAATGAAGAATCATCGATTGTTTGAGTAATCGTTTCAGATGTGACAGACCCTTAACAGCTCGAAGTCATTCTTCGGAAATGACGAGCTTCCAAATGATCCTATGGTAATAAAGATCCTGGTGAAATGATCTTGAATGAATGGTCTAATCTTGATAGGCTAATAGGTAACCGTTCCGGAACAAGAATTCTTCAGAGAGGTCTTAATCTTCATAGCAGACTTTTCACATTTCCTCTTCCAAAGGTCGATGAGGTTCTCCTGGTGATTAGAAAGGTCCTAATGGTTGGAATCGACATCTTCAGACGTTTTCTTGAATCTGCTAGCAGTATAACTATATAGTTACGACGATAGCCAAGCATATTAGCATCTTTGGTAGGCTTAAAATGGGAAGAGTAGTCAGATGATACTCTCTACGAGCCAGTTGCTGGACCTTACCTACATGTATAGATATATTGTACACAAATAGTGTGTTTAACGTACTGTCTGAAATAATCGAATAGATCGAGAGATCGCATTAAACTAAACAAAAAATAAAATCCTCACACAAAAATAAGAAAACCGGACCTTTCTTCACTAAATCAAAATCCCTTTGTCGGGTTCGAGGTTGCTCGATTCAAAGCGTCCAGTTGAAGGAGCGAGATGGCGATAGAGCGGCAATGCACATTTCTATGCAACATAATGCGCACACACACACACACACACACAGAATTGTGGGTTGAAGGAGGGTTGGAGGAAGGGCTGATAGGGAGGGTGGAGGAGGCTGCAATGTGCGTGCGCGCGTTTTATACACGTGACGTTGAGTTTTCCCCCGTGGTGTGTGCTCCGGGTCGGGCTGCGTCTGTGTTGGTAGATGGTGTGCAAACTTCTCTCCTCCTTCACCTCCCCCTCCCCGCCCACCCTGTCTCTCTGAACCACTTTCGCACACATTCTCGAGAGCGGTTGAATGACCTTTTCCATGCCGTCGCCGCCGGTCCAGGGATGCTGGGATTAAAATCGCTGTTTCTGCTGCATCCAAGCGCTTGCATCTCTCTCTCTCTCTCACTCTATCTCTCTGCATATCTCTCTTGTATTTTCTTTATTCGCTATGCAACTTGATTTTATTTCAAGCGTTCTCTCTCTCTCTCTCACACACTTCTCATTTCAGTGCCAACCTTTCGCGGGATGGTTGCTGGTGCATCACCGCGCACCGGGAATGGAAAGATGGATCCCTTCTTTGTGCAGCGTGTATGTGTGTGTGTGTATGTGTGCCAGGGCTGGCCGCCGGGTACGCATCATGTCGCTGTCTCCCGTCCCGTCCCGGCCATCCAGCTAGGGAAGCTGCATCCAGCACACGGAAGCTGCTTCTTCCTGCTTTCGCTTCCTCTGTGCACTTTGCTTCAGTCTTTGGGTCCTTTTTCCCATGAAATCGCGAGTCCGTCCGTATTTCGTCTCTCCATTCCGCCCCTCTCCACAGCAAGATCGTTCGAACGGAGCGCTTGCAGCTCGACGACCGTCGGTGCAGCGAAGAAGTGCATCCAGCATCGGGCTAGCAGCACAAATATGCGAAGCTTCACGTGTGTCGGCGGATGATTTGTGTTCCAATCGGAAGGGACGATCACCACCAGCGTGGATTATCCACTGGCGGAGGGGGAGAAGCGTGGAACGCTAGGGGGAGTATCCTCTTCCCCTAATGCAGGGTTTCGTATTGCTTTAGGAAAATTACTGACAATTGTATGATCAGGTGTGGTTTTTTATACATATATATTTTTTTAATTTCATGTAAGATCAAAGTGAAATCATATAAAATTCCTAATAAAATCATACGGGAATGACCACAGTAATATAAAAAATGATCGCAAATCTACATCTTATTTTACAAGGTCTCAAATCTTACTGTAAAGTTGTAAAAATATACTTAAATAAATAATGAAATCAGTTAAAATATTTTAAAGATACTCGATAATGCAAAGAGAACTGTTAAACAGCAATAGATAATATATTTTACTCAAACACTGATCATATTTTAAGAACGCAGTTAAGATCGTTAAATTTCCGAAACATGCTAAAAAGGATTAAAACTGCCATTGTCATCAATTTTTAATATTTTCAAAAATGCGGAAGGATGACTAGAATGAATCAAATAAATGAAAAGCAAAACCCTGCATTAGTTTTTTTTTTAAGGAAGGAGAAAGGTTCTGGTCATGCCACAAGCGAAGAAGGATGTCATAGAAGCAGTGAAAAAATGAAACGTAAAAAAAACCGTGCGCCCAGCCTACTAACGACGTGTAGCGCTACATGCATCGGGAAGCTCTTAAACGCAGGACGAAACAGCAGCAGGTCGATGACAAAACGGAGAGAGGATTCGCTTCACATTGATCCTCTAACGAACGGAAAGATCAAAAGGACCCCTCGTTGTGGCGTGCGTTCACGTCCGGCAGGGGAGAGACGGCAACAATGGATTTGAAGAGGAGATCGGAACCGCAGCAGTGCGTCTACGCATGCAGACGACGGCCAAGCCAATGACCGCTTCACAATGGGATTTTGCATCGATCATCACGAAGGACACCCCCCAGGCCGTAGGTGCGCAACATTTTTCCAACACGATTGGCTTCTCTATCCACTCCTCTCCCTTCTGCCCATCCCCTCCCCCGCCAAAGGGTGATTGTCCTCTACGAGCAGTGGAGCTATCCTCCCCTTTTAGTGGTCTGTAAATCATGCGATAGACAAATGCGACACCCATCCGATGGTACCAACGAGCCCATCCCCGCCAAGGGAAAGGCGCAGGCGGTAATCAAATCTAACGACCGGGCTGTAAAACTGGAGAATAGCGCGGGAAAATTAATAATATCCATCTCGAAAGGTATCACATTTAAATTACTTACCATTCCAATTCCCCACTAAGCGGATTTATTCGAGCGCAATAAAAGACACACACGGGTGAGCGGGGAGAGCATATGATCGTTATATGATCGTTGTAGTGCTCTACCCTCTAAGCTGCTTTATCCTGATTCGTTTTTTACGAGCACGCTAGTTTAGAACATTCGTCCCCCGGTGCGTTCCCGAGCGTCTCGCTGGGAAACGGGTTTTGGAAAACATGTTTTTGCGCCCGCCTAATCTAATCCAACCCGCGTACCGCGTACACAACAAACCGCAGAGCCACTGTTGCTGTTGCTCACCATTTTTTTTGCAAAGGTGGGATGGACCGCGGAGAGTGGATCGTTTTATTACTTTATGTGATCGTAGCTCGTGTTGTGCGGTGCAGTTTTGCAGGGAAGAAAGAGTTGCGGATTTATGTTGGGTGATGGCGGTGCGATAGGAAGAGCAGTTGATGTTGGAAAGCTTTCACAAGGCTCATCGGTTAATAGTAAAGCGGTCAGATAAGCTCCGCATAGAAGCGAATGAAAAGGGATAACTATTGTTACACGCTCAAAGAAGCTAGAATTGAAGATATTAAAGGTATTTCAAACAAATTGAGCTAATATATCTTATACATATATATACATTCCATTTAAAAATAAAAGGAAAAATTATAAACACTCGTTAGTCTTAAATATACGTAGAGTGTATTAAAAATCAAATAAATGAAGCATTGTGGAAATTTTATTAAAGAAATAGTTTATGAAGATTAAAAAAAGTCACTAAAACACTTATTTCAAACATTCCTGTTTTATTTTCCGTTTTCCATTCCCTTCCCCAGAATGCTCGTACGATCTAGTTTTTCGCATTGTTTTTCCGTTGCATCGCCACCCCGAAAAAAGGGGCATTCAAATCGAATTAGTTTGCACAAACTCGCTCCGTATGGCGCCTGCCAGGAGTGTGAAGAGAGCGCAACTATACAACAAAACACACAATCGGTGAGAATTTACACACTTTCCAGCGCACACACAATTCCGTACCGCAGTGCAAAATAAAATAAAAAAAAACAGGGTGCCCAAAAGAAGAAAGGGGAAACAACTTAACCCCACAACGTAACGGAACCGGGCGATTGTAACGAGCGAGACTGCTGTTTTCAAACGTTTTGTGCGCTAAGTGAAGTTCATTAAACTCATTCCTTGGAGCGTTGCGTGTGTGTGTGTGTGTGTGTGTGCATCCCATTTTATTGGAAACAAAGAGTAAAGAAAGGAAACGGGGAGGAAATAAAAGTGTTATAAATAATGTAATTAAACGGTTGATTGATTGCTTGACGACATTCGGGACATTCAGTGTCCACCGCACCGCGCCGGAAGACAAGAAAAAGAAACAGAACATGATCGTTTGAAACGATCGTACGGTGCTTTTATGATTCACGCACGTCTTCAATCACTCAAGGGTGGCTTAGATTCAATGACACGATTATCGCTGTAAATCGACCAAAGCCAAGCTTATCCTTCACCGTGATGCATTGTATTGCATTTAATAATTATGACCCTTCGACCTGTACCGCAATTTCGATCAAGGCGCAATAAAGTTAACCCAACACGTGCGGTGGGGACACATTATGTGAAAATTATTATGCACAACGCACCACGAACAGCCAATGAAGGGAGCATTTGTAAGGGTGTAGTGTGCATTTAACTGTAATAGCGATCGCGTGATCAATAACCATTGGGAAAGGAGACCTCTATCACAAACGAATCTATCCCTTTTTTTCTATTGTAAACTTTAGTTTGTATGTAAATCCATGAATCACAGTGTTCAATAAAGATAATCTAAAAACATCTAAATATGCTTTTCTTTCTCCTGCTCTCCATAAAAGTCAGCATTTCGAATTATTTTCCTACGCGATGCACCAGAAACGATTGGCGTAGGTTGGCTGGTAGGTGAAGGGAATCCAGTTTTCAGGTATCTTTCGTCTACAACGCGGTTAAATGCAGCGGCGAAAGAACCGGAAGAAAACTGGATCTGTCCACCTATATGCAAATGCAAAGACGTGTACCTTTCGCAATTTTCACACCTATTTAAAGATTTTCTGCCAGATCGTGTAGGTTGGTGGGTCTTGATTTCTCTCACACCCCGGGTGAAGTGATTCATTAAGCAAAATGCAGGCCACAGATTACAAAGCTATCTTAATCCCTGATCACTGTTTTAAAGATAAAGAGAGCGGCTGTGCAATAGTGCCCCTTTCTCTTTTCTAGTTCTCGTGGGAGCAGCAAATGCGTTGCCAGATAAGATTGATTGAATGTTTAATTAAGAGGCACATAATCTCTACTGTTGCTACTGTTCGGAGGAGTTATGGTGTTGTAAAACAATCTTCAACAGGGCGATTGTATTAACCTGAACAATGTGAAAGTATTACTTATGAATATTCATTCAAAGAGAAAGAAAAAATGTTTATTCTACCGATAATACTTCCACGCGAAACTTGCCAGTATAGAGACCCTCAAAACAACTCATTCCGTCCATCGATGGCAGCAGGAGGAATTGGTGCACACATAGTACAGTCTCATTTCCTCTTCAGCTCGGCGGGTCTGTGCCTGGAAGAAGACGGCCTCACGGTGAGAGCATTTCGGGCAGGCGTGTTCTTCTGTGCGCGGTAGCGTGGGGTCCGATATCACGTCCGGGACGATGTGCGTTAGTTCGCTGGAAGCAAAAAGGTGCAAAGAACAGGACAGAAGTTATGGCTTTGTTACGATCCCCAACAGCCTGCAAAGAAAACTTACTCAATTTCGTGCATAATTTTGTTCACATAGATACAGTTCGAGTCTGCCTCCTGCTTGTAATCACAGTTGCGGCAGGCATACAGCAGAATTTTGTTTTCCTTATCCTCCTTTGGGTACAGCATGTTGTTGCTGGAATGAAAGGTATATGCCGGTGCGCGCGTTAGTAGGGAGATAGGAGTTACATGAGTCACAAAAAGCAAGGCATACCATTCCTGACAGAACCGGATACCGACGAATCCTGGTCCATCGTCGTGTGCTGCATCGTAGGCCATCGTTGTGGTGAAGTTTTAATTACACTACAGTGGACTAATTCACTACAATGTGCGAGGCAAACGATTGTTCGCGTTCGCGTCTGCTTTTTCCGGGAGTTTGTTTATGTTTCTAGAACGTTGTCAATTTGACAGATAAAACGAGTGTCGGAAATCTTTCATCCGACAGTTTATGGCAGTCCGACAAGTGAATCTTTGTTAAATTATCAGAAAATGCTCGCCCATGGAAATACTTTTCCTCTAGATAAACAGCAATTGCTAAGTACTCATTCTTTACCATTTCCTACTCTTAAAATCATAGCAAAATTTATCTAAATTGCGATTCAAAGTGCATTATTTCAAACTGATGAAACATTTCACGGTACATTCTCGAATTGCCTCGAATGTTATGACAGCCATGCGATTCGAGAACTTAAAACTTCGGGAAAACAACATCTCGTGCGCTACATTGCAGTAAGGAGCAGATAACTTTAAGTTAAACGTTCAAAAGTATCGAAAGTAAAGTGTAAAAATGGCTAGTGGTGATAATCCCGATCAACCGAGGCATCCCCGAAATCTGCAGGTATGTAGTGAGAGCATTTGTCGATTCATTTCGAGTCGAACTTAACACAAAACCTTGCTCTTTCACAGGGTCTGCTAAAGTTTGCCATGGAAGCGACCCAAAGTGAAGATGCACCACATCCCGCCCAACTACAACCCATGGACGAAGAGCGGCGACGGTTTCTAGAGGAAGCGCTCAAGTCGCTTACAGTAGACGTGGTGAAAGAGCTCGAGAAAGCGATGAACGTACTGCTGGACAAGGAATCGGAAGATGATGCAAAGGCTGAAGCGATCGAAACCGTGATAGACTACGTGCAGGATATGGACACAGCAAACGATTTCTTCAAAGTGGGCGGATTTGTCATCATCAAACCAGGGTTGGAATCACCCAGCGCGGATGTGCGCAGCGGAACACTACGGCTCGTCGGAGAGCTGGCCCAGAACAATCCCTTCTGTCAGAAGCATCTGCTCGAGCTGAACATACTGGCGAAGTTAACAGAGCTGCTTTCAGACGAGCCATCCGTTGCGCAGCAGGCCATGCACGCGATCTCCTGCATGGTACGGCACTACGAACCCTGCCTAGCGGCGTTCATCGACATCGGTGGTCTCGAGTGCATATTGGGCTGTATACAGACGGACAACGAAAAGTTGCGCATCAAATCGTCCTTCCTGATGGCGAATCTGTGCACGGAGCTTGCCCCGGTACGGGATGAGTTTATAAAGCTGAATGCGGTGGAACGTGTGATGGCGGCAGTGAAACCTTCGCGCGAGTACGATCCAAAGCTGGAAACGGCACTGTCCACGCTGACCGTGCTGACGGAGTGCGAGGAGGGTGTGCGGAGATGTCGCGAGGGAAACATGAAGCAGAAGCTGGAGACGATAGTCAAGCTCAACAGTGGAAAGGAAGAATGTCAGGTAAGGGTCCCCTTCCCGTGTGTTCGAAAATAGATCTGCGCTCCAAAGAACAAACAACATTATAGTAATGCGTTTCGCGTCGCTTGATTGCTATTTTAGGAACAGCTCGAATATGCCAGCACGCTGCTGAAACGGTGTTACTCCGATGAGCAGGATGGAACCGACCGGTAAAAGCTCCCGGTGTGCAACTCGATAACGGTTCATAAAATAAATCTCGTCTAGCCGCGTCGGTCTTGGCGCAATAAAATCACGTGTTTAATTGAAAGACCCAAAAACGTCCGAAATCCATTACCTGTAGCGCGTACATTTTTCGACGCAAAACACTTCCGCGTCTCTTGCAGACAGTCAGTCGGCCTATATTGCCGTGGACAGAAATATGGGAAGCAAACAGCGCAATATTGCACCACGCTTCAAGTGACGTCGAGCAGAAAACATGTTTTCGACACGAAGGAGGGAAACTGGCAACTAAAGGCTGGTGTGATTGTGGGTACGAGCTGATAGGCAATGTTTTTGTTTTTGTCCACCCTTTTGCGCTTCTCCTTTCCATTTCACAATAATGCTCCGAGAGAGCGAGTGCGCCATTCTTTCTGTCGGTTTTGTTTATTCACCCCTTTTTTCGTCGCGTCACGTGTGAACAAAAAAAAAAAATAGGAATAAAATGTACATTTACGCGGACCAAAGAAATGATCTACCGGGATACCGGGGTTAGCTTTGTGTGCTGCAGGAAGGGTATTGGCCAGACCCGGCGGTTCGATTGACGGTTGAAGGTGCCCATCGCCCGTGGGGTGTGGTGGTGCATTGTTTCGGAAGTCGTCCGGCGTGTCCGCAGCAACGACGCTATCCAGCAGGAAAGTTCAAGGACGCTCTTTATGTGCCCCAGTGTTGGCATAATTTGACAAATGGGGCATCTTTATCATAGTAGGCGATCGCGGGTTTGAAAGGAAGGTTCAAGTTCATGTGAAGTACTGGGCGTCTCCATGAACTTTCTTTACACTTGGTTGTACCCATTTTTGGTGTAAAATGTCTTCGTATTTTCCTCTTCAAGAGCGCTGCATGTGTGTTACACGTTCTAGAAGATGTGATTTATCGGTCAAATGCTCTACTGAGATCAATCTCTACAAGTAGAACAGTTACGCAGCGGTAATGACGCCGTTTTTGACCTGTTTACAATGCGTTTAAATTCTCTGAATTGCCTATTACGATGCACGCGGCCAGTGAGTGTGTTTCGTACAACCAACTGAGCGTAGCTTAATAAAAAAAAATACTTATCGTATTCTTATCATAGCCCTTTTCCATCTATGCTAGCCTTCGTTCCCATTTGTTCAAGTTTTGTGTGTATGAGTAATGTCATTTAATAATGCACTTTCCACAGTTTTAGCGGGACCTTCACTTCGCAAAATCAGGTACAATGTACTACCGCCATACCAAACCATTGTTTTTTGTTGCTGCTTTAAGCAATGCATTTTCGAGCCGCATGCACGAGGCATCGGTAGACAGACAACAATGAACCAAAAGGGCATACACCAACACGAGCGCATGTGGCCAGCGTTTTCCTTTATACGGTGTAAATGCGCGCCGCATTTGGCATCCGATCATGCGCAATAACACGCAGACACGCACACGTTGCGATCGTAGTAACCGTGTAACCGTGTTGCACTTTTCCGGAAGATGCTGTAAAGAGAGAAAGAGACGAAACGAGAGAGAGAGAGAGAGAGAGAGTGAGTGAGGGCAATACAACACACCCATACACCGCACACTGTCCGCTAACCCGCGTTGTTTTTGTTTGCTTATTAATTACGCCTTCGCGGGTGTGCTTCTTTATGGGGTTTTCCCTCACCCCCAACCCCCACCCAAGAATCTGCGCAGACAGGAAAGGATTTCCCGCTGAGCCAACATATACCAGGCAGGGCAGAACGTACGCGATCTTCAGTCGATGTTCGGCTTCCAAGCAGGAAAGCAGGAAATCACACAGAATATAGTACACGATAGTTCCTTCCAAGCAGTGGGTGTGGAAGGATCTTCGGAAAAGATACAGACCAGTGACAAAACGGTGCTAGAAGAAGTTCACAAACCTGATACAGCGTGGTGAACCTTAGTGGCGCAGAACAGTACTGAAACATTCAAGGAAGAAGCGTGCGAAGAGCAAGTGAGAACGTGATCGCTGCAAACAAAGTTTGAATTTTAAATACAGCACACCCGTTACAAACACGTTCCGAGAGTAAGTGCTTGTTGGTTCGAGTGTCGTTGATCGTTCATCCATCCGTAACTTTATCCACTATTAGTATCTCTTCCTCCAATCCCACCTTGATTGACAGCCCGCAGTAATGTCTTGAAGCACCAGACGGCATGTCTTTTATGTTATTTTTGACGCTATGCCATTGAACTTGCACAGCCGCAAGCCATTCGAGCAACTGAGCTCCAATTCCAAAGGCAAGAAGCCGACAAGACTCATCTGCCAACCGTGCAAGGCACGACAAGACAAGAGTGTGTGTTTAATGAGGTCTAACCGGCTTAGCCGCTGCGCAATTGCGCGTCCACAGGGAGCGAGACACACACGTTTTTGGAGCAAATTGCGACCCGTTTGGATACTTCTCGATGCCGCACGATCGCACGGTGTGACACCATTCCACCAGCTCGGAGGATGTGTGTGCATTTCCTCATCCATTGCGAGGTGACAATCGATCTTCTTCGTGTGCAAAAATGCGCACAAACAATGAGAAGGAAATGGGCATTATTTATACAACAATGTAAGTTATGGTGCACATTCCTTCGCGCTGCAACAGATGCATTTTTTCGTGGCGCAGTGCGTACGAGCGTCTTTTACCAAACAGCTGACGGGGGATTTTCTTTTCCATACGGTTTTGCCATCTTCTGGCCGCGGCCTGTGTTGGATTTGTTTAGGTTTGCCCACGCAGTTTTTCCTGTTTTGCGTTTGTAAACGATCTTTTTGAGTGACGGAATGAGTTCTCTGACCGTCTCTCACGTGTGGAAAACGCGCATTCCCTCTCTCTCTCTTTTGTGGATCTCATTTTCCTTTTTCACTCTTTCTCTCTCTTTGGGGATTGAATCTCACTTTATACGAACCATTCTAACGCACACCGAACAGTTCCGTTTGCGTGCGGTGCCAGAACGGAGGGCAAATTTCTAGGGGATCCCGCGATCCCAATCACGGGCCACATTTGATTCCGCTAACGCGCAATTTTCCATCATCCAAACCGGCGTGATCAACCGTTACACCGCTTCTTTGTTTCGTTCTACAACGGGCACTAACTAATTAAGTGTACCAGCACGTGCAGTGTCGTGTTCTATTTTCCCCTTTCGTATTGCCCGATCGTCAATCTTTTTTGTCGTCAATCAACTTCAACCAGCGCGAAGGAAAAACAGTGCTCCACAATGAACGGGCGAGGTAAGCGACAGGGGTTTCGTTTCCGGGTTTTCCTGCTCACTGGATTGGTTGGTTTTTTTGTGCTCGAGGAACGGTCCATCCGTTTGTCGGTCGATTACGAAATTAACCCGTATCCGGCTTTCAACGGGCTGTGGCGAATTATTGTGATACGTGTGCGACTATATATTGGTGCAGCTCTCTTTCTCTCACTCTCGCTGTGATCGTGCGGGGTAAAAGGTGAACGTTGCACCCTTTTTGAACATACGGTCAGCTGTGGTGACGTGGTGGCGTAGCGGCACGGAGAAGTGAAGGATGGTTTATTTTTGTAAATTACGAAAATCCGTTTTCACGTCATACGAACGAGCGAGCGGAGGAGGGATTTTAGCCAAGACGATGCCGGTTCTGTAACATAACACAATTAAAAATAGTTTAAAACAGAATGTTTGCGGATTGGAAAATGGTGTCAAACAAACATGCTAAAGCATTGTATAATTTATGCTACTTCTTACCGCAGGACGCATTATTACGATGCCGGCAGAGTGTGCCGCCAATCCGCTGCAGCGGGCCCTGGCCGACGCCATCATCCGGATGGTGTCCATGGATGAGCTGCGCATACTGCTCGCCTGCGGTGCGAAGGTGAACGAGCAGGTGACGCAAGGTCTGCGGCCACTACACTACGCCGTCTGGCAGAACAACGAGGCGGCCGTCAATCTACTGATCGTGCGTGGTGCCGACATTAACGCGATCGATGAGGTTGGCTACAGTGCGCTACATCTTGCGGCGGAGCATGGGTAAAGCATACTGTGACAAAACAATTCGACACGCTCTTTAACATAAAGAATATTTACTTACAATTTTTATCAATTTTTATCAGCTACTTACATCTTGCCAAAACTCTGCTGGATGCCGGCTGCAAGGTAGACTACCGGGAACCGACGAACGACCCATACCCGCGCACCACGCTTTGCGACGAACCGCTTCGGCTTGCACTGCGCAACAAACACTATGAAGTGGCCCGTCTGCTGCTCGACCGGGGTGCCGATCCGAACAAGCGTTATTTCTTCGGCTCGGAAATAAATCTCGCCACGGATGTGGAAAGCCTGGAGCTGCTGCTTACGTACGGCGCCAGTACGGAGGCACGTGATCGTTCCGGCATTACGCCACTGATGCGAGCGGTTCGAACGAATGGGAACGTAGATTCCGTGCTGCTGCTGTTACACTACGGTGCGGACGTTAATGCGATGACGGACGCACGGAACGATTACCGAACCGTGCTGCATTATGCCGTCCTATCGGGTAGGTTTGAAGTGGTGGCAGGCGGATTGGTGGCGTTAATTGTTGATTCTTTTCTTTTTGCACGGTTGCTTTTAACGACGTAATGCGGAATGTGGTTTAGGATTAAATCTGTTTGGCGGTATGTGTTTCAATCTTCTCAACCGAATGACGTACTATGCAAGATTGAAATCCGCTTTAAGGAGCTTTTCCTTGTATGATTTGCATCCGCTTTACGTCTTTTGGCTTTTGTTACCCTTGAACGATCTTCTATTCTTTTTTCCTCATGTCTCATGGGTATTGCATTTTTCTTTTAGGAAATGCCTCTCTCGTCACGATGCTGCTGAAACAGGGTGCCCGTGTAGACATACCAGCCCCTCTGCCGGAACCGGACCGCCCTAGCCCGCTCGATCTTGCCGTCCTGCGTGGTGATCCCGTACTGGTGCGGATATTGCTCGAGCACGGTGCGAATGTGAACCGTAGCAGCCCAGTCATTGGATCCCCGTTGCACGTGGCCTGCGCCGATAACATACCGAACAGAGTTGAAATCATGAAGGTGAGCTGTAATTACGAATTTGAAAGTCTTTTAGGGGATTTATAATTTGTAAAATTATCCATATACTTACCAGATGCTCTTGTTTTACGGTGCTGATCCAAACATTCGCGTCGTGGGAGATGTGGCCACCAATGCGATACTACGCCCACCGTTGGCAGAGCTGCTGGCCAGCAACGAACACGTGACCCCACAGGAACTGCATTTGCTGCTACGTTACGGCGCAAGGGTAAGTGTCCATACCAGCGTGCTCACTGTTCTTCAGCTTAATGTGTCCTTTCCGAACTGTTGCAGGTAATTCTCAAGACCCAGTACCGCGATCCGGACGGTTTGCTAAACTGCCTTTCCAACCTGCATCACGAATCGGCCGCCTTCCACATCATACTGGACGCGGCGGAAGAGTTCGACCCATGCATGATCCGTCGCAATCAGCAGCTTACCGATGAGCAGCGAGACCTCCTGGTGGAACGGGCCTCCGTCCCACGGAAACTCAAGTCCCAGATCCGAGCCCACTACCGCCGACTGTTTGGACGGAATCTGTGCGAGTTTGTACCACCGCTGTACATACCGAGTGAGCTGAAAAGCTATCTGCTGTACGAACACAGTTTGTAAGGGAGTTATAGAGGGTCTCAGCAGAGGTAGCCCTTTAAAAATCCGAAGACCTTATAAGACTACTGATTAGTGTGAGATTGGTGCATTATCCACTACTTTCCCTCCCACCAATACGTACGTGATAGACTAGTTTGTTATACAAAAGCGACTGTTTCCTAGGCACGGAAAAGAATCGCAAAGCGAAGACTACTTTCGTACGAGATTACGGTGAAGAGGAGGAGCCTGTGCTCCGGACCGAATACTCTGATTTTAGAGTGATACACATTTTGTGAAACGGTTGTGATATTGGGAGTGAACCATTTTCTCTACTTTTACACCAACCCTTTGTCGATTTAAGTTACGCTAGACTACAACACATATCGAACTGTTAGCATGTAAGATTGTCAAATTGAAACCTCTTCGAAAAGGAAGAGAGATTTAATAAAAAATAAAGAAGCGATATTAAACAATACTGGTAGCACCACGAAGCGCCAAATAGCTTGCAATGAGATCCATCGGAAAGGTACGAATGGTTTGGTATTCCTCCACGTTGTGGTAACGCAGCTTCGAGTGTGGATCCGTGTATGGGGCCACCAGTCCGGAAATATCGGAATACTTTTTCGCAGGCTTGAGCGATGGGGGAGCATTTACTGATGAATCTAAAACAAAGGGGCAATGGAATTATAAATGAATGGAATTCTAGTAAAACCTGATGATTTTCACTTACAGGTAATATCCGTCTCTTTCCAGTTGAGTGTTTTCTCATGGGCCAGTATCTGTTTTAATGATTTCCACTGTCTCTTCTTTCCCATGATGGGATTCACTTCGGAAAGGTCTTTCTTTTTAAAGCACGGTTTTGTTGTTTCATTTTCCATCGTGTGTTCCGGGTGGTGTGTTTTTCGCTTTTTCCGCACAACTGCTGTTTGTGTATATTTTCCGACAACTTACGAATGTAAACAATGGGAATGTCAAACAAAAAGGTAGGTTCAAACGGGACTAAGACGCCATATTGAATTCACATTCGACGGAATATTGAACAAGAAGTGTATTTTTGAAACAAATCAAGTAACTTTTTTGTTTATTTACAATGCATTTTGGTAAAAACTTTTAAAAGAGCGTGATAAATTAAGTAACTTTGATTAAAAGCATGAATTTCGTGCCTTTGAGCGTACTCGTCAGCGAAATGTCAAATTTGATGCGAGACAGCTGTCACCTCGAGCATGCATAGCTGTGTGCGTGTAATTGTATGTTGCTCTTATTTTGATCACCAAATTGGATTACGCGAAGAAAAAAAGAGAACGGCAACACAGAACTCGGTAATTGGATTTTCTTTATCGGAAAATTTCCGAACATGAACAGTGAAACTCTTCAACCTGTGTAGCGCAAATCGGAAATCGTGCAGTCTGCAACAGCAACCCAATTCGTTTTGCGTGTTTGCTGTTTCGTGTGGTGTTTGCAGGTTGCTGCTGCTGCTTCTCGCTGATATCAAAAGAACACCCGAGTAGAATGTGTTTGGAGTGAAAACGAAAAAGAAACACCGTTACGCAGGAGGGTAATGACGTGGTACTGGCCCTATCTGAGCGGGCTCCGACATCAGCGACCAAGGCGAATGCAAGCATTTCCCTATGAATGCACTAACATCAGACCCGTCAGCAGAAGATTGCAGCAGCAGCAACTTTCAAGAAGCAACGCGACGTCGTCCCCCACTAACACTTCCAACGCCACCACTGGCCCCGCCGCCGTCGTCGTCGCCGTCTTCGCACCCATCGCTGCCGTCCACGTTATCGCCAGCTGCTGCAAACAACAATCCCGTACACAACCACCAGCAGCAACCGTTGCGACGTCAGCAGTTTCCCGCACCAGCTGGGCGCAAAGCACACCAACGCCAGCGTGGAGCAGGCAGTACAGTCGTTGCGTCCCCGGAACACAAGAACGATGACACAACGGTGGTTCCACTGGTAGCGGAACGGCGGTCGCCAACGGAAAATGGTAACGTGGCGCACGCGACGGAACCGAACAGCGCAGAACAGACGAACAGTGATAACAGCGGACAGTTAAGTGCAACCGTGGTGGTGGACGAAAAGACACGCCGGTACAATCGCATCAGCATGATAATCATTTACGGGCGCGAAGCGCTCTGCATTCTCGCCCTGATTCTAACGACGTACGCAACGATCCAGAACAGTCCACCGAAAATATCGAAAGCACCACCGCCAGTTCCATTCTTTGCGAGGGGCTCGCTAGTGAACGATTGGCCGACGGGGGCGCTCGGTACGACACAGACGCGCGTATCCGTCTCGGAACTGTCGTTCGTACTGTACTACGCACCGTGGTGTGCGGAAAGTCAGTACGCGCGTCATGCGTACGAGCGAGTGGCACAGCTCTACTACCGTGAGGCACACTTTGCCGCCATCAACTGCTGGCAGCCGGGAGGAGAATGTCGCCAACGGTACACGAAGGTGCAAGCGTGGCCCGTCCTGATGGCTTACCAGCCAAGCGGGCTTGCCGTACAGTATCATGACGCGTGGACGACGGCGGCACTGTCGCGGTTCGTCCAATCGCTCATGCTACCACTGCACCGTTTCGCCAGCCCGGGTGATCTGATGGATCATATGACCGGGAAGGATGTGAGTATGGAAGGACACTCCCCTGGGGGAAGCTCGAGTTGAAAAATATTGAGTTGGTTATTTTCAGGCCGTAGTAGTTGCATTTTTAGACGTGAGGATGGATAGCAAACTTTACCAGCGATACTATCAAGCGTCCTTGAAGTGGCTGGAGAAGGACCCGTTCCAGGAGGTATCATTCGGAGTC
This sequence comes from Anopheles epiroticus, assembly GCA_000349105.1. Lineage (NCBI taxonomy): Eukaryota > Metazoa > Arthropoda > Insecta > Diptera > Culicidae > Anopheles > Anopheles epiroticus. Next base: position 353,538 of record KB671976.1, on the reverse strand, counting down.
GTCACGGGTCAGTCTTCCAATTTGTTCGGCGTTGAAATGGTTCCATCAATTCGATTGTATCTTTGGAATGAAACTATTGTAAGCTGTTTTTGCTAGCCAAAATGTGCTCAGGTGCTATAATAATTGAAGTTTCAATTGCAGGAATACGAAGGAAGCGGTCCCTGGACACCACAAGACATAAATGCTTGGGTTCACAAGCAACTGCACGTCGTGTCGATGTGGGTAGCACCACCGGGCAACATTAAGTCGACCACACTAGCACCCTACCTGCGTCAAGGTCCAGCCCTTATCCTTTTCTCCCCTCGTCCGCTCTACGAAGAGAGTTCCGATGCGTACATGATGCTGCGACAACTCAGCATGCAGTACTACAACTGTCCCGGGGACGCCTGGATACTGGAAATGGCTCGTGAGTACATTGCCGAGCAGCGGATGGCAAATGCGGCACGGTACGCTAAAAAACGCGATCACTGTGTGCGAGTGCTGGGACGTCATCCTTCACAGGAGGAAGAAGACGATGAGGGAGGAAGCCGTCGATACGGTCGAAACCGGTGCAAAGATGGATTCAAATCCACCGTCTCCGTATCTTTCGTGAACGTGCTCAATTCGTCCAAGTTTGTGGATGGTAAAACGGTCGGTGGAAAGCCATCGGCCGGGGAGTACTGTGACATTGCACCTGCGATGGGTTGTGACAGGCACGGCTGTGGTGCATTCGGGCCGGAAGGGTCACGGAAACCAAGTCTTACGTGGCAATCGGATGGAGGATGCTCCTCGAGCAGACACAACGACGTGGATGTGGACACAAACTACGAACAGTCGATCGAAACATCCATGATCGATGCTGAGCATGATTACCGTGGTCCGAAGCTGCTTGCACGACAGAGTCTCCGACGGCAGTGCGAACTGTTGCAGCTGGCAGAGGCGGAAAAGAGCAATGTGTTCTTTAGCGAACCGGAAAGGAGCAAAGAAACGATGGACTACTTTTCGGTGATAGGTGGACAGTCCTGTAAGAGCAACAAAACACTCACTTTCCTCAGCATGGATAGCAACCTTTATCACGCGTTCGGGGAGCGGCTCGGTGTGGATGTGCTAAACGAACCGAACCGCACCGTAGCGTTCATCGTCGACCCTAGTGATGAGTCGGCGTATGTCCTGCGGGATACGATTAGTTTGCACAGCCTCTCGAAATTCGTTCACGACTACTACAACCGATCGATTCAGCGATTTTTGCGCTCCAAAAGCACGAGCTACGAGCACACGCATGCATTTAACCCGGAAAGATACATGCAACAAGAGCGAACGTACCTTGAGGAGCACCGAAAAATTCTCGCCAAGGCCAAAGCAAAGGAGGAAGAGGATTCAAAAAAACGGCAACATACCATCGTTGATGAGAAGCGGGATGGCGATGTGTCCGTACCCGAAAGCCCTTCCAGCGGTGCATCTACACTGCCTGAAAGGGACACCTCGCCGCCAACATACCGCAGGGTGAGGGAGATCTACTCGAGCAACTTCCAGCGCACGGTGCTGGAATCGAACCGTACCGTGGTGGTTAGCTTCTACTCAGCCCAGTGTGCCTTTTGCTACATACAAGCGCACCATCTGCTCACCGTATCGCACATGTTGCGCCACCAGCCGGGCCTGTGGTTTGTGCGGATCGATGGCGATCTGAACGATCTGCCCTGGGAGTACACGATGGACGTGTTCCCGTCGCTTATCATCTTCCCGAAAGGAAGGTAAGACAATGAAATGCTTTAATGTGAATCACAAACATCTAATCTTGATGGTTACATCTAATCTGTCTTTACAGAAAAGCGGACAGTCGTATCTTTCCCGACACGTTGAAAATCAACGTACCTAACCTGATCGGATTCGTACTTTCCAACCTAACGCCCGCAGAACGGTTACATGCCAACTTTTTGCTCTGTTCCGATGCGGTAAGCAATCGTAGCGTGTTTTCCCATTTTAAATTACACTTTAAACTTACACTTTCCCTCATTCTCATCGTTTCTTTTTTTCCTTCAATCCAGAACAAAGCGTCACGCAACGACTGTCTGCTAATGCTCAAGCGCGAACTCACTGATAGCATACGGTTGAGCTTGCTCGAATGGCGTCGCCAGCCGGCCTCGAACGCGTGCGAACGGGACCGCATCGTTCGTCGGCTGCAGCTGCTAAAGCAATCGTATCTCGGCACCCTGCGCTGTCTTAGTCATTCCTGTGATCTTACACAACTGGTTAGCGGTAGAAAGCGGATCCTCAAACTGTGGACGGAGACAAACTGCCGCCTGTAGGGAGGAGAAAGAGTATCGTTGTGAACGTTGACCGTTCCGCCACCAAACTGATAACCGGTGGCCACTGTTGCGCAGGGAAACAAGGCTGATTGATTGAAAGATTCTGTATGATTCAGCTTTCCGTTCGTTGTTGGTATTGTTTATCTTTTTTTATAATTTTATATCGTATTAGCACGCTTAAACTAGGCAAAAAAGCAGGAAAGTTATTTTGCACGAAGCTATTTAAGCAAAAAGTGTCCCCGAAAACGGTATTGGAAAGTGTGTGAATGATTTACTTATTTAAAACCATTTACCAGCGCTACCTGATGAGAGGCAGAAGAGGGTAGTATGCCCTTCCCATTAATTTAAACGATGCGAAATAATCCACTTTATCCGGGTATGTTCGGGCAAAGGTAGAATTGTAAGGTTTTCGTTCCTTTTGTACCTAGAAATGGCTTCCGTTTCGTACACTAACAAGCAAAGCATTAAGTTTCCCTTACAATCCATAGAGTATTCTCAAATGTTAAAAATGATATTAGCGGAGTTTGAAGGAGTAGCAAAAACACGGTGCGTAAACAGAGAAAATTCGGGTTCGCCCACCTTAACATCTCGCTGGTGTGTTCCCACTGTAAATAGCGCCCAAAACGGGCAGGCAAGTAAAACAACATTGAAGTTAAAGCCCGCAAGCAGCTCTGCGTGAAATCAATTAAAAGGAAGCAGCGTTCGGATACAAGGTATTCGGAAGAATAGTCTAATAAAGAATATAAGAGGTCTTATGAGAAGTCGAAAACGCGAATTGAGGTCGACCTCTTCCTTTCATTGTGCCGCTTCTTGCGCAGGCTGTAATAATTCACGAACGTTATGAATGTGTTAAGCACGTCTGCCGACAATGACCTTCGCTTTTGACAGCGCTCAGGGAAGGCAGAGAATTGTGTGATGAAATAATCACAGGACCTTTTCACCCTTCGCATGAAGTTCACGCCACACAAAACGGTTTCAATTGTATCCGTGAAGACATTGGCTTTCAACAGCCGGTACCGCTTTAATCGGTGCCGTTCAATCTGTTCCTATTGGGAACCGTTCATGACCGCAACATGTTCTGCGTGTCCTTATGAACAAAAAACACCGCTCACGTGTCCAGTATGTTCGCGGCCGTTTACTGAATCCGAAATTAATCATCCTCCTGCTATGTTTCGGACGCGCACGCTTGTGTGTTCGTGTGCGGTCCCAGCATTGTGCGATGTCATGCCAGGATAGCGTTATTGTTAATACGATGAATATGTCGTTTGGCGATTGCGGTGCGATGAAACGATGCAGATAAGCGCGCCTCACACAGGGACACAGCGCGTAGAAGCAGGGCGGTGCCCTGAGGTGGCGAGCTTAAAGAGCGTGTCACTCATGCTGGGCGGTGCCCATTTCGGACGGCGATGAATCGTGATTGCCGAGGACGCGAATCAGTCGATAATTGGAAGCGAAACGAAGCGTTCGGTTGCACGCTCTGCCGATGGTCGATCCGCGAGCGCTCCTTGCCAACATTCAACGGCGCCTGACGGCACGCACCACCAATCGTTGGCGTACAGTGATGATCCCCGGTGTGATGGGATGTTCATCGTCCGTAGTGCTTGAGGAAGCGGTACCAACGCACCCACCTACCCCGGTGCTGGATCCCGACGAGCAGCAGCGACTGCCGGCGTTCGTGCCGAAGCATTCCGAATCGCTGGCGGAAGCGTACCGTCGGCTGGACGAAGAGATCTGTGCGCTGGAAAGTACGACGCCCGGTCCGCGGCTAATGACGGCGGAAGCTTGGGTGGAACTGCTGCAAAGTGCCAAGGGACCGGCGGGGATTGAGCTCGAGCAGGAGAGAGCAGTGCCAGCTCCGCTTCCCAACGAGGTCCTTCCCAATGGGACCATTCCGAACGGTGTTCCTGGTGGTGCAGTGAAACAACCGATACCGACCGAGAAAGATCGTCAAGCCGAGAGTGCACGAACAGAGATGGTTAAGGTTCGTGAAGTACGTTGAAGAAATATAGCTCAAATTCAACTCATTGCAAGTTAAAAGCTAACAAAAGCCCTTTAATTCTACATTGCAGATAATTCTCAAGCTAGACATCGTGTCGAACGAGTTCAAGGCGGCCCAGCAGGAAGAATTCATTGCACGACTCTCCCGTACGGCAATGGACCAGGAAGCGGACCACTTTCGGGAGGAGATGATCGTCCACGCTCGGAAGCGTGCACTTGCCCTGCGAACCAACTTCGAGCGGCTGAAACGTCTGTACATCGAACAGGACCACATGCTAACGTCCGTTTATAATGGCGCGTACGGTACGGTAAAGGAGCAGAATCTAGACGCTGAACTGGATGCAGCACGAGATGTGCGCGATCGTCTCGGAGGGGCTGTTGAGCAGTGGCGCATTGCCGGTGGACTACTGCGAGCAGCTGCCAAAGGTCTCCACCAGGTGGTGGAATACTGGGAGCTGATACGACCGTCGAAAGGGGCGGAAGAAACGATCACGCTTGCGCTGGATGCAAGATCTACCTGTCACGGCGCGCTGATGGCACTGGAGGCCGCCCAGGCCGCACTTCCATCGGTTGAGATACCGTACATAACGATCCGCCAGCAGTCCGCCGTACGGCACGCTCTGATCTACCTCCTCACGGATATGGTGAATCCGGCCCGGTACCAGCACACCCGGGACGTGTTCGGTGTGTTCAGTGCGAACATCTCCAAGGCAGTCCACTGGCTGCACGAATGTTACAGTGAAACGCTCAAGCAGGACTTTGACAGTCCCGATCAGGTGGCGACCCTATTGGCGAAGAACTTGCGCGAAGAACGACTACGTTTCATTGTGAATCGAATGCCTAATAAAATCTATGTCCGGCCAGCGATCGGATAGGGGGTGGAAAACGGAACCGAATGCGGAGAAATTCATTTCGGGATCTTTTCTATTTCGGTCATCTCACAACTTCGCGTTAGCTTGTATTCGCCCTTTTCGGGCGTGTAGTCCAGGGAGCGGTACAGCGGTCGCACCCAGGGGGTAAGCAGGTTTAGAGGCACTTTCTCCCTCTGTCCACCGGTCGCGTAGCTAACCACGATCCCGACGACAATAACGATGATCGTACCGAGCAGCGAGTAATACATGAAGCCGATGCGAAACACCCACGGCACCTCGGAGTTGTCGTGTCCGGCCGCATCCCGGTAGAAGGTGTCGGTTTCCATACTGTAAAGCAACAGTTTCAAAATTACATGAAAATGGCTCAGCGAGGGAGAGAGCTAGTGCGGTCAATATTTACCCCGTCACGTTGAAACCACTGCATCCGTCATACCGGAAGGGTAAGCTTTCGTACTTCAGATTTCCACCCAATATTTCCAGCTGTGCTCCAACGGCAATAACGCTCAGCGATATCAACGAAACGATCGCGCCCCAGAAAGCCCCGCGTCCGTTGATGTGCGGTGAGAACATGCCCAGGAAGAAGATGCCAAGCATCGTGCCGGAGGTAACGCCAGACACGGAAATAGCCAAGCTGAAGATGCTACCCAGCTTCTCCACGACAAACACTAGCAGCAGACAGATTACACCGATCGTCATCACCATCGCCTTTACCACCGTGCTGGCCGTTTTGTCCTTCAGCGCGAACCGTGGCCGTATGAAGTCTTCAAACAGCGTGCCGGACAGTGTGTTCATGCTGGTGGACATGGAGGACAGGGCGGCCGAAAAGATCCCGACAACGAACAGGCCGGGAAGTCCGGGGATGTGGCGTGCCACGTCCAGCACGTAATAGGCAAAGATCTGATCGTACTTCTGCACCGTACCATCGTGGATGGGATCGCAGTCGTGATACTTGCCGAAGATCAGCAGACCGTTGTAGACGGAGAACAGCTTGACGAGGATGTGACCGACGCCGAATATCCAAACCGCTCTGTTATCAAAGGTTATATAGAACAGTTTAGTATCGAGATTGTTCCAAAGGATGGTTTGAGAGGCGTTACTTCTTGGCACTGGACATATCGGGAATGGTAAGGAAGCGCTGAACACACTCGGGCGTAACTCCAATGTTCGATATCCACATCGACGTTAGGCCCACCGAGACTAACCAGAACGAGGTACGAAGATAAGGATCGGGATCCATACTGCAAGAGTCGAAGAAAGATGGCTTCAAAAAGGGGCATTGAGAATATCTCGGACATCTCGGACAAGAGTCTCACTTAAACCATATCAAACGGCCTCCAGCTTCCGCCAGTCGGAAAACGTTGACCACGCCACCGAGCTGCAAGGTCCCGAGGGTCATTACCACGAACAGTGCGCACAGCATTGCACCAAACTGCAACGTATCCGTCCAGATGACGGCACTGGAAGTGGAAACGGAGTGTATCAATATTTATCTTCTTCTCGTCCTCTTAAACTGCCCACGCCCGTACCGTATGCCACCGAATGTTGTGTAGAAGATGCAGATACAGCAGATGACGGGTGTGATGATGTGCACGTTGATACCGGTGACTAAGAAAATGGTGATAAAAGTGTGAAAAAACGGCGAGTCTATGAAGGGCTTCTAGGGTGTTGGGCGGTCGCCTTACCTTGACTGAAGGCAATGGCGGGTGCGTAGATGATAACGGGCGTATTGAGCAAGCAGTAGAACATGAAGAGACCACTGGCTAAGGTACGGGTGCGTTTGTCGAACCGCTGCTCGATGTAGCTGTAGCACGAGACGGTCTGGAGCTCGTGAAACACGGGCAGAAACACGTACACCATGAAGATCGTCACAATTAGCCCCGATATGGAGCAGGCCCAATACTGAATGCCATACTTGTACATCTCTGCCGGCACACCGAGCATCGTAATGGCCGAGATGTGGCTGGAAAAAAGCGTTGCAGATGATCAGTCAATGATTTCATCTTTTTTTGTGTGCTCCAACTTACGTGGCCGTCAGTGACATGGCCACCGGAAACACCTTCATCTGCTTGCTGCCGAGCAGATACTCGGCCGTATTGTTTTGTTTCTGCTTAGCGAAGAACCCATAGTACACACCGATCAGTGCCGACATGCCCAGCATCGAGAAAAAGATGACATAATCGACCGGCGAGAAGAGTAGCCTCGGTTCCAACACGTCTGCCCCATCCGACTCCACCGCGGACGGCACGGCCGTCGTATCCATCGCTGGAGTTTGCACTCCGAATTAGCAATCACAGAATCGCGCTCTTGAAATCTTGTCAGATCTTATCAAACACCACACACTGTGCCACCACCGTTCACTGACGCACTGATCACCATCAACGATCGCGATACGGAAGTGGCCACGAGCGTACCTCAATTACGCTCGATTAGGTATTTTTAGCGACGACGAAACGACAACAACACCGGGCCGGAGAAAGTGTGGTCCATGTACGACGAGAAAGCGAACCCGCACAGTGCAACCTTCCCGGGGGACTGGCGCGGAACCGACTGCGACCGTGCCACGCGTGGATGAGCTATTTTAAAAGATGCCGCGCGATAGTGCGAACCCCACCGAGGGAGGAGACGTTGATCGCTGAGTTGAAGATGCCCAAACCCGAAGAGCGGCAGCTGCTCTCGTACTCGAGCGGGAGCGGGATTAATTCATTCATGTGTTAGCTTAGCGGGTGAGACCCTCGGGGGTTGGGCATCAGAGCAGGTGGTGATAGATAAGTGGATCTGCCGGTACTTTTTTTCTCCAGCTCCAGCATTGTCCAGCGGAAGGTTTCTTACGTCCAACACAAAGGCCCCTAATCCTCTCTAATGTTTGACAGTCTGTGGATACAGGCATGCTCGCGGGACGGCCTTCCGTTATCATTAGGGAAGTTGTCCTACACACAAAGAACCGGTGAGAAAGTGAGCAGTTGGGAGAACGGAAGAATGTTTGGAATGGGCTTCTGTTTGTGGGTGGATCTTTGTCACTAAGTCCGCAAAGCTAGATTCCACGTCCACAAGGATGATGCAGTGTAAAACACGTCCAGGGCTCAGGATGCAGCCAAACGCTATGACCACCGCAAGAGATCGTTTTAAAGACGTGCAAAAACGTAGAAGCAGAAAAAGAGAGTTCCCTGTCCACAAGACGTCACATCGTTTGTCACATTTATCCGCGAATTATCGCGCGCAAGGGATTAGCTGGTAGGCGGTGGACGCATTCTTGATGACGTCGGTAATCAACGTTTGCCAAGCGGGTGTGGTGTATGTTTATCTTCTGGGAGTACTTCTCCAGTTTTTTTTTGTGGGGCGCAGATAACACCAAGTCCAATGAACTGAGATGAGTTTGTAGTTTTGGGAGTGCGTTGTCGTCAACTTGAGATGTACCCAATACCGGATCCCTGCTAGTGTCTTTGTCCTGAGGAAGTGCATATCGCAAAGATATGGTTTTTGGGATGAGGTTTTATCTCACGCTGCATAGTAGGAGGTCTGGAGGCATCTTCAAATAAGAGGAACGTACAATTTCAAAAAAAGATGAGTGTAGTGTTGCGGATTAAAAGCACTTTGTACTGGTTTGTCCTCAATCCATTGACCCGATTAAGCTGGGTAGGTCTAGATCCTCCAGAGCTGTTGTATGAACTAAGAAGAAAGAGAGCTCTTATTGCACATGATTTACGGATAAATCTCCTGTAAGGTTCTATGACGTCAGGTTGACCCTTTGGTTAATTTAAGCTGCAAAGAATAATCGTAGATCAATAATGTCTATAACTCCAGCATATGCCAAGTTTTAGACTGAAAGACAAAAGATGGTTTGAAAGAAAAAGAGTCAATCTTCCTAGTGAAACACCTTTAGAAGTAAATTCTAAAGGATCGGTGTGAAGATTCTGTAGTAACTGTTAAACATCGAAATATTTTGCTGTCGAATTTCCAATGATAAGACATCTAAAAGAACAACTAATATGAATAATATGAATTCATTATACGCTTCCATCCACAGAACAACCAAAGCCGGAAATGCCTATACTCCAGAAATACATCAGAATAAAGTAGGAGTTTTTACAATACAACCACCTTTCTAGCCCTCTCGGACAATTTTAATCAAAAAACAATCACCTTAATCCCAAACGAAAAACCAACAATTAGACAACTTTTGTACTTTGCCTTTGTGCTCTTCACAGCGCATTCCTCGCTGATGATGAATTTCATTTTCATCCCCCTCAAAAGCGCAGTCCACTGGCAGCAGCATACCTGGCGCTCATCATGCTTCTCACCAGACCGTGTCCAGGGATTGCGCTTTTCGCAGTCCCGTGAGCATTAGCATGGATTTTCGCTTTCATCGCCTCTGATTGCCAGCGAATCAAGCACACACTCACACACATACAGGTGCAACGAACGGTCCCTTTGGTGTTCTGCGCACTCCCTAACACACAATGCGAGGTGCTCTTACCATCCCTTCCCGGCTACGAAACAAGGACGAAGGCAAAACCTTCATTTCCGGAAGGGTAGAACATTTGTTCTCCCTCTTATTTTCCCGGTTCCTATTATATTCTTTCTTGCCTTTCTATTTCCCTATCCCTCCCATCGTCTCATCCACCCCTTTTGCCAGCGGAACCGGAACGAAAACATAGTCGGTGTTTATTTTGACTCATCGTTTTCCAGGTTCGTACCCTCCTGTGCCTTCACTCCTTCGCGTCAGAGCAAACAGATAATTTAGAAATCAATAAAAACATACACATCAACGCCTTTTCCATCGAACGTTCGGGAAGAGGGCGCGTGCGCGAATTTTCCACACCACACGCACACACCCTTGAAGGTGCCGTTTTGTCCTCGTGCGGAAGGGAAATTTTCCCTATTTGTGCTACCACCACCACTACCAAAGGGTGCAGAAAATTGGTCCAACGAAGGAATTCCAGTATAGTCCGTCAGCAACGCGTAGAACGCGTACAAGTCTATTTTTCTTTCCGGGTAAGAGGCCAATTTGTTGCTGAGTGAAGTGTAATTTAAAATGTTGCGTGTAATTTAAATTGTTTTATTGTTGTTCTCAAATAGAAGAGGAAAAAAATCCCATAGTAAAGGTGAATTTGTGTTTAATTTCGTCCGTAGAAGGCTCGTTAATATCTGAAGCAGGTGAAAGTAGGACGCAAGTGTCCACCGACAGGATGAGTTGCCTCGGGGATTGCCTCGAGTTGGGGCCACCACCCGATATGATACTGTCGATGCCACCGCCACCGCTGTCCTCGTTTCTGCTGCCCCGGAACGCACTGGCGGCCAGCAAATCGAACGGCAACAGCAACAACAGTCTACTGTGCAGTGCCGCCTTCATCTGCGAACCCTCCCTGAAGGCGAACGAACAGTCCGGGCTGGATTTGGTGGAGATAACAGGAAATGGTAGGAGTTGAAGAGTGGTTCTAGTTCTAGTTTTTCTAAAAAAAAAGTGGGGTTATTTGGTTGATTTTAGGAATGGACGATACCTGGGTGTTGGTACTGATTTCGTCCTGCGTTGGAGTCATTCTGCTTGGCGCACTGTTGGCCATGGTGGTGCTCAAATGTCGCGAGTATGTAATCAAAGTCCTGAACCACTCTTTAGATCTCAAATTAATTTCCCACTTGTAGTCGCTTTTGCTTCCGTTGCAGTTCGTTCAGCTACTCTTACCACGATAGCAACCTGAAGCAGCCACCGCTGCACGCTCTCGGCCACGAACCATCCACGGCCAAGGCGGCCGTCTTTATGCCCGGTGGAACGATTCTCTATCCAACCAACCATCTGCACCATCACCAGCAGCCATCGCATCCGGACAATCGCACCCTCTGGGCGGCCCTTACGCCGCACGGTACGCAACACTTTATCACGGAATCGTACGGTGGCAATCCCGACGACCACTACGAAGTGATTGACTATGGGCGCAAGCACGAGCAGTACATCCCGGCCTCCGCCCACGGCACGATCGTGAAGAGCAAGAACTCGTTCGAAAACTCGGGCTTTGTCGACTACGACTACGAAGATCCGACACCGCTGATGGAATCGTACGCTCACTTTGACGATATGGACTCGGGATATCAGGAACCGCAGGAGGTGCTGGGCTCGCTGAACCGTGCCGGTACGAACCGCACCGCCACCCTCGTCTCCTCACCGACGCGCATTGAAAATCCTAACATGGCCCCGCTGAACCTGTACCCAACCATGCTCAGCGCAACCATGGGCAGAAAGGCGGTGCATGGCAACTCCGGCGGTGGCGCTGGTTCACTGTCCCGGCGGATCAGTGACATTAAGAACTAAGCTGCAGGAGGGGGAAAGGCGAATGAGTGAGAATGGAACAAAATGCATTCCTAAACGACGATGGACCGTCGGTTCTATTTAATCCACTTCTTTAGAGTACTCGTGGACACGGGGACCTGTAAAACGGTTCCAAAAGCGTACCACATCTTCTGAGTGGGATCGGATGGTGAGAAGAATGTTCCTCTAAGATGGTAGAACAGCGAAATGATTTATACTACTGCTACTAAACACGGAAGATACAACAGTAAACCCGACTAGCGAGACACACGCATCTTTCCTTTTTTCGCTCCATTGAACAAAACTGCAAACAACCTGACTGCTTCTCCTGCTATCGTAGTACCACGCATCTTAACTATAACATTAATACTACCACGCATAATGCATACGAACACGGCGCACCTGCTGGCACCGTCGTTGTAAGAGCCATCTCCATCCACTGTGCAATATTGAAGCGAAACACTGGTTCTTAGTGTGTTTGCTGCCACTTTTGCTTTCCATCCGGCAGCTGAGTGACATGAGGAAGGAATTGCTGGATGGAGGTACTAGAGGCATGATCACAAGGAAGAAGGCACACAGTGTAATCCAGTCCAGTGAACAGTGGCGTACATTCTGTGGGAATTTTAAAAGCAACAAACAAGGAAATGACAAGCAACAAACAATAAACATCATACTCTAGATCTTAAGACCAATGGAGTGTGTTTGGAGATTCGTAAGGTATGGTGGAAAGAAACTGAACTTTGAGGAATTATCGAACTTTGATTCCTTCAAGATCTGAAAACCTCTTCGGATGGTTAATCCGTCTGAAGTTTCTCTATGCTTGCGTGAACATCCTTTTCTAATCAATAGTCGAAATTTGGGCAGTTTTCTCTTTACCTACTTTAGTTTCTAATTTCTTTCAATTGTTTTCCAATACCGACGCCATTTGTTTTCGACGTAAGCTTCAGTGCTTTGTGTCTCCTCAATATACACGAATTCTTCTGCAATTTGGACTTAATCAAACTTTTCAATTTTCTTTATTGCTCCTTGGACATCGACATCTTCATAGATACACTCTATGGGACTACCTGTGTAGAGGGATAGTTTATAGATTTTAGTTTATAGGTTCAATTATACTCAATACCACATAGCTACAGACACACTTACTACAACGCTTCCTGCTACACTCCATCTGAGAACGCGTCAGACGACTTGGGAGCGTGGATTGCGTGTCCTCGAGGGATATTTACACCACAAGCTCTATTAAATTATTCCACTGTCTACTAAGTAGAACCCTGATCCTGTCCTAATCCCACCCTAAAGAAGGCTTTCTCCCCAACTCGACCAACTAAAGGACTCCCGTTTTTACCAGCTAATTAGTCTTGCTAAAAAGAAACTTCTTCCATCTCCAGTCATCCTTCAACACGCATTCGCATCGATGTCCATCGACCGATGGGCGGACTTGTTGCGTCGGCACAGTTGCAGCACAATTTCCCCAGTTTTGATGCTCTTGAACAGCTTCACCGCCTCCAGATGGGTAAGATCGTGACACACTTGTCCGTTCACTGCCAGCACCTCGTCGCCCGCTCGCAGTCGTCCATCTTCCGCCGCCTGGCCCGTCGGCAGTATGCTCTTGATGAAGATGCCGAGCGCCCCGCGCGGACTATCCCGTCCACCGACGATGGTAAAACCGAGCGACTTCTTTCCCGGTCCCTTCTCGAACGCTACCGTGTGGAACGAACAGAGTGCGGATGATTTCGGCCGTCTCGGCAGGGTGCAGAAGTTGCTGGCGGTGGATTTGTCCAGCTCGAGGGAACTAGTACCGCTGCTCGTTTCCGCATCGTCTGAGGTGGATGCATGCAGTTCCAGCTTTTCGTCGTCGCACAGGTTCATCGTACTGCGGGCGGTCATTACGAGATTGGGAGGCGTTGAGGAGGAGGAGGGGGAGGAAGAGGGCTGGATAGGTGGCGGCTGCTTGCCGACCAGCGATCGGCGCACGACCTTCGACGACGTGTTGGAGGGTTGCGTTGAGGCGACATTTTTGGTGAACGAACGACGCTTGGTGCAGTCGAGTGAGGGCGGTTGGGAGTCCACCTCCGTGCCGGGGATGCCATCACAGGCAGTGTTTAGGGATGGTGGCTGAGATGGTGGTGACTGCTGATGCTGCTGTTGTTTGTAAGCCATCGAGAGTGGTTGCTTCGAACGTCTGGGAGTTCCGAGCGTGTTGTACTTGTTGCCGTCAATTCTAAAAGTAAGGAAAAGCGTTAGTTATAGTGTGGTAATACATGAGTCTTTTACAAAGATTCGTTTACAACAAGCATCATTCAAATCACGAATGGAGCCTTGAATCTAAATTTTGAAGATGAATGTATTCCTAGATCTTTGAAGATGGATGAATGTCTGGATCTTTAAAGATTCTTGAGTCTCTGAATTTTTGAAGATTTATGAATCTCTAGAATCGCAAAGATTCATTCCGATTTATGAGTCTCATTCCGATTTACCCTTCACAACTAATCTACCGTTTGATTTCCCTGCAAGATCATACTCACTTGATAGCAATTGACGTGTAGTTGGTAGTATCCTGCTCCGATCCCGTTTCGCTTCCACTATGATCCGGCCGTTCGTCCTCCAGGTACGAGTCGAGCGATATCTTGCGGCTATTGCGGAAGAGTCGTCGATTGACGGATGGTGGCCTTTGCTGCTGCTGCTGCTGATGGTGGTGATCGTCATCGTCTTGGTGATCGGTGCCGTTTGCCCTACTGCGACAAATGACAAGATCGATGCTGGTGCGACCGGTGCTACGGCGTGCGCAGCTGTTTAGCAGTTCCTGCACCTGACGCATCGACAGACCACGCAGTCGCTTCCCGAGGATGTTGACAATTTCATCGTTCGGCTTGATCGAACCTTCCCTGTAATATGCCAACCAAAAAATGTGATTAGAATCCAGCTTGGGGACGGCTTTTGGAAGGAACCGGTTTCGAATCGTATCGGCGCCCTTACCTGCAAACAAGTCCTCCGGGCATAACGTGGGCCACCTTGTACCGATTGCTGACCTCACCCTCGGTCGTCGCAATCGGTGCGATAAGAATTCCCAGCCCTCCTGCGTCTTCCACACCGCCTGCTTCCATCAGTTCGGCCGGTTCGTCCAACCGGATTGTGACCAGCTTGAACTCTGTCGACTCCGCCACATTCTGCCCCTGGTGCGACACCTTTGTCGGTATGGTAGGGATTCTTGATGCACCTCCGACATGCTGCTCGTGAAACACATCGTCCGTTTCGAGGATGGACGAGGCGCCAGATTCGTTCACCAGAATACCGGAATCACCGTCCTCAGCGTCGGTGTGACCGGCACTGCCACCGATGGCAATCACCGTGCCGCCTCCAACCAGAAGATCCGCATCGATATCATCCATCGGGTGCTTGCTGGCCGCTGGGACAACGTCCGGTTGCCGCTGTTGGGGCCGCTGCTTTCCAACATCTTCATAGTCATCGTCTTTGGAAACGGCTTTCTGGAAGTCGGCCAGCCCAGGCAACGCACCGTAGCTCACACTGCGCCGACTCGCCTCGGACAACTTCCCGGTCGACTTCTTGAGCGACTTGGTCGTGGACAGATTGTATCCCTTCTGTCCTCCAGTACCACCGCTGTTGGTGGAATAGATGCGCGAGAACAGCTTCTGGGTGCGATCGGACATCGCCCGGATTTTGTTGGTAAAGTTGTCCTTCTTCTTTGGCGTCTTGAAGGTGGATGCAGCGGATACCGACTGGTCGGTGACGGCCCCATTTCCCGGCTCGTGCTTGAACGCTTCCAGCCGCAACCGGTAGGCGGTCTCGATCGGACCGAGCGTCGTGCGCATCTGGGCGAACCCGTACGTTTCGTCGTGATCGGTCGGATCCATCACGGTCTCTGCCGTCTCTGAAGACTCCTCGTTCTTTGGTACTTCGCTAGCTGGCGCTTGCAACAGTGCGTCACGCTCGACCACAACCGTCCGGGTGGAGCAGTGTTCAGCGCTTTGCGGGAATGATAAGCGTCGATCGGTGACGGCAGTGGCAGGCCGTTCGCTCTCCACATCAACCGTGATAGCGCGCTTGAGATGAGGCTGGTTGCGTTTCGTATCACCCACCGACTTTGTGGCTAACCGATGCAGTGTGCTTTGGTAGCGTTCGCCGTCCAGCCCCTCCGAAGGTTTGGAGGGTGTCGCAGGCACTATAACGTCTCCGGTGGAGCCAAGGAAAATTAAATCGTCCACCGATTTGTAGAGCGGATGTCGCACTTTCGGCACTCGTAACGTGGCAGCACTGTCCACCGCGGTCGTACCATACTTCCTACCGGACAGTGGCTCCCCTTCCTGCCCCTGTTCTTCCTCCTTCTGCTCAGTGGTCGACCTTGTTTCGAGGCTGATCGGTTGATAGCAGGACAGCCGGGTGCTGCCGAGCGGATTCTTCTTCTCCCGGTACGGTATCGAGCGCTGGCTGGGCGACGGGCTGCTGCGACTCTCGATCGTATCGACAATATTGCCGATCGAGCGGCTTAGCTGCCTGTAGAGCGACGAACTGCCGGACGATGAGATACCGCTGACGGGCACATCCGCGCCCTTATCGCCACTGGCTCGCTGCAGTATGCGCCGCGACACCGGCGTGATGGTAGTGGTGGAGGTGACGGGCGAGACGATGCTGGAGGGTGGTGCGCTACTATTGCCCGCAGTTGTTGCCGCGTTCGCGATCGCTTGCTGCTTGTTTTTGATGCGTACCGGCGAAACGTAACGACCTTTCGGGCGCTCGATAACCCGCCCTTCCTCGATGCTGTAGCAGTTGATGCCGGACGATCCGGTGCGCTTTGTCCAGCTGACGGGCGATAGGTCTGCACGGCGTGACGCGGCGTCGTTTGCAAAGAGACGAAAGAGAACGGGGTAAGTTGGTGGTGTGTTTTGTTTTGGGTTAATTAATCATCAAGGGAATTGCGAGATATTTGCGAGCCCTCGGCTTCGGGAAGAAATTCGAAAGGAAAGATTTCGGAGCTCGCTACGTCCGAACTGGTTCAGTATCGGGAGTGAAATGTCTTAACGCGAGCACAGCTCAACAGACTCAAATCGAGTGTGCGACGGACTTGAAATCTCACAACGCAACAGAAAAAAAAGAAACGTGAACCATAAATTATGTGTCCCGTGTTAAGACTTGCACCAATCTTGGGAAGGGGACACTACAAATCACACAGGCACACACTCTCTTTCGCGGGATGTCGTGAAGTCCGGATGCACTGCCGCGGAACGAAGAATGCACCGCAAACTTCTGGCACGTCGGACGTTCTTGCAACTGACACGGCGTGTCCGGAGCACCAACACTCAAGCAACAACACACTCCGGCTAAAGGTGAAAACGATAATAAGTCATAAATGTGTACCAAAGAGACCATTAATGCAGGGCTCTCGGGCAGTTTCTACAGAACTCGCCAGTCCGCTTGCCTTAGGCAACGTTTTATTGTTTGCGCAAAGCAGTTTGACTCATCGTGTCTTGTTAAAACTGCATACGAAGGCATGTCGCCGTGCGGTGTGTGCCGGTCTGTTTTGCATGCCGCCAAGGGTCGGCCGTGAACTCGTCGTCTCGCCGGGCGACGTGTCTGCATCATCCTTCGTGGAAGCGACCGTCCCGAAGAGCGTTAGTCCCGAAAAGGTTCTGCCATGGCACAGGGCAAAGAGTTGCAGTTCTTCAAACACGTTTATGAGCCCCCGGGTTGTCTTGTTGGGAAGTGATTCCCCTGTTCCTCACCAAAGATCGAGACACTCCGGGGGAGTTATCCTTCCAAAGCAGGCAAGATCCTCGAGATCTGATCTTGTGCACTTCCCAATCGGTCCCACTCACAAATCCGTCACGATCGTTACACGCGCGCGCGTCACTAAAACCACCACCCTGAGTGTGTCCGAGGGAGACTGATGTGACTGAAGCGTACGTTGTCCACTCGGCGGCTCGCGGCAGTTTCCTCCGACGAGCTCCACCCTGAGCGATAATGCCCGCAAAATGCAAAGAGAGCGAGCCCAGAGAGCGAGACTCGAGAAAGTTGAGCTCGTGCGGGGGCTAGCGCAAAGAGAGCGACAAACCGGGCCCCAAAACAACGATCCTCAGAGTTCCTCGTGTCAGCTGCCAATATAGCGCGCGCCTCAAGATGACGTAAACGCGGGAGTCATCCGCTCCGTGGGCTCGAGAGACATTACGAAAGGAAGCGGATGTAATAGAAACATTCCTGATCATGTTTAATATTCCCCGCGGTGGAGTGTAGTGTTGAATGTGATCATATTTGTCCCCCTCTCCCCCATACCCCCACTATATCAAGGTGGTACAGGGGTCGCGTACCGTTCGGTGATCTATCGATCTGCAACGTCACGCCGTCAAGTTCCCCACATGACCCTAGTTTACTATTCCACAGTCATCGTGTGGGACAGAGAGGCAACGTGAAAAAGTAGTTGGAGAGGCAACGACAACAATAAATTAACATAAATATCCATGGCTCGATCAATTAACAGCTGCTACGGAGTGTTGGCACCGTACTTCACGCGGTAGACCTGAGGGCAGCAGCAACGACAGCGACAACAAAAAAACGGCGACGAAGGCTTACTCACACACATTTTGCCTACTTTGCAGTTGACTGACAAACCAGCAGTACGAGCAAGTTTCGAAAGCCCGCCATCAGATCGAAACCGTTTGCCACGGGCAAACAAGTGTGCGGAGTGCAAATGGTACAGGTGCAAATGTAAGTCGCGCAGGAGTTTTTTTTTCTTCTTCTATTCTTCTCGGCAATGCGCTGCTGTTTGCATACACCAACGACCTCCACCCGCGAACAGCGAACTTGTGGACCGCGTGTGTGACACCCTTTCCCGCCGATTAGAGTCGTCGCCGTGTCGTTAGAAATCAAACACCCAAGCAGGGGAGGTTGGTTTTAACCAGCGTAGCGAAAGAAACGCACCAAGAAAAAGGAAACGTGACCACTTTATTACGCACAGGGCACCCGTTTTCTCTCGCAAAAGGCTTGAGGGTGACAGAAGACGCGAGTAGGAGGAATGGATGGAGCAGCAGAACGGTTCCAAAAGAGTTCTAAACGGCCTCCACGAATGATGCACAACTTGTGGCGAGAACGCACGTGTTGGGCGTTAGATAAGAAGCGCTTGCTGTGGACCAGATGTTCCAGAATCTTGCAATTGGGGACGCGCGTCTTCCTGCTTTTTAGGTCAAAAAGGTCGTCCATCTTGAACTGTCGCTTTTTTTGTGGATTTTTTGAATGATAACGCACAACGGAGAGATAACGGAGAGAAGATTTTATGACTCTCTTGCAGTGATCGTGTCATTTA
Source organism: Anopheles epiroticus (assembly GCA_000349105.1). NCBI lineage: Eukaryota > Metazoa > Arthropoda > Insecta > Diptera > Culicidae > Anopheles > Anopheles epiroticus. Next base: position 334,767 of record KB671976.1, on the reverse strand, counting down.
TATGATTAAATGAGTTATATAAAACACGTTTCAACGTTTTTTGGCAATGTCACTATCCGTCTATGACACGTCGAAGCGAACGAAGCGAACGCTTCAATGCGTCGCAAAGCGAGCGGAAACTGCGCACAGATCGATGACTTTCTTCCGTCGAAAAAAAAACACACACACATTGAGCAGAAATTACTCCACAAAACAAACAGGCTCACCCGCCCGAACGGGCTTCGAGTGAAAGTGAAAATATTATAAATATTAATATCCTTGCTGTTTCGTTTCGAGCCTGTCGAACCCGCCGACCGTATCGTGTCGTACCACTACGAATTCCAAAATTGCCAATCCAATCCAATAGGCAATTCTTCCACCTGCGCTTGTTATATTATAAAACAGTACCCAACAAATGAGTCACAATAATTGTACCGACACGAGAGCAACCTAAACTGGTTGCGAAAAACACTGCAAGGTCACTGCGAAAGAGCACTTCCTTCCTTCGCCTCCGCCAGAGCGGCGGTAGTAAAATGGCAAAACATTGACCAATTAATTTATTAAATTAATTATATCCCATCCCAATGTAGCGTGTGGCGGGCTGGCGGTCCCCCTGCTTCCATCTAAATCAATAAACAGCGATAGAAAGGAAAACGAAAAGGCGCGGCATCGAATAAATCCCCCCCCCCCCCCAAAAACGTTGCAGCATTTCCACCGTACGTCGGTGAAAGGAAAATGCCGATCGCGTCACAGTCCCCTTTCGCGGGCGAAAATAAAATCAAAAGTTATTTGTCTGACGCTCCAGAGGGGAAGCAAAAGGAAATCAGAAACCCTGTAACCCCCTCGTAACCCCCGGGCTGTACATTTAGGGATGTTGTGTCTCTCGTAGACATAGTCCAAGCGACGAACGCGTCTTTACGCGTCTGACGCTGACCTTACGGCAGGTTGGTTTGTTATGACCCCGGGGTGCAGTAGTACGGTAAGAGATAAAGAAAAGTAAAAGGAGTTACCGCCGGACAGAGACGAGATTGCCTTCGGGGAAGGACGCGAACCAGGACGCCCACGCTTGATCACATAATGGGCAAGATCAATTGATCGTTCGATCGAAAAGGGGAGTACAATCCGATCACTTTCTGAACAAAGCTGCAAACTAGCCCCATTTTGGACGTGTTCTGTGGGAGTTTTCGAGGACACGTATCGGTTTGCAGTTGCATGTCACCAGCAACGGTTGGATTCTGCTTCCTCGGGTAGAAGCGCAATTACCATCTTCAGCTACGAAATGTCTGCATTGTCTGTGCATGTCTTGTCCTCTCTTGGCGGTAACATTTAAAAGGGAAAGTAAATGCCACGCCCGACATGTGGCCCTTACCTAAACCATCCTCCATCCTCCAAGATGTAATGTGCAGCGATAAGAGGAGCGAGAAACAGGTTCCTTGCTGCTTTAGCAATTGAAAGCAAAATCAACATCCCCGCTAGGCAACAGAGATGAAGCCCGAACCGAGATGGAAAAGCAATGGAATCGATATTTTTGCAATATTATGATTGAAATTGACTTGAGATGCAGCAGAGCATGATGCACACGGGCGTTCGGTTTTTTGGACTCGATGTGCAGGGTTTTTCCGACCATTCATGGAATGATGACTAAAGCGTTTATTTATTTTAAAATTATCCCACCACCACGCTTCTTTTCTTTTCGGGCTGCAGACTACAATCAGCACCGCAACCCTTGCCTTGTTACCGACGACCCAAAGATACAAATTTGCCCTTAATTCCATTCCCCGATGCAGATCGCACAAAATAAGAAATAAACCTCTTTCCGTTCTCTCCCGTGCGGCAGGGCAACAACATAAACAAGCATGCCCGGAGAGCGGCCCCAATGCCGCCTTTTCGGGACCGCCCTCTGATTAAGGCGATGCGATAATGTGAAACGTGACGCAAGGAGCATAAAAACGCGATCGACAAAAAACGCCCGACCTACACCGAAGAAATTGACCCGCAGGCATCGTAGCAGCAGCAGCATACAAACTCGTTTTCGCATCATCATCATCATCGCGATCATTCCCGTGCGCATCGTGCGACTTTGGCGCGGTTTTTGCATGTTCTGCCGGGCTATACGCTTGGTTTTTTCGAGGTCATCGTGTCTCACATTATGTAATGACGATGCTGGGGAGGGCTATGTTAAACGGAGCACCGGAACGAGCACGGGAATCCCGAACTGTTCGCAACAAATTTCGTAGGAAACGAGAAGGATTGATTAGTCAGAACAGTTTGCGGGACGTGCTCTCGTGACGAATGGATTTACTGCAAGGGGTAGTTTGATCTATTTTGAGGCTGCTTCAAGTGTCGCCACTAGTTTGTAGTACATTGAAATTCACGTGCGCACACGACGAGACCGGCCGGTACCGTCCCGTACCGGTCAGTGACACCTTCAGTAGTTGCAGAGAGGCGTCATGATTAATGACAAATGATCACACATTAGGCCAGAAATGTCTCACGAAGTGTATCCATTCGCTTCGGTGAGACACTTGCGCCGGGGAAGCTATTTGCAATGATTAATTAATGTGCCGTCACCTTTGGAGCAGCTTGTGCCTACTACTGTACTACAGGTTTGGTGGATCTCGCTTTCATGGAGCGAACAAATTTAACTGGTTTTTCTTAAAGTTAAAGTTTCTTAAAGTTAAAGTTTAAGTTCTTAAAGCTTCTAGTCATCTCCACCCGTCTTGAGCGCTGTGAGCGAAGAATCGCATTTCCCTAAACGGGTGGGATTTATGTTTTTCTCCTTCTGTAATGTAAGCACTAGGTGTAGGTGGAAACGGTAACTCTTTCGAGTCACCTCTTTCTAAGCGTGACGAGCACCGATGTCCAAACAGCCGGTCGTCAAATGACCGAACCCGAACAGGTTGGTTTCTGTTTGAAAAGAATCAAATAATTTATTGCTTGCTTTATTGTCCGTCAAGCGTTAATACGGGCCTGCAGGGAGCGGGTTTTATTCGTCGTTCTTTTGAAAGCGCATATGAATCGGTTGCGTATGAGTGGTTTAATGCGTTTGATATATGGACAGCTCCAAATCGAGTGTGACTGTAGGGGTGTAAATTTGTGGATGTGTGGAGGCATATGGGGAAGGCATATTAGTAGAACTATACTGATACAAAGAATTTAATTTAAAAGGATCCGATATTCAACCAGAATATCTTAATAACTGCTTGATTCTTTTCCACGAATACAATGCTATTTACCTTGGTCTTAAAAAGCCTCGTGAGATCAAAATAGTTCTGTTGTATCTTATGACAGTCTTATAGAAACTATCATTGAATATCCCTGACAAATGCCCAGTGGAATATCCAGCTGTTCCCGCTTTATTAACCTCTCTCAGCAATTACGGAAACATAATTGCTCCAATTAGAGAAATTATTACCAGATTTTTGTCGTTCCAACTACAACCTTCAATCCCGTCACGAGGATCGTCCAGAACAGGTGCATCGAGCAAAGCAATTGATATTTAGAGCGACTAGAAACGATCGTCGTAATTACGACCGGGTCGACGACATATCTAGCTGCACTGTGCACCGTTCCCAGCGACCAACTGTCAACTGGACGGCAATAAACGGCCGTAGAAACGACTCTGCGCTGACACTAGAATATCTCTAGAAGCACATCAAAACATTGTATGTCTTATGTCCACATCTGCAAACCGGAAAGACTGCTCTAAAATAAAATAACGATCGCAAACACTGGCCTTTACCAGTTGTGTGTGTGTTGTTGTTGTTGAAAGAATTTTCGCAAGAACTCGCAATCCTGATCTCAAACGTTTGCTCTGAGGCAACGTCTCGCTGGAAGCGACATCGACGATGAGCACGTGAGTTATTAGCATCTGGACAGGAAATGGGGGCTCTCTTGTACTTTTCATTCCACCGCTGCAACTCCGACCTGAAGAAGTGCACTTCAGGATTGTCGTGTGGCATGTCGGGTCAGGGTCTGGAATTATTTATATTTATTCCAGTGGCATCCGGTGCTAAGAGCAAGGCGCCATCGTACTCGGCGCTTAAGCTGCAGGAAATGCTCTTTCAATGCAGTCGAAGTCCAATGTTAGACGTTTGTATTGCATTGGAGATCACATTCTTCAAAGTGATCAATGGAACACATTACAACTTTGCCTCTATGACTTGGAAAACGCGAATCGAAGGCCACCTTTTTGACCACGGGTCATTCCACCATTAGCGGGCGAAACGAGCCAGTACGTGGCCACCATAATTGTAGCTTCCTTCCAAATTTGCATTCTTCACATGATCTGCACGATCGGTACGGTGCTGCCACTAGCCGGCCAAGGTGACCGGACATCGTGCAGGAATTCAACCACTCACGTCTGGTGCATCCTTGCGCAGCCCTGTGCGCACCCGCCCGCTAATGATTATGATTACCCATTTAAGTTCGCCAGAAAAGGCAAAAGATTAGGCAACTCGCATCCAAAACCCGCCTCCAAAAGTGGTGTCCGAGTGGCGAGATGGAGATCGCCTTTGGGTGTTGAGGTTTTGCGCATCTAGCATGTACTGCGCGATGATGGTGCAAGCAATTTTGCAATCCGCTGAGCAAACCAGCACATCACAGCATGATTTCTGCTTCCCAAAACCGCACTGGACGTAATGACCCGTTCTTGGGCGCTTTTGATTTTGCTTGTCTAATTTGACGGTTCGGTGTGAAATATGAGTGTGGTTTTTGTTGTTCCAACATAATTACACACCGAAGCCACAATTGAGATCTTCTTCTCCGTCTTGTTAAGCGAAAAGCGGTCCGTAACTGGCATTCGTTTCGATACCGGTGCGACTTAACCGCACAATTATCGCTCGTTAACGGATCAATTCAAGCAGGCCTTGCGCAGCTGAATTAATAGATTAACCGGGTAGGGTCAAACGTACCTTGTGCCGCTACCTATGTGAGTGCCTTGGTCTTCTCTAATTAAAGCACTTAACGTGTTACAACCCCTTTTCTGTTTGAGGGAGCATGTTAACCCCTTATAAAACAGAATGCAAGTCCAGGAACTGCAACGGAACAACCGAGAGAAAGCAACGAGCCAACGGTGTCTATTGCGGTGGACACACGGGTCATCATCATCATTACCCGCGGTACTAGGTTCTTTCTTCTGTTCCGATGCGGGAACTACTTCCGAAACGAATCGAACGAAAAGAACGTGCCAAACCGTGTTCCACCTCCACACACACCCACACACCTTGCCGAGGCCTTTTTGATCAGCCATTACGGCCCGTAATGACTGCAACCTCTATTCTGACCCAGTTTGGACGGCTGAATGAAGAGCGACCGCCTTCCTACCTTACAGCAACAGCATCAGCCACCACACATTCGCTGCGGCTTATTTTCTTTTTCCGCTGTCCCGTTTTGCTTTGGCCGTCCGGCAAGCGGCACGCCAGCGGGAATGTTTTCCCGACTGACAGGAACCAAACATTCCGTTTCCTGCCTTAACACGCCTACGCCCCGGGTCGGATGTTAACAGATCTGTCGGTGGAGGTCTTTCGGTTGAAAAGATTTGCTGTTGGATTTGGTGCGGCACAGGGAACGACACCGCACCGGAAGATTTTTCCTTTGAGGTTATGTGAGGGTACGTGCGCGTCCAGCTGCAAGTTACAAATGCAGCTGATGCTCTGATGGAATTGGGACCAATTTTCCTCGCTAGGTTGCATTTCACCCCCCCCCCCCCCCCCTCAGCACGGTGATGGGGTCAGCCGATCAATTGCCGAGCACCGAGTGGCTTTTAGCGGGATTGAGATCAGCAACAGTTGGGACACAGGTTGGGTAAAGATAATGGCTGTGTTCAGTGCACAAAATTCCACCGCTCGTACCAGAAGGTAAATACTTCTGTACATTTGAAAGGCAAATCACTTATCAGCCCGCACTGTTGGATGGAAGTGAGTTTTACACTCTTTCTAGAGCAGCATACAGGGCTGGATCGGTTTCTTGGAGGGAAAAAAACACGATCCGGACACGGTTCAGTAGGTTAATGGGTGATCGTGAAAACGTGCAGTCACTCGCCTCTAAAAGTTTTGGGGCGATTGGTTGGAGGAGGTGAGTAAATTGAATTAATAAGGTTAAACCATTTTAGTGCACCTCGATGTTGAGTGATGCTCAGCATCGAGAAACGGCCCATAAGTTATAATGCTACGCGCCGAAACACACCACCCACGGGGTCAAGTGTTACTGTGCAGAGATTCCGAAATGCTTTCCCGCAAAGCACACAAGGGCAAAAGCGTCCATTTTTTCGGGGCAAGACCCATAACCGATTACTAAATAACTCATTTCCATTTTCTCCATCTTCCATTTGGAGCTGGGGGATCGGTCTTATCGGAAGGTGCTTGAGCAAGAGCCTATCAAAGGCTTATTTGTTGCAGCGTCCGAAATGAGTTACATCATACGAAATTGGTGGTGCTGTGGTGGAGAACGGTTCCGTTAGGGATTACAGCATTATTAATCACCTGGAAACAGTTCGGTTTGGAATTGGAGCTGGAGGAATAAAATTATTGGACTGTATTTTGGAAAACAGAGGGCAGATATACAGGCAGGTAACATGAGAAATGGGATTGATTGCATGGTCTTTAAAAATACGACATCTGTAACCTGTTTTAAGGTGGTTGGATTGCTCAGGCAATGGTTTGGAAATACTGAGAACATGCAAGAAAAGCAGATCTTTCAGTTACTTTATACAGTAAGGTCACAATGTTTCTGGAACGCAAAGGCCTTCTGTAGCTACTGTTCCCAACGCCTGTAGACTTTACTGTTATTGGAAAGGAGTCCAAATTTCTAGACACCTTTAGAATGTCCGTAAAAACCCCAAAATTGGTCTCAAAAATTCGTACAAGCAAAACTTTCTGCACCGGACATCTCAAACATGGCCCACTGACCGATGGGACATGTCACCCGCCAAACAGCACCTCAGAAGTAAACAATAACACACCATTAACTAGGCCGATTGTTCCTATGTTTTCAAGTTCTCTCTCTTTCCCTTCGCTTCGTGGTCGCTTCGAGTGCGTGTTTGGGTGGTAAAATATGCACACTCTGTGAAACAGAAGGTCCGATCTTGCATGACAATGACAATGACCGGTGGTGCATGGGAGCGGGAATGGGTGGTTTTTGTCTGACTTGGTTTCACGTACAACTACCAGCCGAAGGTTTGGACCGGGTCGGTGCATTCACATCATGGTGTGATTTATGAAGTTCACCATTCTTCACCGTTGGAACACATCGTTTGCTCTGGTTCGGTGCAGTTCCTGTTCCACTTTTTCTTTTGGTGCTGGAAAGCGGGGTGAGTAGTAGTCACTGGGCCCGAAACTTTGATTTCTCTATTTAACACAATCTTGCCTTTCCTGTACTCATTTCAGATCGCTTATTGGGATCCAATTATCTTCAATATCGAACCTATTTCTATACAAGCTGTATGATTTAACGCTTCCTGGTGGGCCAAATGGTGTCACAACTAAAAGCGCGCACATCAAGAACCATCCTCATGAATCTGACAATTTTATGAGAATTTTATACGACACCCATGATCGAGATGGCACACCTCGCAAACAGATTCGTGGGAGGTATTTCTGGTCCATGAACACAATCGACCCAATCACATGCGGAGCATCTGCTCGAAACAGAACGCTACCCACATGGAATATTGGAATTCGTATTCCTACACACCAAAGCTCAATGATCGTCCTACGGTAACGCGAACCACCTAGCCCCCAAGGCGAAAGACAATTAAGCGAACAAGATCATCGGTTTCGGAAGCAAAGAATCAAGTCATGTGTCACACTGGACGCACGCGTGCACGGAAGATTAACGATGAAATATGTTGGCCGCAGTGCATGTGTATGTTCTGCGGGATTCAGATGCTACGCGCTCCCTGCCGGGCAATCGCAGCGGGAGGTCATTAGGATGATCAGGTGGCGCACACGCGCTGGGACGAGACCGAGACCACGGTGGCGATAAGCGGCCGTACGGGTAACGTAACAATTAGCAAGCGGTCCGTAGGTCTATTTTTAGGTCGACGGGTAGCTCGGTGGACGAACGCGGTGGCAGGAGATTGCTGACTGTCCAAAGAAATCTCCTGAGGCGCTTGGAAATAAAGAGCAATTTCTGAAGCGTACCGTAATGTACAACGAAATTCCAGCTGGATGCGAATCGCCATTCGGCCTGGAAGAAACTAATTTGAGCTGATCGGTGGACGCCGGACAGGCGCAGATTGCGTTCTTCCTCAATCTAGCGCTCGCTGTCGGTATAGACGATCCGATGGCGTGCTCTTAATCCTCGCCCAAACAGCTGGTGAGTGAGCTCTGGACATGCGTCTTGTGGTTCGGATTTCGGTGCATTCGTTTGAACATTCGCCCTGTAGGCACTGCTCCAATCCATCCTCTCGAAATTTGCGTGTGAACAAGCAGCACGCTTCAAAGCACACGCTTCCTCCGTTTTGATCCCGAAACGCCAACGGAGCCGTTTCCGATCGTTAAGCTGTCAACGAAACCGAAGCCTTTTGGAGCGATTTTTTGGGTCCCTGGTCGCAAATGGTTCACTTCCTGTTTGAAGTCTCACTTTCGCGAGAAAGGATTTTGGGAAGGTTAGTTACTCTCTCGAACTTACCTATGCGAGACTTCCTTGGTGTGGTGGCGGTTCCGGACTGGAGTATCTTGTGCGTGCCACCACTCCCCAGGCTGCTGCCCTTGCTGTCACTGGTGTAGGAGAAGGGCGAAGAGCTGCTGGAGGTCGATGATGAGCTCGAAACGTTGGAGCTGGACGACGGTGAGGATCCGCTTGAACCGGACGAACCGGACGTGCTGGACGGGCTGGATGGGGTGCTGGACAGATGGCAAGTGGCCGGCTCCTCGCCGGCCGGGTTCATCTCAAACGCACTGCCCGTGCCATCACCGGCACTGCGCCGTCGGAGCGTTGTCCGATCGAGCAGCAGGGCCCCAGAAGTTGGCGGGTCATTGCCGCCATACACATTCCCGGACTCGGAGTGACGCAGCGGGGATAGGCTGAGCAGTTTCGGCGACTCGGTCGATCTTTTAAACCATCTCATCGTGCCGGCCAATTATCGCATCGGATCCGGCGGCAAGTGTGTGTCGTTGGTGGCGTTGCGGCGGTGGCGACCGGTCGATAAACTCTGGAAAAGAGAGAGAGGCAGAAAAGCGAGCGTTTAGAAGCGCGTAGAGGAGCGAATGGGAATGGAAATGTTTTGCCATTTTGCCGCAGCGTAATTGAATTCATCTTTATAGGCATCAATAAAATGTGTATCTTAAAGGGATCATTATACGGCGACATAACTTGCTGCACGCGCACATGGGATTGGGATCTTCTGGCGATGGAGATCCTTTGGCGTGTCGTGGGTCTCCGCAACAGGTAGCACCGCTGTAACGACAGAAACACGAATCCTTCGTCTAGGGTCATTGAAATACCTCTCGAGAGATGAGTCGGTAATTGTGTTGCCCATCGGAAGACTTGGGTATGCACACCTCCCGTCGCGGTAAATGGGCTTTGCTAGCTTTCTGCTTAAAACAAACGCGTGATGTGACGCACTCGTACTCGAAATCGCACTAACAAGACGAAAAAATGTGTCGTACTAAGCAGTTCTGGATGTTTTTATGCCACCAATGGCACCTCACCGGTGGTGCGGTGGGAAAGAACAAAGACCCAAACACCGAAGTCAACAAACGGAGGGCAGAAAACTTGAGAACCTAAACACCTGAGAGGGAACATCCAAAGCTATCGAGCTTTGGAGTGGTCGGATTTATGTTGGTGCCTCTATCCACCATAGACAACGCAAACAAACAAAAACGAGAATCATCACTCGGGAATTCTACGTTTCAGCTCAAATGTCATCATAGCGGAGGCACACTGGTGGAAGCGGCACAGGCAATAAAACGCCGCCGGGTGCGCAATTAGTGCGCGTTGGACGTCGCGGTCAGTCATCAGTGTCAGTAAAAGGGGAGAGTTGATCAGGTTGCGGCAGGTGGTGATTTATTGTTGCAACTGTCATGAAGTACGGAGCCTTTGGTTTGTGCGAAATGCAGTTGCACCATTTAGTACAATTAGCTGTAGATGGCGCTGGTAACGACTTTGCGTTAATTAATGAGAAGCCGTTAAAGATACAACGGGTGTAAAGCAATCGTTGCCATCTTGGAATGTCAGCTTCTTTGTGGATGTTCGAAGGGGATAGTGATGGTCAGGATTGTATCGAACGGAGTGGTATGAAATGACGATAAAAGTATTGCGGTCGAGTGAAATATGAAATGCAATACGTTAACCTCTAGAAGCCATCAAATTGAAGAGCAATATATCAATAAATACATCTTTTATTAACTGTATCCTTTATTTACTTTAACTGTACTTAACGCGGCATCAAAATAAATCATAAAACAGCCCAAAAGACATGTAACGGATGCAGACGTACCTCAGACGTACCAATTAAAACGTTTTCGGGCATTTTTGTATCGCACCGTTTAATCTCGCTAACAAGAAGATGAGCGATCGATGGACGTGACCACAATCGATCTCTCGCTGGTGACAGGCGTCGAACTGTGGTTTCAATTATTCTGCCCATCCAGACCTTCACTTCCAGGGCGCTTTACGCCTAATGGGTCGCGCCCTCTCTCGCAACGGTGGAGAGATTTATTGCGACGCGAACGTCCTTTCACAGTTTCGCCCACGCGAAGGGTGCTTTATCTGGTGTCCGGGATCTTGGCGAGAATTTTAATGAAGAACAGCGTACCGGATACAGTGCATTTGCTTTTGTTTTCAGCCGTGATTCCACCGACCACTGCCCGAATGGCTTGGTGCGGGTTTGGTGCAGCGAGCGCAACCAATAAAGTAATGCGGTTTATTAATCAAGCGTTGCAATAGTACCTCATAAATAATCGCACCAAAACCCAATCGGTTGGGATCGATCGGGAGGAGCGTGAGGAGGATGAAATTGTACCTTGTAGCATTCGGGCGTGCTAAAAGCATTAGCGCGGAAGGGTGTCTGATGTTGTCGGTGTGGGTCTTTCACCGTGCCGTGTTTCGTTTGTTGGAGAACGAGACCGGTGGACACTGGGCACACCGAAATACAGGGACACAGGGATTAAATTCTTGGTTGGCTACACCACGTTGACAGCGCAGCGAAGGATGAGGATGATCGAGCGAACCTGTCAGCGAATCTGGTGGGCGCCGCGAACGAGGCAAATGTTTAACACGGGCCCAAAACAAGTTTTTCGTCACACTCTACTATGTCCCTGTCTTTTCCCTCGGAGGCTTCGTGTTAGAACGGATGTTTCTTTCGTACATTAACAATTTATAAAAATGCCGCTTAAAATCCATTACGAAGAAAAGGAAACACGAAGAAGAGGGAGAATTTCGAGTTCCTCGTTTGGGCAACGCTAGAAAACAACCGGAAATGAATCGGATTACGCGAGAACGAAACATCCAAAAGCGAACCTAACGACCGACCAGCTCCGCGATGAAGAGCCCAGGCAGCCTTACAAGCCCCCTCGGGGCACTTGTTTGAGCACGTTAGAACATGATCTTTCCAACCTTCCCGCACATAAGCCTCACAGAAGAATGATGAAACCGGAAAACGATCTCGATCTTGGCGTTGGTGGAGGATGCACTTTGCAGATTCGAATGGGCGACCACGTGCGCCATCGTAGGGCGCGCGGGCATTGATGGATGGTAATCGATCGATTCACTCCACTGCTTCGGACTAATCCGCTTGGTAACATTACAAACCTCTTTGCGGGAAGGTGCAAGCGCACGCAAGATGGCTTTCGGGCGATAAACGCGGTACCAACCGCTTGTGCTTATTAGCAAAGTAAAAGCGTTTGCACATTAGGGTGATATCGCTAGCGCCATAAATCGTTTCGATCGCTGGCTGTGGGCTAATTGAAGATGAGTTTCTCCGGCGAAGGGCAGCAGGAGATGTGGGAAAAACGGGTAATAATTTAGAATCTAGCTAAGCGGATGGAAAGATGGACGAACGAAGGAGTGGAGAATTGATGAAATAGTTTTAAGATTTCAAAACAAAACCGTTCAGTTAGCGCTTTAACGATACTCTTGATCGTATACCACGTCGCAAGCCAAGCAACACTCAAATTGTAAATTTATTGTAGAAATACCAGTTTAACAACGTGTGCCAAAGTCCTAACCAACCTTTTTGCCACGAGCTCAACTCTCCGTGAAGCGGCAAGCAATGAGCAGGCTTTCCTTATTAAGCAATTAATTAATTAGCCTGTGCTAAATCATTTCCGCTCGAAACGTGCCTGTAACCGGCGCTCGGCAAAGTGCACTGTTTTGAAACGAAAAATAAATCAACAAGAGAAAAATGTCGACCCGTGCAATGTTCGCTTTGCTTTCGCGTTTTTTCCCCCGACCGACAGTGATAAACCGCGTACCGCGGTAGAGGCTCTTTCCAGCCTTTTTTTTCCAGATGACGCTTCTTGCCGGTTGCCGCAATCGAGCAGCTTTCTCTAGCCTCTAACCTCCCGGCCAGGTCGTGGTTTATCTCGCTCGCTCACCTCACCTCACAACCCCCCAGCCATCTTGTTTACCGATGCGCTTGGGACGGGAGGAACAGGCAAGGGAGGCGGTTTGTGTAATTTTCGGCACATTCCAAACGGACGGTTTGTGTTAAAAGTGAAACGATTTGCAGGGGAGGGGGGGGCATGTGATAGCGAAGAATGTTTAACCGTTTAATGTGATGAAAAGGTGGAAACAATCAAACCGTCCGCCACAAGGCACACGTGTTCGCTTGCCTGTTTTATGGGCTTTGTTGTGCCCGTAAACTGTAAGCCATCTTCCACAAGTAAAAACCGCAGCGGCAACAATTTGTTGGGCATTTGTTTGGTACGGTTCGGGTGGGATGTGTTTTCTCTTCCAGCAGATGATTGACACACGTTCCTGTGGTTTGGTCCCGGGACCGGTGATAAGTGTTGTAACGTGCGCAGATTGCATAATGAGGCGCGGTAGCGAGACAGGAGCAATGGACGGACTGGCAAAGGACAATGCACGTCTCGTGGTACATTTTAACATGTTTTACCAGTTCCGTACCGGTGCAGCGATAGAAGGTGAAGGAGAAAACAAGTAACTCACTTTACTCGACACGACACGTGGGATGCGGAAACATTTCGGGAATGGTCCCTTCTCCTGGAGGGCATTTATCGTATCGCCAGCTAGCCCGAACCTATCTAGCAGGGCTAGATAGATGCAAGTCCCGGGTGAATGCCTTTCACCGTCGATTCCCGTCCCTATGCCGAGAGTGGTATTATTTACAATCAGCCCCTGCAGGCTCGAAAGCCTCAACAGTTTGAGGCACATTAAAGGCGTTTGTATAAAGCGAAAGGAGTAGTGAGGAAAGCTTCATACGGTGCAGTACAATGCGTTTGACAACCCTGATAGACACTCTGGACAAACGGTCCAGACAGTTCTCGTACCCCCGCTTTAGTTTTCAAAGCGTTGCAACTGAGCCCAGCTTCCCCCCAGTGTTGGTAGGTTTCGTTGAGTGTAGGGCCAAGCGTTCCAATCATGCAGATTGGCAGGTATTATGCGATTGAATCGCTTTGTGCAGCAGCGCTGGCAAAATACTGAAGCAGGCCTGGGCTAGAAGTTATCGAACGTCTGGCACGCTAGCCATACAAAGTTGTGCAATGGTTGTGCCAGAAGTTCGGTGAACCTTGCCGCTAGGAGCAGTGTTTTTTTGTTGCAGATTTTGGAAATCACCTTGCCCCCTCCCCCCACTTCCAGATGGCAGACCTGGCCCAGATGGCCGAGACTAACCAAGAGCTTGTGGGTAGGCAGCCAGCAGCAGTCTCCACGGGGGGGCTTATGGAATGGACGAAACGCACGCCCAGACACATTCCAAGGATTTCTGGGCCGAGATCGCTAGCTCCCCAGGAGGGAAGTCTATTGGAAATTGACACGACGATCGGATCTCGCGGCTCGGAGCTGGAATACTTGGAAAGCGAGATTTTCATCGGCACGGTAGGCTGTGTTTATGTGGCCCGGCCAGTCGGCACCCATTAGGAGTCGGTAATGAACATTGCAATTTTACGACCGTAACCACGACCATAGTGGCACGCCATTCGGCAAAGCTGCCGGATCACCATTGGAGCTCGAGAGGACGGAAGATCTTGAGTAAGGCACTGATAAGAGTTTCCTTGCTCATTTCAGTAGCTTAATCGCAAAAAGGGTTTTGATGGTTGGTAATGTTAATTGACTTCCAATTGGAAAGATCAAGCGATGTTGCGTTGTTTTTTGCGCCATACAAAAGCACAGTAGCAAAGCAAGTAGCGTCCCCGGGGCTGGTCGTTTGCAATAATTTCGGTATTCTAATTGCCTTCGCTTATCGCACACGATGGTGCGTCAGCTGAACCATGGCCGCTAATCGGAAGGCGCTTCAGAACGGATGAGATGACTTTCTCGGCAGATGGTGCTCCTGGACGTACTATCCCGAGACAGTGGGACAGCACAGTTTGGGAGTGATAATTGGCGAAATAAGCGCAATCGGGCTGAACGGGTGTCTCGATTAAGCAACCATAAATTGCCTCTCGATGGGTTCCTTGGATCGGACTGTGTGTTTTTTGTTCGGCTCTCCCGTGAATAGTTGATGGAAGGCTGAAAAGCACTTAAGGCAGCAGTTGGTTGGCTACTTCAAAATTGATATTTCAATTATGAAGCTATTAGCATAAGCGTTCCAACAGTTATCGCGTATTTTTGTTGTTGCGCGGGACCTTATTTGATCAGGTTGAGGTGTTGCCTTTTCTTCTTGGACACCTCTAAGGCCTTTCCAAATGCTGGGAAAGAACCGTCGAAGAGCCTTTTTTTGCGTGATTCCAGCATCAACACACGATCGAAAGAACATTCCCTTTATAGGATGGGAAAGCATTAAGTTCAAAACCTGCTGTAGACAATGTTTCAACGTGTCGGAGGTGCGTTCTTCGACGCGCGCGCCAACGGCGGACAGGCCAAAGCGTGATCGGTGGCGATGCGGGCGCCAATAATTGTTTTAGGCAAAAATTTAATGCCTACCAGCATCGACGAGGAGGAATTCTGCTTTGGATGAGGACACAACGCGTTGGACCCGAGATCGTTATTTGCTACCGTGCGCTAACCTCGGTGTTTCGGTAGCCAGCCTGCAGCAAATGATGGATCTCAACGATCCGGTTCTCACACCGCGCAAGGGCGCACGGATGGGAATCGGGTATGGAGTTATGATGGGGGGTTTGGTAATTTGAAAATTGGTCCTCATCAAACAGACGCCACAGCGTTAGAGCGTGTTGCATCGGGCCCCGATGGCTTGCAGCGAAAATCGTGGGATGATGCTGCGTGGAGTTCGTGAGGTTTTCTTGCGGCACCGTGTTCGCTACCTGCACCCCTACGGGTTGGAGCATTCCAGTCGAATTTCTAGAAGTGATTGGAATGATAACTTCAAAAGGAACACCTAAGACATGTTGATGCAGGAAAGGAAGCTCAAAAAGCGTCACTAAACGTCTCAGGTACGATAATGATCTCACCACCGGTTGAAGAAGGTGATGATCCCGGCGCTTGATACGCAACGAACTGGAACGTGTGTGGTGACGATGGAAAATAGCATTGGAATTAACACCCATAAATTGAATTAGGAAACACACAAAAGTAAAAGCGAGAGATGAAAACACGCGAAAGGAAGCGGTGCGTCGTTACGGTCGGTGATAAAGTTCCCGTGAAATTGTAAACGTCTAATGAATGTATTATGATCATTTTCTGTGTTTTTACGAACGGCCGATGAGTTCCGTCATGCGTGGCAGCGAATTAAAAAACAATTAGGCGGGGGAATATTTCCCTGTCTTCAATTGTTTTCGGTACAAGGGGCGGTGTCGTAACGATTTGTTGTGTGCAATCTGTTTTAGCTAAATTACGTTTGTGTAAGAGATCGTAGCAGATAAACCTTGGGAATGGATTAGACATGTTAGGTTTAGTTTATGTTTGATTTGACATTGGCGTGCGATAGTGAATGTGTGCCGGTGCCGGTGCTATTCAAATTACCCTATAAACCCATCATATTCTTCAATAAAAAACTTCTCTTTACAGCGGCTGTATCTATCAACCCACAAATACATTACACATTGCCTACACAACAAAGTAGCTTCTTGAAGGCAACTTCACCTGTAAACTGTAGGATTAGCTAGCCATCTCACATCGGTGTCCACTCCGGAACGCTTCGGAATGAGCATCACAGCAGCGATTAAGGCCAAAGGGCCCGGGGGGGGGGCATCGGTTAGGCAGCAGTAAAGATTTAGTAACTGCAGAAGCTGACGAAATGCCAACCTCCGCCATACCGTTCCGGTTTTTGGGACACACTTGCGTAGCACCGGTCGTAGCATCTCCGTCCCACCACACCATAATTGCTGCTGACCTTTTCCTTAGACGCACACCCAGACCCACACACACATCCAACTGACCACGGTGAACAATTTATCCTGCTCGCGTATGATTTGTGCCGGGGTAATTATTGTGTCTGGCAGTGGCAGTGGCTGGAATTCAGGCACGGCCACCACCATACCCGAAGCACAAATGCATCAATCATAAGTGTGCCGGTGGTTGTACATAGTTTACATATTTGCCGGTCGGCTGAGCAGGTTCTGGTGCGTGCGCCCCACGTTCACGACTGAATTTGGAAACCTACTCAGTTCCTGTGATCGCCGTAAGCGGACATTATTAGGGGATACGGCGATCCTCTTTGGTAGAAATCAAAGACCCAACAGAGGAACAAAAGAAAACAACCACCAATGCACCGATTTCCAATGGACCGTGAGGGCCAACGAGAAAATTGAAGATGAGCTGAAAGATTAGAAAAGTAATCACTCGCACAAGAAATGCCCGTTGGTAAGGAACTTCTAAGTTTCTTCAGCCGTGCGCCGTCTAGCTCCAGGTTTCTTCTTCTGTAGTTTGCTAGATGCTAGAAAATAGAGGCACAAATTGCTATCCAATTACTTGTCCCCACAGGGGGGAGGAGAGAAAAAGAGTTTCGACAGGCCTCTTTCGGCCCCGTTCTGGTGCCCGACAGGCGGTACATCCTCACCGGACCCCAAGCTGGGACGTAGAATGCATGGAATGATGACTCTACCGAAGTACCGAAGTAGTTTGTTGCCTTGCCGAGTGCAAAACGTGTGATGAAACTAGACGAGCAAAGGGAAAGGCAATATTAGCTTTGTCATTACATTTGCCCAAAGGTAATGGGGTGTTGGTGATGCCTATGGGCATGAATGGTAGAGTTAGACGAAGAGTTTAAGGCTTCGGAGTGGTTAGGTTTGCGCTTAGGGTGTGTGCTCAAGGGCTTGACCGTAGAAGGTTGTAACAGCATCAGAATTGGGTAAAAAGGTATTACAATATATCTGAAAATGAATGGTGTATACAATCAATGACCCAGTTTGGATTCCAAACTAGAATTGATTAGATTTGTTGAAGAGACATTCACAATAGGGTGGAACCAGAAAAGAGCTCTGATCAGTTTGAATTCAATATCACTGTTTAGATTCAATTTAAAAGTGACCCCAAAAGGTAGAATATGTCCAGCAATGATATCTAGGTAACAAATAAATGGATCATTCTGTAGCTAGAACACACTGTATTATAAGTCCCATGAGGCTGAATCACCACAAAAGTTCTTCAAGAATGTATTCTCCAAGAAATTTTGTTTTGAAAGTGAAACGCTTTCTACGCAGTGCTTAATGCTGTTTTGTGGACATAAACGTGAAACACAACTACCGACTTCAACATGTGTCAGCCTATTTGCGACGTATTCTTAAAGTCATTCTTTACCGGCTATTTGTTATAAGTCCACAGCGAGATCTAATTACCCCTTACCCGCCGACGAGATGGAAATTAATCGTGCTCGTGTACAAAAACACGGCTCCAATTCTGCACGCCTGGTTTAATCCAATGCTGCTTCCTCTCCGCTTTTTTGCTGCCTCCCCATCTCAACGTGCTGCTCCATTAGTGCTTCCGTTTTCTCACCCTTGTATTTCACTCTCGTTTTTTTTTTTTGCTTCTCGCCCATTTCGCGGAACAAAGCACTTTTGGGTTTTTCTCCTCATTTTTTGCTACCAACCGCTTAAAGGTAGTTGCGGGTGCGTTATGAGCTTTTAGGGAACGGTTTCTGCACAAACTTCCTTCCATACCCGTGTCTACCGTTTATGTTTGCAGTTTCTCAAACATGGTAGGACGGCTCCATCCTAGACGTTAAAAAAAGACTTCCCCTCAAAGGTTTGTTTGGGTTTGAGTGTGAAAACTGGAGCGCAAGCACCGCCCAACCGAGCATGCAATTCGAATCATAACGAAAAACGGCACAAACAGCTGCTCTCCTTCCATGCCGTTTGAATGGGAGAAGAAGAACCGGAGTCCAGCAAACAGTTTGGTGGCGGTTTGGCTTCTTTTATTAATTATCCGCTTCTCGTTTCGCTTCCTATCGGATCGCCCTTTGGTCGGCGAAATGGATCGTGCAAAACGGGTGGTCGTGGCTGGCGATAGTTTACATCTCGCAAAAAAAAGGGAACCACCATCCGGTCCAGATGGTGCGATATGTGGTAGCAGCTTTACGAGGGCACCGAAAGAATAAGAAAATGAGCAATCTGGCTTACCACTCTGGAGTCAGGGATGGAGAGGACTTTGTAAGGCAGAAAATCTTATAAAGCATCCTTACATGCGAAGTAGCAAAAAGGCTGATCAATGTCCAATCTTCCATTCGCATGGGAACCTCAAGGAAAAAGGATGTTGAATTACATTTTTTTAAAGGCAGAAAATTGCACCATTTGGCCCATTTTTTTATGCCGCATTGGATCTGTTTTGATTTCACTTTTTTGTGTGTTTCCTTTCCCCCGACTACGTTTGTCATCTGTTGCTCGTGAGAGAGCGATCTTCTTCCGTGTTTGGTGGATCAAGTTCCGAGGAGGGCATCACATTAAAAGCATCCGGTTGTTCTTCTGCCGTTTTACCTTTTTCCCTTCTAAAAAAAAAGTGCACAACCGTTCCCCCAAACCGCAGTGTCGTACGAGCTTGTTTAATATAAATGTTCCCACCAGTACTGGTCACTGTTTCACAACCAACTTTTACCACCACGGCTGACGACATTGCACCACGCAGAGCCAACCTGGGCAACACGGTGCAACAAATCAATTTACCCCAGAAAGGGATGCAGTGCCCCAAAATTAGATGTTTATCTCAGCGGCTCATCAGTGTGCTGCGGGTCGGTTGCAAAATATGTTGTCCTCCGAGGGGCACCGTAGTGACCTTTCGCGTGTGCGTTACTTGCAGCGAGTACGTCACCGAGGGCTCTGTGAACCTGACCTGGCAATAATGTGCGCACCGGCAGCGAACGATTTATGCGCACATCGCAGTGGGTTTGTTTTTTGGGACGTTTAATCATCACCATGGCCTTACGCTGACGCTTTATTTTTTCGTGGCTTGAGGGGTGCCAGTGCTCGTGTTATTACCTCGTGTTATTAGGGGAGCCAGTGCTCGTGTTATTACCGGCGTTACACTCGCCCGAGCACATAAACGGTGGGAAACTTGGTCAGTTGGGCAGTGTCGCATGACGGCGAGAAGCAAAATGCGAAAAAAATAACTACGATGACAGAGCACGTGTTAAGGGGATCACCGCAATGTGACATCGTTTTGTAGTTGAAAATCCAACTTTGGTTTATAGTGTAGAACACTTGTAACAGAAAATAATAATAAATGATTACTGCCTCTACTAACCTAATTGGATCATGTTTAATGAGAAGTTCAAGTAACGAAAATAAAATCTGCTCCAAAATCATCCCTTGCTTAAAGCGGTGAAAAATTAGGTGACGATCATCATCAGCCACCTTATCAGCTTAAGAGTTGGGCGCGTTTATGTGCAATCATAAATTAATCTCACGCAAAAACGCAACCTTGCGCTAGGGCTGAATGTTGAATCATTCATGAGCCGCATTCACGAGTGAAAAAATTAAATGCCAAATTGTTTTAGACCACGTGGAGCGTGCGCATCCCGAAACCGTGTCATGTCGTTTTGTTTTACAGTGTGGGATGGGGCTAGGTGCAAGGTGTTTGTTAATTATGCAAAGCATAATGCCTTTAACAAGCGATAAACGTGTACGGTTATGACGATAGTGTTCCATTGTTCCTTGACGAGGTGGTTGGGCATTTTTTATTGATCATGGTAAAAGAAGAAAGCACAATCTTTACGATCAAGAATGTTAGAGCAACGGGGTAATATTCTCACATTCTTTTTTTGTGCTTAAAAAACGAGGTTTGAAGTGAGGACAGCTTGATGAGTGTTAAATGACCCTTTAACGGAATTGTTGATGAACATATCTTTTTTATTGATATTTTATTCATTTTTAGTTAAATTTTAAATCATCCTTTTTATGTCCCGAAACCTTCAATGCCTTTAAAGCATTCTAATGTACATGTCTTTACGTTAGAACGGACAAGCAAACCGTCCAAATAATGATTGATTTTTGCTGGAAGCAGCACTACACGTGTGGCTTACGGTTCGCTGCTGCATTCTTGGGTTTTCCTTTATTAATCGACTGTTCACCTTCACAAGGCAGACCAGTTCGATCGAACACCTGATGGGAGCAGAACCAGCACCGGCACAAATAAACAAAAAAGAATAACTGTTGCTGCTTCGAAATTGCTTCCAATCCCGTCCGCTGACAGACAGTCGGTTGGGCTGAGATATTGTCATTCGAAAAAATGCGATTAAATTCCACCCGTAAAGCAAAAGGCCAGGCGGTGTGCACGCTTGCAGCCCCGATGCAGACGGTGCAGACTGACGCAAGCATTCTACCCACCCTTCGTCCGCGCTGTCGTTGAACCGTGTTTCGAAACGGGACAAGCTTAAATAGACAAACATACACACATTTTTGTTGGGTTAGCGTACCGAACGGGGCGCAGAAAGGGCGGTGGGTGGCAAGTAACAGCATGATCGAGGAATGTATGTTAAACATCGGGCGGCATTGTCGGTGCTGGTGCTTGTTTGTTCGCATGAATATTAATCGTCTCGTTTCGTGTTTTCGGAAAACTTCCCTCAGCCCAATACGTGCGCTAGATGTTATGTTCTAAGGCAAGATATTTCCCCTGGTGGTATGCGAGAAACCCTCGCACCGGAAAACCATGAGGATTGGAAACAATTGAGACAGTAACAGATCAATCAGTGCTACGTACATTCCTAGCTGTGCAGGAATCTTTATTTTAGGGGATGTTATCGCTTCAAGGAATTCTGTCACATTCGTGTCGAGCATCCAGACGAATGAACGAAACGTCGATAAATCGAGAAAGGTTAAAAATACATAATTTACCTTCAATTCCGATAAGTAACTTCCTAATGGACAGTTTATATAGCCCAAAAGGGCAAAAGGTAACCCCAGGCAAGGCCCGATTATCTCACCAAAACCGACCAACCGACGGTTCCAGACGACCACCGGGCAGGCTCAAATAAAAACTGTCCCGGAAGGGTTTTGAGCGTTTGAGGCACCCGGTTCTATCTACCTCCAACAAAGCTACCTGCTCCGGGGCTGTACGTAGGCCATACGCCGCAAAAGGTTTAAGTGTCCGAGGAATGGAAGGTGTCTGTCAGACGCCCGGCGTAGGCGTCGTCGGTTGTGAGCGAGTTCCATTACCGCTATCGGTGTTACTAAACATTTCAATTATCCTGTCCCCGGGACAGACAGGGCCCGTGAGTGGCCCTTATTCACTGCAAACGGTGTGGGTGGGTCAGCATTAGCCGTCAGTTTAGGGCCCGCGCTTGAGCTGATGCACGTGATCTGCATGAGCGCTTCAAAGCATGAGCAGTTGTAATGCATTTAAGAAGGATTGATGACAACTCACGGTACTTTTCATTTGATTTCAAAACCTTGGCTGCATCCAAAACAGGCAAACACTATCGCCAAACACGATCACTTACATTCATACTATCCGGATCCAGACGAAAATGCTTCGCTCCATACAACGGCGGTGTCGTTTTGCCTTCAGCAACCGTGCTTTACCAGCGTGTGCACGGTCGCTCTCTCGTCCGTTCGGTTGCGGTGATGCAATCCTTCGAGTCGGGTCCTAAACGAGAAGATAAACGAGAAGGAAAAATGCACACTAAATTAGTACACTCAATTTTTAGCCGGTGACAGGCTCGGTCGCTCAGGGAAGATGAACTCTTGATGCAACACCGTGGTGCGCACACCAAGTGCACGCGAAAGCCAGATAAACAAACTGCCCATTATGCGCAATCATGTGGCCGTGTTTTGCTTGCACGCGCTCGCGCGTACGTACTGCACATGAAACATTGCCCGAAGACGGTGCTGGCCGTCGTCGGGCGTGTAGTTTGGTTTTGCGTGTCACCGTAGACACGAATTCGTTTTCATTAGACGGCACCAAGGGTTAGAGGGGTACAGGCGCTTGGAGCCAGCGGAACGGCATGTTACGCTTACGGCACGCTGTAAAAGGGGAAGCCAGAACCAGTTCAACCCCGCGTCTGCAGATCCGTTACAGTGCGCTCTCGCTGTGGAAAAACACATTTCCTAACCGGGGATGGGGAAGGCTAAGACTCTGGGGCTCCGTAATCAAATCGAGCTTGACCGCAGCGTCCCCCAGCCCCAGGTTTCGCTTTCGTTCGAACGGTGGTCATGTTGCGTAAGCGTAAGCAGGTCGGAGGCCACACGTTCTTCGTCTTCGAGGCGGCCGGTGGGCCGCAGCAATGAATGATTAACGATGGGAACGATGACGCGGTACAGGCGATCGGCGCGAGCTGGCAGCCGGTCTCAGATTAGCAGAATTGGAATTTGGAGCTCCCGTCGCTCCGTCGGGTGATTCGATGCGAAACTTTATTTTCCTATCAAAAAAGGGGGCAGTTGGTTGGTCGTAAAATGCATCGCTTAAGCAGCAAATGATAGCTGGGTTAAGGTTTCTTGTTTTAAACCGATTGCTTGCTTGGCAGTAAAAGCGTTCGTAAATGATGTCCGATCGGCCGATTCTCGACCCGACGAGGTTATGTAAAAGCCACCTTCACAGGAAAGTGTTCGAAAAGCCACCTTCACCCGCCACGGGTTGGGATTGATTAACAGGGAAAAGTAAATGTGTTTAGCCTATTTAATAGATAGCTTTATGAATTGGGCACTTAAAGCAGAGGAACACGGGGAGTCGAGCGACTCAGCACCGATTCCCAGCGCGCTCTTCACTTTCTAACCGCTGGCTGGTCGTCTCAGCTGGCACTCGATCAGCACCAAAGCGAGCCGACCTAAATACGTGCGGCACAATTTGGCACACTGGCTGAGGTGACGCGGCCACTGTTTCGGATGCAAAGCGTGGCAAAGGGAAGAGCGATCGTTTCGGAATCACCTCTTCATTAGCCATAATCGGAACGGCACTTAGTGTGACGGTTGCACCTTGCATTCTCGCTCTCTCCCTCTCTTCAGTGTCTTCTTCAACGAAAGTGATGACGGCAGCGAAACCGCGAAACTGCGATCCCATGGCAGAAACAAACGCGCACCCACAACCCGCGACTTGGTACGAAAGATTTGTACGATCGGCAAGCGACGAACCTCCGTGCATCGAATCCACTTCCGTGTGAGAGCAAACAATGGGAATTGAAATCGTCGGGCAAAAAGGGTGAGGTGGATAATTTCCCTCCCCCACCCTCTATGGAGAAGAGTTAAACAATTTCAAACAAGCATAAGCATAAATATTGGCCACCGTCGGTTACCGGTTGGGGCAGGAAATCGAACCTTTTTGCCGCGCAACGGGCGCCAGGGTGTGGTAATGGCGTGCAGTCTTTGGTGAATTTGTAAAAGAGGTGCAAGCTAAAAGATGCGATGTGAGAGAGTTTTCTAGCACGCGGGATGTTTCTATTGTTTTTTTTTTCTCAAAGAGATGAAGTCTTCCCCTAGGCGGTCCGAAAACAACTACACGTTTAGCATAGTTTCGCCGCGTCTGCAACAATTTGTGCCGCCAGCAGTCGATGGAGAATGCAATGATGGGCATCTGCTTTTAACAATGCCGACGACAAACATTAGCAAATGGGAACGGTACAAAGTTTTAACGAAAACCGAACCGCCCCGCAAACCGTTAGTGTTCTGCCCAGTTCTGCCCCTCGGAAAGATCGAAATTAAAAGCGGACAGCACGGCGCTTCTCTTCTTCTCATTTACAATTTTGTGCAAATATAATGTTGCCAACGCCAGCGGAGCGCATAAACAGGTGACTTTCCGTGCACGGAAGTGGTAATGAAACGTCACTCTTCGTTACGCGAGGCATCGCCGGTGGTCTTCAAAGAATGGAAGCCGCTCTAGCCGCTCTGCACAAAGTGGAAACGGCAGACCGGAGAGGTAAAAATCATAATTTCGCTCCACGATACGAAGCGGCACAGGGTGTGGTCCGGTTTGTTTGACTGACTAAACGGGTCCTCCGCGGGACAGCTGACAAGATGGCAAGTCACGCAACGGAAAATGGGTGGCTACAAAATAGATATTGCTTCCGGTTACGGCACGGGTTTGCGATCAATCAATGCGCTTCTAGAGAGCTGAATTATGTAAATATGTAACCCACGGTAATACCGCTTAAGGTATGTGCCCGGGACAGGCAAGCGAAAGTGGTCTGGAACCTTTCCTGGAATGATTAGTTTTCTATCGGAAGTTGTCCGGCGGGAAAGGAAGGGAAAGCAATGGAGGTGCGAAAGGCATAGACCTTCCTTCATTCAACCTCCACCTTTCTTTTCCCGTCCCTGTACACTCCTTTCCACAAACACCTTGGGCCACTTAATCGTCCCAGCTTGGCTCGGTTTGCAAACTATTTTCACAAACATTGCAAATGGAAGACACTCCTGGATTGAAGCAAACATACTGCAACCCACTCCCCCCCCACCCCCCCTGGCTGGGTGGAGAAGATAAACACAGCACAGTCCCTGGACAAACAAAACCTACGGAGTGCAAAGTGCCGCCGGACGTCAGCCGTCGGTCACAATTCACGACACGTCCGTACGCGTGATGGTTCGTGCACCGGGACGCGTTTGAATAACTTCATAATCATTTCTAATGTGTTCATCAATGCCGTCGACAGGTTTAAGCTGGGCCTGCACAGTGCCGTCCAACCGCGTTTTCCATCACCGTGCGGTTAAGGGCTAATAATAAAAAGGGAAACACACACTTTTTGCGTACCCACTGGCAAACACGATATCGAGGCGATCGGGATATTCATTAGCTGGATGGAAACGAGATGAGGGTTGCTGAGTGTGCTCTCTCTCTCTCTTATCTCTCCCTTCCTGAATAAAGATGAGACGTGGATGATGCTTCGACATTAGCGTTCAGGTTCATTTCGGCATTGGCATGCTGTCATGAGCGACGTCCCGCCGCCATCGCCGTCGTCGTGCCAGTCTAATGAGACATCTCCAGCACGCCGCGTGACGCTAGCGCCGTGCCGATGACTTCAACGACAGCAAAAACAACGAACCCGGTGCGAAGACAATCATACATCATCCGTTGAAACGCACACATACTGCTCGCTGAGATTGGCTGCGTCGCGAAACGCGTTGGAATGTCAGCACCTTCTTCAACTCCACTACCTTTCCCCCCTCCGCTTCCTCCCCGCGATGAGCCGGCAGTTTGATGAAATTATGTACGCAGTAATTTATGGGTTATGAAAATGGTGGCGGCATTCGGGGCGATTGATATTCCCAGGCCGGCGTTGGGTTTTTTTTCGCCGATGGAAAAATCGATCGACAAGCAACGGTGAAGGGGATGGTTTGCCATTCGCAAACCTCGAGCGGTGCAGCAGATTCCGGAAAGTGAAAACTTTACGCACAACAAGACGATAATGATCGGGTTTGGGTGAAAGGTGTGATTAAACGCAGCTGCTGCTGCTGCAGTTAGTAACGCGTTGTGTCTTTGTAGAAGAAAAGGAGTGAGATAGAGAGAGAGAGAGATAAAGAGTGGAAGCAAGAAGAGTGCAAAGATGAACGTTAATGATTGTGGGAAGTCCGGGGAAGCCGGGTGGTGATGATTTGTGTATGTTGCAACAATGTGCAATTCTTGCGAAAAAAGCGAAGCGCGTGCAAATGCGTTGTGGAATGTGCTTTTAGGTCTTGATGGGCTTTAATAGTGGTCACTCTGCTTGAAATTCCAAATTACAAAGTGCGCGACAAAAGAGAGGTATCAATATTGTCTTCATGGTGCAGCTATTCAAATGAGTCAATATTAAGTGTGAACTTCTTCTGTGGCCTTTCGATGTTGTAAGATCATCAAGATCCCTACAGAGCTTCAGAATATTCAAGTTTATAAACGATTATCGCACCTTTCTGACATCAGCATGCTATCAGCGAGAGCCTGAACCGTCATCACGTCATCGCACACATGTCAGATTGCGCCCTTTGCACCCACGGATGCATTCCGCTAGACACAAAATAGAACCGTCTGTTCTGCTAAATCATCCCCTCTCAACGACCTACACTGTGCGACCTTATGCTACTCTCGAAAAGGGCGCCACTGTCGCGGGTATAAACATCGCCCCCAGTCCACCATCAAACCCAACACCAGTAGGTCACCAAGTGGCGGGCAAAGCTCTGCTCCAATTAAGGAGTAATCCACTTTTTGCTTCCGAAAATACCCTCGTCCAAGAATAGAGAATTCCTTCAACTTCGCTCCACTGTCTATCACTGGCCAGGGCGAAAGATCCAACCGGTGGCGCCTTTGTTGGCCGGGCTCTCGCACGCAAGTCGCTCCGAGAAAAACGGTGAAACTTGATCCCATGCCACACCGCGGACAGATTAACCTAGAAATGAAAAGACATGTTTACGTCCGAGTTGGCAGTCGGTGGGACGCGGCTCGGATAACTCGGGCATGGACGGCGATCGATGAAACATTGTTGACTACGCATCATCGTGCCGTTTAGTCGCCACTTGGAAAGCGCTTAATGTACACCGCAGTTTGCAAGATTGTAGGGCGCGGTTGGTTTACGAGCAAACAAAAAGGTGTGCTGTCACTTTCGATTGTCACGGGGAAGTGTAACGTTTGCACTAGGAGAATCGAGGGACAGTGACGGTCAATAAAGTTTCTTGAGATACCGGAGACATCCTTTAGACACTAGCAGAGGTAATTAGCAGAAATTTTTGATCGTGTGAAATCTTGTGAAGTTATTCAACGTGAGACGAAGGAAGTCGTACATACTTTGCAGCAGTTTCTTCACTCTTTGGAATCACATATTATCTTTCAAAAAGCTAAATGTCGTCTCCCTCCAATCGATTGAGTCATTAAGGGGCTTAATACACGATTGCACTGTAATTGTGACTAGCAGTACTCCACGAATGAGCGAAAGTAGTGACGACGATGAAGTACATGTTTGACATTTTTTTACCACATTACACACCAATGATGATGATGATGCGCGGACGAAGAAACACGCCTGGTTGCAACACATCTTTCGCGCACTGTACATCTTAGACGAGAGCTGTAATGTCTGCTGCAAACTTTCCTAGAGGAAAAGTACCACTTAACGCTACCTCTAGTTTCGTCATTATCAATGTAAGCTATGTTAGCAGCGAGAAGGGGAAACAGATGAAAATAATCATCCCCAAGCTCATTAAAAAATCCAAAGAGAGGAACATCCAGACATCAGAATAGAGATGAACCAGTGTTGGAGACACGGAAGGGTTTCATACGAACAAAAAAAGGGTAGACTTTAATCAAATAAATCCCCCCGAAAAAAAACCTAGCCAGAACTGCGGTGAGGTCCCCAAGAAGAAGGCCAAAAGATACACGCCACCGTTAGCAATAAACATACGACGGCCCATTTCTCCGTCGTCCGCCGGTAATGGCGAATAATTATTATTTTCGGCTCATAATTTCTACCACCGCGCGCCAGGGAGCGGAAAGCAAACGACCCGAGACAGTTATGTCCACTTCCTTAATTGCCGAAATTGAGTGACGGCTTGTTTTCGGGGATGTCGATTACGCAATCTAGGGCTTATCTGGTGCCGTGATGCGACACCGGGCTGTTCCATTAGGAAGTGGCATCGGTCGGAATGGTCAAGTGGTTAGCTCCAGGCAGGTATGGAAGTCTTCGACTAGGCACAGTTTATACAGAGTACCGTTTGTTATGCTTGCTAGAACTTGATTGTTTTGTCCCGCTAGATGTCATGTAGTAATCGCCTTAAAACTGTATGTAGAATTGAAGAACATTACACATGACTGCAATGGAACGACATGAAGACATTGGGACACACGTTACCTTCGCTTCGCTACTCGGGAGGTGAAAACTTCAATCAAGGACTCCCCGTCGGGCAAATCTCATCTTTGGTGTACAATGGGAAATGAAATTGGCCCTGCAAATGGTTATGGCTGTCCAATTAACACATCCGCTCACTCTCTCTCTCTCTCCCTTTCTCGGACGGAAACTTCCATGCATACCCGCGTCCCGTAATGAGGGTCATCCGTAGGCAGATTGCGCACCATTAAGGTGGGCAAGGGTTCGTCCTCTGTTTCAAACGCGCTTCAAACTCCCCGAAAAAAAGTAAGCACACACATTCACCGGAGCCACCTCGAAAATCATGGTAAAGATTAATTGGTTTTCGACGCTCGGTAGGTACTCTCAATGACAGACGAGACACTGCAGCCACTTTCTGTGCCGGGGCTCCGTGTGCATGCTGAGTGCTCTCCATTAGCGTACAATCGGGCGTACAATTGCGGATGTGAACGGCGCCTTAAAAGATGCGGATATGCGGACAAGTGTAAGGTCGTGGGGTTTGGAGAGCGGGAGATGATGCTGCGTACGTGCGTCAGGTGAAATGGGCGGAAGTTGAGGAAGTGCTCGCCGTAAAAAGAATAGATGCAGAGAAAAAGGTTTCACGATGGCCACTTGGCTTCGTGGAGCCGATCAGGCACACATTGTACGGTGGTGAGTGCGTGCCGCTTAAATTAGTCGCCAAGAAGGGGTCGTTTTGATTGGTGTGAAAGACACGGTTTCTCCCAGCGTGAGGCGAACACGGCAAGCTACTCAACTAATTGCCAAGAACCGAACGCACGGGGTCTGTGGCTGTTGAGAACGTCGTTATTGAAGGTGGCTTTCATTTGGTGGTGCCGTGACCAGGATCATTGCTGTCGGAAGCACCCATTACACGCTTCGTTCGTTGCAGAACATCATACTTACCGGAGAAAAAAAATAAACGGAAATGTACACAAACGTGTCAGCAAATTAACCACGATTCGTTCAACTTTCGCCCAACCGCAAGAAATTTCATTTCCGAGTGCAGTACTTCCAGCTCCAATGGAGGATCAAAATCACTGGGCACCAATCGGAAGCGCAAGCTGGAATCGAAACGGAAGCCTAGCTAAACCAAGCATTAGCGGCTAGCCCCAATTCATCTCGACACTCGTTCGGTGTTGATGGCGCGATCAAACTTTACCGAAGATTGATACCTAATACTAAGGTTGGGGTACTTATACCACTTCTCCACCTTCTCTTTCTCCACGAAACCCTTCTCCAAAACAAACAAAGCAACGAGTTTTTGGGGTAGCCGAAGAAAAAAAATCTAGCCCACTCCATTCATTCTTTCGGGGGCGATCTTTATGGTAGGTTTATAGGTTTTATTTTGAAAGGCTGTGCGCGATGATGCGCATGATCGTGGCGCTGAACTTGACTGAGTTTCGGAGAGGTGCCACACGCGCATACCGAACGGATATGGCGCCCACCAACCGTGCCAGTTCAATGGCCAGCGTTAGCTTGCTACCCCGCACGCTTGGTTCGGTTTGGTTTGTTTGGGTGCAGACACCTTGACCATGGATTGTGGTTCGAATTCGAAAGTGGAGTAAAGTGGGCATCCGAAATGCGATCAAATGCGCTAGGTGCCATTGAAGTGGATCATCGCGAAGGCCTCCGGTGGCACAACGGGTACGGAAGTGGCCGGCTTTTGCCATATTCTGCAGCTGCGCGTGGAAAACTGTTTGAAGATGCAGATTGGAGTAGCGTAAACTAGGAAGGATCAATCGCTCAATGCATCTCGTTAGCACCTTGTTAGCAAAGCTGACCTTTTGTCGCTCAGCGTTTCACAGTCCGATTGATTGTTTGGGTTTCGTCCTCGAAAATAGCGATTCCAGCTCAAAGCTATCTACTTTTCGATCAAAAACAACAACACTGGCCAGCTACCGTGGTAGTAAACGCTTTTTGTTAAAGATGTAAATCTCTGGCACAAATTAATTCCTCACGTCAAGGTGATCACCGGCAAGCGGTTTAATATGCGAACAAAAAAGGAGGTTTTAAGCAGGGTTGAATGAAGTCGTAAGAAGCTGGCCGGCTACTGGAATAATCCGCCCGATTCCCACTCGTGTAAATCGCGCATTTCATCTCAATCGATCGTCAATCGTCGACTTTGCTTGAACGACTTCACAACGCAAGTGTGAATGTGGCGCCTCGTCACTGCTCGGTGTGTTATGAGTTCGAGGGTACGACCAGAAATGGTTTTGCAGTTCATTACCAGACAGATCGTATATCATCACTAAGCGCATGAGACCATTTTTAGATGTACTAGACAACAGTCTAGTGCGGGGATTTGCATTCGTGATTGAGCTAGAAGGACGGATAGAACTGTCACACGATCAGGTAGATCCAGCCCACACACCTCGGGAGGCAGTAAAACAATTACTTTTCAGAGCGTTTCTTAGCCTTCAAGACAGTAGATTGTGTTGCTTTTCTTCCATCAGTTGTTTTAAGGTAAAAAATACAAGTGCACTCGTGACATAACCCATTTTTCTAAAACACTTTACCCTTTCAATCGTCTCGACTATGGCGCTAACTTCTTCTCACGATTCCGCACGCTTACCACAATAGACCGCAATCAATTAGAGAGCTTCCCCTTCTCCATTCAACTATGCTTCTTTTTCAGTGCCGATGGCGTATCGATCTCTTACCACCTCACCTATCAAAGCACTCAAACCGATCGGATCGATCCAAAACGCCAATCGATCATTGCGCCCAGAGATCGGGTGCAGCAGGGCGGTACAGATAACTGTTAGCCATTAATATGGCCAACCTGCCCAAAATCGACCACCACAGATGGTTATCGGCGGGCCGCCCCATCTACGGTGTTGAAATGGAATTTCTGGCGAAGGTAAAGAAAAACGAAACGCATATTAACAAATTAACGGGTGGAATTTTGGAACAGGAACACAAGTACTGTTTGCCCACACGGGGGGAGGGGTGCTGATGTGCTAAATATAAACAGTGCCTTTGTTTCGTCAGGTGCGTTTTCCATGCTCGAATGAGACACTTTAGCTAGAATAACGCTGTTATTTGGGTGAGATTTTCTTCCCTCATTTTTGTGTGGTTCTACCTACACTGGAGGCTATAAATCGTGCACTTGAAGTGGTTTTTCGGTTTTATCGCCCTGATTGAAAGCGTGCGTACGCCACGCGGAAGAGTTTAAAAAAACGGTACCAAGCCAACAGCTAACCGCGAGAACGATTTCGCCGCATCACCGCTATCACACGACCACCGTCGATGGGTAATAACTGTTTCTGGCAATCATGCACTTGAGGGTCTGTTATGTTTTCTTCCCTAGTTCGATTGTTTTTCTTCTGCTGGAGCTGTAATACTTGATGAATTGCTCCAAATCGGTGCAGAAACTAGCGGAGGTGCCGTTTTCTTGCCACCAGCCCCCTCCATTGGAACGTTTTGCACAGTCTAACACACATCATAACCGTTCGAAAACACGCTCATCAATACACTGAATGCTACCGAAACGGTTTTGCCAACTGGTGGAGAGAAACGGAGTGTCCAAGCCCCACTGGAGACATTGAGTTGTGCCTATAAATAGATAATCACTGCACCGATAACGCGTAACCAAATCGGTGTTCGTCGATCGATCACAACACCCTGGACCGCGGTCAACTGTTGCATCCGTAATTGATCGATCGGTGTGGCCGTGGTTGATAATTATTTCAGGCGGTGAAGTCACCTGCTGCACGTCCGAGGGCGAGCGACAAAATTATGGATCGGACCTTTGTCAATGCATTTATCATCTTCAGGCGGACTTGAAGCGAAGAGTGGCTAATTGGGGAAACCTTAGAAGGGTCCGGGTCGTCCAGCACGAGGTCACCGCAAAGCAATCAAAACAACGGTATAAACATAAATAATTGACCAAATGTAGAATGATTCGATTCGTTGACGGAGTTACGAAACAGGAAGCATGTGATTTGGTTGATTGTTCTTACAGAAAACATCCGTTTTGTGTATCATTTTAACTTCAACCAGGACGGAAGAGACCTCCGAGACTACATTATTATGGAAATGATGCTTGTTTGGGTATTGGGAAAACAAAACGATTGTCCATTTTTTCGGGGATTAGAAAACAATTTAACGGATTATCATTTATCGCTTTCACTCTATTTTAAAAGCACCGCGAGGAGTATAGATTGTAGTTAAGCCGTCTAGTGGCTCTTTCGGTTAAGGTAGATGCACCTGACGACTCCAAGGAAAGGTCCACTTGCTGTGCTAATAAAGCATTTATATTTAAATCAATCGTTACAGCATCAGGCTACGAGTAAACGTCATCAAATTCAATCCACATCCCATGCGATAATCTCGGCCTAACCTGACAAGCATTTCCGAAGAGATATCGAACCCTCGCACATCAATAACTGTAACGAGCGATTGGCCCTTTCTGCTTCTGTCACATCAACGCTCTGCCCGCCGATACACTTCAGGCTCTTCAGGAGATTAACAAACAAACCATCGGGCATCAATATCTGTTCCACCGTTTTTTCGATAAACAAATCCATCCATTTTCTTGAAGTGCTCGCCTGACCAGGGTGTCGAGTGTGGCAACGGACCCTCATCTTCCAGCTGGTATGCAAATGAGCCAACGGAACGGTACAGGCTGTTGGTAAGCCGTGCACCACGAAGCCTGTAAGCCGACGTTGGAATGTGAGGAGAACTTGTCACCGATATCAGGTGACGGTGCTGGTTGAGCTCGATCGATCACCTGGATAGCTGGACTACCTACGCACACTGCACGCTGCGGGACTGCATCCCGACCGGTCGCCTCAACAACCATAAACTAGAACATAGGAATCTAATTAACCTATCCCAGCAAAAAAAAACTGTCTCAAAAAGCTTAGCCATGGGTCATAACTCGTTTGTAGTACTGTCTCATAATGACGAACAATAAAGATGAAGCACCTCCGATGGGTAGGTAGGTTGACGCTGCATGATAACAACACCGGCAGTAACACCGAGCAAAACCGCAACTGGGCCAAGCGGAAAGACAGATCTTGATCGGAACGGCTCGTTACACAGTATAATACACCGGCACTCAAGAAAGCAATGGCTGTTCCAGTTCCGCCCAGGAAGTGGCATTTGAAGGACTGTAGAAACATTAATCCATTTAGTCGCACATAAATGACAAACCCCAGAGCGCTTGGGCTCTCACAGCGCTTGTAACGGGCGGTTCATTGCGAAAAGACAACCGTGTTTTTTTGGAGGTATGAATGACACCAAAAAGCATGGTGTTCACACACCCGCTGGTGAGGCTGCGAAGGTTAACCTAATCAGTTGCGGAACTAGACACCCGTTGGCTAGCAGGAGATGCGAGAGGGGAAACAATGGCGTAGCCGCACAGCCTTCACAAACGTCGGATGGGTTTCTTCTCGCGCTGAAGAATGTTACGCTTCTCCAGCGCTTCACCTTTGGCATCGATCCCGCACCAAGACGTTACGCGAGATATTTCATGCACGATGACGCTGCGCGAAAACCGATCCCTAATCGCAATCGCACCTAATGGGTACGTTCGGGGTGGAATTCACGCGAGGCAAAGATCGCATTGGATGCAGCGATTCGGTATGCATCTCCCGTAGACGAAATATGTTGAACGCCTCGGTTCTTTCGCCCAGAAGTTCTCGCACCATGGGATCTAAAAATAGTAGCCCGCTTCCCGATCAGGGAAGGGAACAATTTCACGGACTACTGTGTGTGGGAACACCAACGGCAAGGGAAGACGTGTAAAATAATCTATTCATGGCCAAGGCCAGTCAACTGCGAGCAACCGGGAGCGATGATGACGATGGTGAATCAGCTTTTCCATCGCTCGCGAGGGCCAAGATTCCTGGGCTCTCCGGGCCAGGCCATTAGTTACGGCTGAAAAGACCGTGCGCGCTGTGACGAGACGCTGGACCGAGCGATGCAAATCAATAATGTTCAATTAACAACGGCTCAGAGGTGGGACCTGGAATGCGAAGTTGACGGTAGAACGTGTTCGTGCGGAGCAGGTTGCACACCTTCCAGAGGTAAAAGGGAACATGCTTTCATCTTGCGAGCACGTACGTGGAATATAAATCTACTCGGACAGCGATTATTGGATGGCGGTACGCGAACGAACGCTCATATCCGGCCTGCAGAACGGGCTCTCGGGCATCAATGCCCCAACAATACAAGTGCTCGCAAAAGTGCACGCTGTCGATGAGGATGATTAATCGTGTCAGGGCAGGTGATGATTATATAGACCTATTTTAGCAGCAAAATTGAAAACCCCGTATCCTGTTGCCGGCTTCTGAGGCGTGGATTATAAATACACAATAAAATCTTCCCGCTTTCAGCATCAAGCGGGCCATCCGTGTGTCTAATCTGTAGCGAAACAAGAGTTGCCTTCGCAGCTGGAACCAGCCAACAAAGGTTGAAAAAATATGGCACCGAAATGCAACATCCGCGAATTCGCTGCAACGATACGGGAACCGCACATCCGTGATCAAATGCGAGATATGTAGGGTGCAATCATTGTTGGGTTCTCTGCTGAAGCTCGATCGCAACGGCAAGCCGTACTATCTGCTGCTAACAAATGACTGAACGAACACTATCAATTGCTCCCCACACGTACGACGTCCGCAATTGTGCAAAGGGCGAAGAATAAATAGCCCACATTTAAAGGGACTCCTTAGCGGTCTTGGGCCGTGATTATCGCCCTGCTGATGCTCATACTCTGGAACGGACGGGAGAGTGGCGTTGGAGTTGAATTCTTATTAAAATAGCACCTCCAGTCCCGTGTCGATTTGTTTTGTGACCCAAGGAGGGGAGTCCCTGTACATTTTCGTGTTATTTTCTTTCATTCCAGGCTTTATGGGCAAATGGAAACAAATAAACATTTTCTCTCTGCAAGAGGGCGTTTGGGCTGGAAAAGCCGTCGCTCCCCAAATCCCTTTTCTAACCGCCTTGTAAGCGCGCGCATTCCGAGCCGCCAACAAGCGTCCGAACGAACGAACGTATGGCCTAGAATCTTAAACTCAGAAAAGCCGTACAGATCAGGACCTGTGTTGCTCCATTAGCAAACACAAACTCCACACCGCAGCTCGGTTCGCCGCAGTGTACGGGGTAGTCTTGTTAATATGATAATTTACCGATCGTTTTCCTGCAGGAGTGCCACCACGGTGCACACCAGGGTGTGATATGACGCCCGCAGCTCCATTCCTCCGCGCAATTGGTTTTCTTGTACACGCTCTCGTTTCGCCTCACTTGGCCATTACATGCCGATGCTGAATCATTACCGTTCCACACATGGCTCATTATTGCTGAACCAGCGCGGAGTAGCCGCAAAATGCTGCACAACCTCTGATATCCCTGAGAGGCAGAGGCGTCCAGGAAAATGATTATGAAGCGCGGCGCAAAAGGCGAGAGAGCCTAAATTAATTGTAACAACGTGTAGATAGCACTGCACACTTAGCATTGGAGAAACGCATTCCAACGCTCGTTCAACCTGGAATAGAAGCCTCCTCCACAATTTCTTCTCCACTTCTAACCCAAACGGAGAACACACTGTTCGTTCGCCCTAGAATTGTTTGTTCTTGGGCTTTCTGGGCGAAAGGGGTAGGGAGAGGTTTTGGCTGCGTTCTTATCAGTGATTTGTTGGGGAGACACACCGGTGTGCTAACGAACAGCGATTTGTCTGTTTGCGTATGTTACGTATGCTGCCGGCTCGTCCTACGCCGGTCTCTAACGCCCACAAGGTGGGAAATGGACTCTCACCCAGAGTGCAAGAATGTGCTCGCTAGCAGCCCGTTCCAGCGGTTCCGTGCACTGTATGTTTGTCCATTTGCACACACCTCATAATCTGTTTACACCCTGGATAGTTGGGTTGATTAACGGTACCACTCGGCCGGGACGGTTGTGGAAAGTGTAACAAACCTCCAGAAAGCAAGATAGGCACGTGTACGACGGAGCTGCTCTGGAAAGCTCTAGAAGACTATGCAGAAGAATAGTGCACCGTTTCCTTAAAAATCGTACTTCTATAATCCGGTATTTCGTTAATCTTGGGGGCATTGAAAAACTTGAGAAGATGACAGAGCGTCGAGACTTGTATTAATTAAAACCTCATCGCTACGATCAATTAACCGCGGGGGTAGCATAAATGATTGCTTCTACGGTGAATCGTTCCAGCTGGCACGCTCCTAGACCTGGGGTGTACCGGGACGGCATGTAGGTGTGCAAAAACCTACAAAATCAATCCAAACACCAACGGTGTGGAAAACCGCACGTTCCAGGCCAGCTGCCAGCCTGCAGGAGTCGTACGTGGCCGAGAGCTTAAATCAGCTCCAGCGCGATCCGTCCAATCGATGGATTCAATTTTCTGCTTCTTGGGAGCCGTCTTCTTTTACCCTCCCTGGACTGGCAGTGCGGTTTTCTGCGGATCGCAGCACGGAAGCGAAACTGTCCGTTGATCTAGCGTATCAAGGCACGCAGCAAAATGTGATTTTCCCCAGCAAAGACGTTCGCCCTGAGGGGATGCAATATGTACAAACACACGCACGCACGCACACGGTGGAAGCATCGCAATCATTATTACGGTCAATCATGTGTTTCATTGCATCATTACTGCAGCTCCTTCTGGTAGCAGGCGGAGATAGATGCAAACGGCCGTGTGTGTCCGCCATCCCGAATCCCGCAGCGACTCTCGTGGTGATGAAAAGGTGTCGAAAGGGTCGTATTACACTGGCGGATTTTGATGAGCGGTACTAATAATCTTTTCATGCGAACAATATAGCATCGGTAAGGCTGGTACGGGGCTGGAAACTGGGTCCGTGGTGGTCTCATTACATACGCACGCGAGGCGAAGCAGGAGAGACTCATTACGGGTTAAAGTATAGACCGTTGGGCGAAGACGAAACAACTGCAGTATTATTAATCCGCTCGTGGCTAAGGTATTGGGGATCCATTTGCAGCGAAGTGGAGCTGATAGTGGAGCTTATGAAGAAGTATAGCCCTAGTCGGGAGGTAAGAAGGAGATGACCTCGTCCAAGAAATGAGAGCATTATGTAAGGCAGCAAACAGGGGTAGTACAAATTAAATGCTATCTTAATCTGGTGTGTTTTCCTTCCAGTTTAATGTACGTAATAAAACGGTATGCTTAAGCTCGTTTGTTTATGCAAAGCACATAAAGCCATGGAGCAGAACGTGCAATAAAACAAAGTAATGAATTTATATGAATTTAGTGTGTAGTGAGTGTGTGAGGTGAAATGCTACCAAACAAAGACGGGGGTTTCTCTTTTAAACGTATGCTTTTGACGCACAAAAAGACGTTAAAACATGATGCAAAAAACTCAAGCAGTTAAGGGAAAAAAATGCATCACTAACATTTAATTTGAGTGTCATTAGAATGCTGAGAGCAACAAAAACAATCCAAATTATAATTATGAATTAATTCAATCAATTATGATTATTATAAAACCGTCCAAACATGTGGTAGGTAGGCTCGTTGGGTATGAATAAAATACCTCACAGGGACAGAAACGCCAGTTGTGCGCTGGCGTGACTGGAAGCTGTATTTTTTAATGATCTTTTAATTCCAAAATAATTGACGAAGCAGCAGCTCTGGTGCCTCAGCTTAACGCAGCTGCATTAGAAAGCTCGGAATCGCATCGGGCATTTCGTGTTTTTTTTGTTTTGGTTCCGTTTGACAATCGACACAAAATTGAAATGAAATTTTTACTTGGATTATAAAAACACATACTGTGAGGTCTCACGTCATGTGGACGGAATAATCTCTCCCGAATGGTATTTCCTTTCCATTGATAGGATTAATTCTCTTAAAATTACTCGCATTTGGAAAAAAGGGGAAGCTTCAAACGCGTGCCGACAGTGAGAATGTATAGGTAATCGACATCTATGTTACATTTCTCGCGCCTTTGGGAGGGATGCGTTGGAGATGAGAAAAAAAACGTCTCAAAAACTGTCCTTAAAGTTGATAACAGAAAAGAAATAAATTTTCTATAGCTGTGCCGAAAATTGACTAAACATTCTCACACCTACCCATATTGAGGGAAAGAAATTGCAATAAAAGCTCAATCCAACCACTTTTGTTGGACGGTAACGTTTCAGGACTGTTTTTTTCCTGCCTACAACCGTAACATCCCAAACGGGACATTGATTGAGCAAATGCTCATCGAACCGGATATAGAACAAAATGAGAGGAAAAAAGGTCCATTGGGAACCGACCCAGACACCTCGTCACGAAACACACACACACACGCACTTCGCTTATTGTTTGTTTATTTTTAGACAAACGACAGTTAAACCCTGAGCGCGGCGGGCATTACTGCATCGGAAGTACGCCGGAAGGATGGGAAGGATGTGTTTTTAAATTTAGATGCAAGCCCGGTCCCCAGATTCAACGGGCCGGAAGTAACGGACGCTTGGTAAACGGGGAGGGAGAAAAGAATTTCGGGACAAAAAAGGGACGCTCCGATGGCTGGGGAAGAAAATCACAGCCATAATTAATGCTTCAGTGGAAGCGCCTTTGTGAGGAAATGATTTTAAACAGTCAGAATAAACTGTTCACCACACATGAAATGTCCCATCATACGGGTGCCAGCAGAAAAGTACAATTTAAAAATTAAAAAGTAACATAGTTTGCGAAAGTGCCAAAGCAAGCACCGAAAATCGGTGTGCAATCAGTGTCTAACCACCAAAGTTAAATTACAAAATAATATGATTACCCTAACATCAACTGCATGCCTCACACTTTCCCCGCTAGCCGACGAAAACCCGAGCTTTAAGCACGTCACCAGACAGCAAGACCTTCACGGATTAACACTCTGTCGCCTAATTTTAGCCAATTTGTCCCATAAACCCATCGGGTCGGGCGGTTGGTGTAAGCGGGCACAAGTTTTGCCGAATTTTCAAAACCGTCACCGTTTTCACAACACGTGACACGGTGTTTTCAATTTTCCGCTCGTTTTCCGGTGTTAATTAGGTGCGTACCGGTTTGACTGGAAGCGTGGTCGCTCCGGCAAAGATGTGTGACATCATTCTGAAGAGCGTTCGAGTGGTTGCAATTTTGAGTCGAAAGCTAGTAGTCAAGCAGTTGTTTTTATGATCAATTTCCTCGGTGGGTACATTTTACAGCGAGTGTGACAAACGCTGAAAAGCGTGCATTACCACTATGGACCAAGACCATGAATTGTGACAAAGACTTAACACAGCAGCAAGTCAGCGATGATGAAGCAAGCGCATCTAATGTGCTGCGGAAATTCATTCAACAGTCATTTTAGTTTGTCACTTTTGTCTAGAGAAATAAACGAAATAGTTTACGAAAACCTCTCATTCACCTTTCTTAACTTGGAACTGCTTTTTTCGTTCCCGGAGAAGCTAGAAACGGGTCAAACGCTGTTACATGTCGAGAGCGATAGTTTCCGCTCAATTCGTTCGACCCGTAACACGATGCTGTTGCACTCGGTGCTGCAGTTGCACGATCAGCAGCAGCGTAGAGAGAAAACGGCCATCCCGTCACGTTATGCAAGCCGATATCAAAACCGTGGAACGTTCATTAGGCTGCAGCAATAAATTAGGTGTAAAAAGCTCCTGCTGGGGACCGATAATTTATCTGCCTAAGCAGCAAACTGTCACCCTGCAACGGACAACGCAATTAAAGCTGCTTCACAAGACAAAACACTCCTTAGCCAGGCAAATGAAAATTCAAATTAACTGCTTAGTAATTATTAACATCTTTACCACCGCGTAACAGCGCGAACGGGTGGAGGGGGAAAAAACAAAACCACGAACACAGCGAGAGGGCGAAAAAAGCCAACTCTACTGATTGCATAAATTGTTTCATCTTAAAGCATTAAGCATCGGCACGAAGCACGCTCTTCCGATTGGGCACGGTTTAAATTGAACGGTGTGTTATTTTTTTTTCGCACTGCGCCCCGGAAACTGGGACAACACTTACAGCGCTAAGAGGCGTACAACGGCAGTAAAATCACACGCCGAACCTATCGCCATCCGGTGGGCTGTGCAGAGAAAAAATGCATTTTGGAAGTTCGTCTCCGGAGTGGAGCTCTCAACCTACATTGAGGCTCGGGTTGAAAACCGATCCACCCGTTCCACGAAAAGGGGAAGCACTCTCTTCAATCCAATGGTTATTTTTCCGATTTTCCGATTCCTGGAGCTTTAACTGCACGTAAAACATCTTCACAGCCTCCCGGGCAAAGCACCGGAGTCACTTGTGATGTGAAGATCACTTGTCAACACAGTTTCGCTGTGAGAGCTTTTCTTTTCCCGCTCGTAACGATTCTGTTTTCAAGCTGCTTTTGCATCTTCCAATGTGTGCTGGGTGTGTGTTATTGCTTAGTGGAAGAGCTCGAATTGAATTAGTTCCTTCTTTTCGAGTGTGTGCGCAAGAGCAAACCCTTGCAGGTTTGTATTAATAATATAATTTTCTGTGCCACAAGCTTTTTTTTATCAAAGCTATCAATGCAGTGCAGTGAGATTTGTTTAGAGCAATTTCCCAAAGCCAAGAAACCAGCCCCGAGATCTCGATTTTCCCGACCAAAACCCAGGCACCGTGGGCACTCGCTGTTTCGAGGTCATACCGAAATTTTCTCGCCCGAGTGGCGCGTCGCGTATGATCCAGTACGCCCAAATTGCTCGCGCGCCGGAGAAAGTCAATCGGGTTGGCGTGTTCGTAGGCTCACTGGCGTAGCACTTGCAAAGGGGGGGTATATACAGACTGACTGACTGGCTGACTGACCTGAAACGAGGGAGAGTGAAAACAAGAAATGCATTAGAAAGATGGCTAGCGGCGATAAACGAAGTGTCTGTCGAATGTTGGTCGAATGATACCGCCAACATTAAAACAAGATCATGCTGGGTGTGGGCTGTAGATGAAAAGTGTCTTCATGAGGCAATATTTCATAGGGATGCTAATTGTGGACATTCAGATTTAAAGGAACATTTAAGCAAAATGGTGTTAAATTACGAAAAACAAACCCTTAAGGTCTGGCAGCAACCCATCCATCTTCTCCGTTAGACCCTTTTTGATAAAGTGATAGAGAGAACTCGGTTGCATCTTCCTGGCTGGGTGGAACATAAATCAAGTGTTCAACAAAAAACAACCGACACGTCCGTCCTTACCACCCGTAGCTGAGCAGTCGGCTTCAACCTTATCGAGGAGCGTATCACAACAAAAACGTTCTAATGGAAAATTTCCTCCAAAGGTGGAAGGCTGCGCGCAAACCAATATTCCACAGCGCACCGAGCATATCTGGGCCTGTTGCTCGGATGATATTACAGCCTCCCCCTTTCGGTTGACATAAATTTAGACCTGCCACAGTAGACCACAGCGAGAAGATACACCGCTAGGGGAGACACGCCCGAACGCATCGATCAGAAGAAATAAATCAACGGGTCCGGCCGGGTTGGTTGCGGTTTCCGTGCCCTCCCCCCCTGCTCTAGATATTCTACGCACCCTTCGGTGTGACATTTAAGGACGACGGCTGTGGGCGTTCGGAACCGGGCCTGCCCCTTTTCGGAGGGGGGAATTCTAACGCTTGCCGTCCCGGGCCCTAGATCCGGACGGGGGTTCTAGCGCACAGCGCATCGGCATAATATTATTCGACGGCTAGACGGCAGCGACACGTCAACGCGGTTACAAAACGGGG
Organism: Anopheles epiroticus; assembly: GCA_000349105.1. NCBI lineage: Eukaryota > Metazoa > Arthropoda > Insecta > Diptera > Culicidae > Anopheles > Anopheles epiroticus. The sequence goes on along the minus strand of KB671976.1, from coordinate 292,854 downwards.
TCGCTTGTGGTTGTGGGTACAAACTTGTTCGCTTCGCGGACGAGGAATCACCGCCTGTCACCGGCGTGCCAGACGCACGTAGCTAAGGCTGGCCCCGTGTGCCTTGGATCGTTTCGTGATATCAGGATGGCTCGGTGGGACAAGACCCAGGCCAAGACCAAACGCAAACCCGAGAGTACCGTTTCTGCCAGTCGATCGATTCCGATTCAATCGATTCCCGGTGCGGCCGCACTGCAGGCTTCATTCCTGCGTGTCGGCTTCTGCCTGTTGGAGAAGAGAAGCACAACGGCGACACAAAAACATGCTGTAACATTACATTAGAACGTCGGACGGATGGGGCCCACGGGCCGTTAAAAACCAGAACCCGCTCCTAGTGCGGCACACACGCAGCCCGATCGAGATCGATAAAGACCTAGAAGATCTTGCGGTGACCGGTACAAACCAGGGTGGGGGACAGCGACAACGAATGCACACGTATACCCCAGAAAGTTACGAGCAAGATCACGGACCTTGTACGGAACAGGCTGCAGCGTAATAGTGTCGTCATCTGTGCTGCTGATCGTCACCACAGCGAACCGTATCAGCGGTAGCAGTTTTATCATCATCATTGTTGCACGTAGCACTGGGCAAAGAATTTATGAGAACCCGCAGGAACAGGTAGCAGGGAAGGGACGACGTGACGAATAACTCACCTCAGCCATCTCGGACACTATTTCCAAGAGAGGAGTAAAAAACCTTAAATAGTGATGTAATAAGCAGATCGGGACGACACCATACAAGCGGTACAACATGGTAGCGTCATTCGCATAAGAATGTGGTACTATCTGGGTTCCCGATGCAGGTAGGGAAGCAGTAGATGAGGCAGAAGAAATAGCACCAGCAGACAAAGAGTTCCAATCACGTCCGGGGGTTGCAGTACACCTATAAAGCGGGACTCCGGGGTGATTGCGTTTGATAAGGCCATCTCTTATCCATTTCTAGATCAAACCACAAATCGTAAGGCAAACAGCGGTTATCTCCATCAAGTCGCGGCCGTGACATGTTCATCGTTCGGACCTTGTTAAAGCGTCCTCCTCCAGTCCCGGGAATAGATTGACATTGCAGGACGTGTTGCTATTGTTTTTACGACTATAGCTTTCCACCTTTCAAGCTACAAACTAGCGTACAAAGTTGTGCGGGATATACTTTGTATTTGTACAGACCGATCGCCCAACCTGTCATCGCAGCCGTCGGGCGAGCTGACATAAACATAAGACTCCTTTTTCGTGACGAAGCGACACGGGTAATCGCTCCTCAGCACCGTCCGCGGTTGGGCGAGCTCCGATGACAAATCGCTTAGCGTCATTAGCTCTCCGAAAAAGGGGGATATTGTCGAGTCCTTGGCGGTGTCAATGTAACGCTTGTCGGGCGTCTATCGAGGGATAGACATAACGAACCGGCGTGCCGTTAACGTAGCCGTAGAGCTTTTTAGCAAGGTGGAATTCCAGCACTGCGATTCCAAACCGAACGTCCTTGAGCCCTGGCTTGAACTGACCGAACATGAATCCAACGCCGTAGCAGCCTGAGAGCAGCGGGGAATGGGGAGCTTTTTCATCTCCTTCCAATTGCTGATAGGATCGGTTGTTAAACAGCAGAAAAGTAAAAACAAACTGCTAAAAATACATCCACAGTGAGATGATCTCGCACGGGAGAAACAGGTATAACGCAAGCACCGCACAATGTTCGGTGTTTGAGATCTTCAGCAAAGGCATACAGCAGGGTAAAAAATGGACATTCGCGCTCGCGCGCGTTGAAGCATAAAATTGACGCAGACGTCTCTCTCTCTCGCTCTCCCTCTCTTCGTCTCTCCTTTCTCTTCCTCTGCTTTGGATTATCACGTTGCTTTCGCTTGATCCGGTACGCGCCCGGGCTTCGAATCAAATCACTCAACGCAGGCCACGATCGAAGCACACGAAAGACATCAACGCAGTGCAAGCGACGAACCCTCCGGCTCCGCATCGAAACACACAAGCGTCATCATCGTTGGTCATTGTTGAGGCGCGGAGCAGAAGAGAATGCAATCGATTTCCTACCATTCAACCGTTTCGAAGCCACCGATCATCTTCATTCCGCTTTATCTAGCCACCAGCCAGCCGGTAGCCAACAGTAATAAAACATTGATATTTTTACGCTGCCCCGTACGGAGCAAGGGGTTCAGGGATGGTGTGTAGGGAGCGAGCAGTAAGATCTTCGCTGGCACCTGCGTTAGGGCTGCGTGTTTCTGCCCCTGGTCGGATCGACGGCTAGCGAAAAACAAACCTGCCACGTTCCATCCACCCCGGAGGAGGCGATCGTGCCGTTACTATCCGGAGGCGCACTTTAGAAAAACGGCAACCAAAAACGAAGGGGCTGCACAGGGCGGCGGTGAATTGTGGTCGAGGCAAATGGCAAACCGGTTGTTGTATGGTTGTGACAGCAACAACAACAAAAAAAAATCCCCCAACGACAAGAAGAAGCAAACACAAACGCACCACGGCTGACCACAATCATGATAGGTATGCTGTGATTTTAAAACGTTTCGAGGATATGTGGCTGGTGGTCTGGTGCGGCGAGGGGGTGGTAGGAAAAGGACGAGAACGAGCCAATCATTTGCTCGAGTGACGATAAGAAACCCTAAGAAGAAATACGTCTTCGCCGGGGCTCGAGCCGCCTGCATCGCTTCAAGCCATCAAGGCACGAACGGCTTGCGCTTGTCGTTAAGCCGGCGGCAGCAAGACTCCGGTTTGCCGGGCGAACGGTTTTGGTGACATGAGCAGTCAAGGTCGAAAAGGAACGCCAAACCGGACGCGGCCGACTCGAGCATAATGAGCCTGGGAGTGTGCAATGCGAGTGGAATGGAAAATATTCGCAAACAAGCGCGAAAAGAGTGAGCCAAAAAACAAAATAACAAACACAAATCGCCTCGGGAGGAAACATAAAATCTCAGCAACAGATGAAAAAAGGGACACATGAGTCATGAAGCGGTGTGAGGGTAATGGTATTTTGGGCATCCAAAATTTCCCAAATCCATTCGTATTTCAACATGCACGGTAACGGGATTACGTGCCTTTACCGTGAAATGGAAATGAGTGACGCAATGGTGGCTTCTTTTACGGCGGGAATAAATTAGACATTCTTCAGCTCAGCTACGAAATGAAATATTGACATTGAGATAAAGTCAAAGAGTGACCAGTGATGAACGTTTGCATGCCAAATCGTGCGCCAAAGCAGAGCATCACTCTTGTGTTCTTGTGCTCCACGTTGGTTTTTGGTCCTTCGAGCCGGAATGAGCTGCCTATAAAATACTGCTCAAAAAAGGCTATCCATGGCTTCTATTCTTCATTTATTCACATCATAAAATTCACTTGCGTGGTTGGTTGTCGCTAATCTAAACTATTTGATACAAAAAAACCGCGATCATCGAAGCATATCGTGATATGGTTTACTACATGAAAGGGTTTCCTTATTTTATGAACCACCAAAAACACAAAAAGATAACTCATGAGCCAAGCAATGGTATGTCGATCGTTTCTTCGATTCCCAACATTCGCTTCCACCGTGCAAGTACTACAATGCGCAAGTAAGCGCGGGTAAAGAGTGGAAGATAAGGTCATGGAACGGGCTCAAAGCACAATGTCCGATGAGCAAACATAAGCGTAAGCATAAGCTGACGGCGATTGCGATGGATCCGAAGAGAGGGAAACACCTGTGAACCCTTGCCCTTACACACGATCGCACAGCACTGCGCATGTGTGTATGTGTAGAGATAATGATTCCCAAGGTCGTAACTCATAATCAACCTCGGCTCAGGTTCCCACTTGTGCGCTGCCGGGGTTGCTTTAGACGAGACGAAGCGCGTAAATCGAATGCAGCCGCAGAAGCATAAAAAGAGTTCACAGCAACAGCAGCGAAACCCCGAAAAAGAAACCCTATGCACAAACACTACGAAAAGGAAAACAGGAGGAAGGGAAAAAATGAAATTGGAAAATCTGGAGCGGGAAGCGAAGGTCCAGAACCAGAAGCGGCAGAAGCATCGACGCTCGAGAGCATCATTAAAGGGTCTTCTTCGCGCAGGGCATAAATGGCCGTAGAAATCGTGAAGAGCATGCAGCGAACATAAAACAGGTAAGGGATGTAAGAAAAGAACCTTCGCTTTTCGGGGCCCACCAGGGGGAAAGTGAAGCTGTTTGTGACCTTTCGAACGCGGAGCAGGTTTCGTTTCCCAAGCGATCGAAGGAAGCAGATCTCGTTAAATCATACGGATTTAGCTCTAATTAAGTCGCCCGATCGGTGTCTGCGGAAGCCCGACCATATTTGGACCACGGTGAAATTGGAGGGCGAGAGTTCTAGAGCCTAGAACTTCTCCCCGGGCTCATCGCTTTCCTTTAATCGTTTTCGATGATGAAGCTAGTGGAAATGGAGAAATCAAGAAAATCGAAAGCATCTCGCAATGCTCAAACAATGGCAAGGCTGATTTTATGAGTCGTTGTTAACGGAGTTTCGTGTGCTGGTGTGAAATTTAACGTAATAATTCTGGGTGTTGATTGGGTTGTACGAGCGGCGTGGTTCATGAGTAAAGGTTCAAACAGTCGACGATGGGAACGATGACCATCATATTTTTGCTAGCACTGCACCGAACCGTGTAAGATATGCGGGATAGGAGTCCCCAATTGAACTTTCCTTTCCAGAATGTGCCAGAGTGAGTAATGATTATAAACTGGTCATTATTAATTGCCCGACAAGCACCAGCACCACTCCGATCGTATTCAAAAACGCATGAACTTGTCCCGAGATCAAAGCGTATGATCCTCGGCTTCCGTTGGCGCATGTACTCCACAAGAACTGGAACCACACACATGCAGCAACGATATTTCTTCTTGTAAAGCAGCATCCATACATCCTTCGTCTGTTGTTTCTGGCAGGGCATCGCAGCCGATCTGGATGAGTCCACTTAAATCCCGGAAGTTGTAAATAAATTGCTCCAGCAGCTACAGCGCGGCTTGGTCAGAAGGTCTTGCCGGTACGCATATATTTTGCCCTCATCCTCCATTCCCACTGTCCAGCAGGCTATCGCTTCCCTAATGAAGGCTGCGGAAATACATCGAAATCCTTGCTTTGTTCTGGGCTTCGTTGTTCTCGAGATCGTTACCGCTGCGATATCCAGACGGGAAGAGGGCGCTCGAAAACGGAGATACCGTGGTCACGCGGTATATATTTCTTTCGCATTCATTGCTAGATTGCGACTATAATGCGAGCCGTTGTTTGAAAGATAGCAAAAGGATGCTACAAAAAAAGACCTTTGGTATTACTTTTTTATTAATGTACAATCATTTCCTGCTTTTGCTCCGAGAAGGCTGATGAGGCTTTCAGGAAACTGATTGGATATTCAAACGCAAAAAGATTCTTCGCTCTAAGATGGTAAAGGAAGGAGCTCAACGTCTCGCCGAAATTCTTCAGAAATGGTAGACACTGCAACAATGCACCTGCACCCGGTATATCTCGCTTGACCAAAGCAGAACGTGCGCTGGATCTCAAGAATGCACGACAAGCATGTCAACAAACCTTAAGCTAAGCTCCCGCTCCAGCACCAACGACTGCAGGAAGATCCCCCATGTTTGGCCGGTGTTTTGCCCCAGCCCTCTTCTGCACATTTCGGGATCTCTGATGTCGGCCAAGATGACTGTTTGTACAGTCAAATCACGTGACAGTGACAGCGGTCTGGTGCTGACAAAATGGTGGCGAGAAAATAAAAACACACTAGGCGGAAGATCCCTCACGGGTTTCGGCGTCGGCAGCCTCCCAGACATACCCCATTCCTTGTCCGGGGGTTTTGCTTTGTCGTGTTTCGTTGGCGTTGTCCTCCCTCGGGGCAAGACGATTAGATCTCGTGCCGCCGAGCAAAGGGAACGGCTGGAAATTGGTAATTGAATATTGAATAGAACCGAGGGTCGCCACCGAGCGGAGCATTGACAGGCCGCCACCCCGCGTTGGCCGTTGTCTTGAGACGAGGCACGGTCCCGGTGTCTGGTTTGGGTGGTGTAGTCACCGCACACGGCAGACACAACAAAGGATCTTTTTGTTGAGGCGGACGACTCCGCTCGTGGAGTTTGTCACTGGAGCGGTTTGGTAATTCGACTCTGTTTCCGCATCGTTTCTTCGTCGGATGGGAGATCGATCGCTCCGTATCGGTTCAACGTTATTTGTGTGTCTGTGTTGGAAGATAGTCAGAAAATTTCTTTTCTTCTTCTCACACACCACTTCTGAACCCTCCTGAAGTCTCGAAGGGCCCTGCAGCGCCACCGGGATTGTTGACATTATTTGTGTTGTTTCGAGATTTTTAAAGTGAGTCTTGTCCCTGTTTCTTCTCGCCTCGTCAGCATCATACACACGCAGTCACGGACTGGCCAGTTGGCCAGCTGGTACGTACGGTGGGTAACGAACAATCCTTTTTAGGCACCCTTCCTTGCTGAAACCTTTCTCCGCCCCGAACTCGTTGGAGGTAAACAAACCGCAAGACGCAAAGAGTTCTTGAGCTTGAGCGGCTCCGAAAAATGCCAAGTGTGTACAATCGAATGTAGCTAGCGTTTCCCTATTGCATTCCTTTTGGAAAATGCTACTTCGTAAAAGCGTACCCTTCAGAGCAATGGAAGCTAGCGAAACCTCAGAAGATCTTCAAGCAGCAGCACCCGCGTAAAGCCTTTTTTGGGCAGACTCTACGCGAACGGGTACGATCTTCTCTAGCGTCTCGTATACAGCTTGAGAGGCCTTGGCAGCCGTACGCCGCTGCAGGTGCCTCTCTTGTGGCGGTGGCCATGATGGGGCAAAACATACGAGCGCAACCAGTCACTCCAGCAAGCGGAGTGTGGAGAGAAGATGAAAAATAAAAATCTTCAACATAAACACATTCACGTACGTGATATGATGCGCCGTTTTCCCCGGCCGTCCGAAGCTACGAGAAACCGATTTTTGTGTTTGGTTTTTTTTTTCAAACTTTTCACTCTTGAGAGGAATCTAGAACCTGTAGACGCCACCGGAAAGCCGCACACACAACAAACCAGTGAGAAATTGTGCCTTTCTCGGATGAAGGTCGGAGCGTGTCAAGTGACTCCTACCCCACTTCAAAACACCTCCACTTCCGTGTGCGTTTCCCGTTCCCGGCATAATTTCTACGGTAAACATTGTGGCACCGCTATATGTTTTGTGGCTAAAGCCACGTTTTTTGTGTACTGTACGTAACAAGTTTCGACCGTAGCGCAGCTCTCACTCTAATCCGCCGTCCGGCTACTTTGCTACTGCCGTCAAACATCACGTTCTCGCCTTGACACTTGGCACCGTTGCCGTTTCCCGTTGCCAAATGCTTGTTCGAGTAGAACGGCTCGAGCTCGAAGTGAAACGGTTCCATAAGCGAAACATGGGCTCGTATCTTATCGTCCAGATGGATGAGACGCGAACGAGTTTGCTTGCAAACCGTCGGCACCCAACAACGACCGTGTGGCCTAATGGAGAAGGCGTCGGACTTCGGATCCGAAGATTGCAGGTTCGAGTCCTGTCACGGTCGGGATCTGGGCGCCTCTAAATAGATAAAGGAGAGAGCTTTCAGAGAACTTTTTTGTAGAAGAAGTTTTGAAAGTAAAAAATATATTTGTAACAAGTGAAAAAATAGAAATGTCTCAAATATGTTTGTATTGTAAAAAGCAGCGAAAATGCAACATCGCGCTCTTCGTGTTTTCTTGCATTTTGAATACGGCAAAAAAATATTCAAAATTTAAATCAACTTTCACTCTGCCTTCCAATGCCTTCAAAAACCTTCCTGGAAGATTTAGAGGACGTCGTCACAACTGCAAGATTATCATCGGATCTGGATTTTAAATCCGCAACCTTCCCAAGCCAAAATCTCTTCCATTTTTCCTCTTTTGTCATCTGACGTTGTAGTCAACGCTTCTTGGATAGGATTTTTAGTGTTAACCAATTTAATAATACCAAGGTCATCGTGTTTTTTTTTGCTGCGAGAGCTATGATCCAAAGAGCACCAAAAACCGCAGTCCAGAGCTGAATTAATCTACGGTTAAACAGTTTCCTGGGAAGGGTTTCGAGCGAGAGTAGTTTTAACGCAAAAAATCCAAAAGGTTACTTTACGCAAGCAGGATGTTTCACGCTCATCGCTTTTGTTTTTATTCCAGCAACAAAATTTACAAAAAACGAGCATCCTCATCCCGCTGGTTCCTCATTCGGTTGTCGGAATCAGTCGGAAATAAGAGTTTCATCGTTTGCCGTTTTGTTTTTCTTTATTTGCACATGTGATGCTGTGTTGTACGGTCTCCAAAACCTCCAAAGCACAGCAAAAAAATGGAGGACAACTTTCTTATCATAAATTGGACAAGCAAAACAGTTACAAAAATATACCCGCACACACACACGCACACCACCGGGAGATGGAAATGCTTTAACACCTTCCCACCAAAAATCCCATAACCAGCTTTGGCAGCTTTGTCTACCGAACAATGTTTGCGGTCGGCCACGGCTCCGTGATACTTTACGCCGGGCGAAGAAAACAGGATTTCTGAACAGGTCGTCTGGCGCGGAAGAGAAGGGAACAGAAATGTTCGAATTTTAATATTCCTGTACACCGGAGTGGCCGGCCTGCCTAGACATTATCCGCATAACCAAACATTCGTGCGTTTTTGCTGTGTTTTTTTTTTCTTTTTCGTTTGTCAACCAAACATCCATGTAGTAGCAATGGTTTCGTTCGCTCTGCTTGCCTTTCTACCCCGCGTTTGCCAATGTCATTCGACATTCTTTCCTGTTTTGGTCTAGCGGCGTCTGCGGCTCATATGATTCACGTCTTCGCACAGCGGAAAGCTCGGCTCGGCTCGCTTATGAAAACGGAACGACGGGTACGGATGGGATGGAGGTGCAAAAATGGTTTTCACTTTTCACTCTTGGCCAGCACAGGGAGGAGGAAAAGCGCAATGGTTTCATAGCACGTTTTCACTCTTCGCTTGCCATTAAATGATGTCCACCGTGGCGCTCGCAGCCAAGTGTCGCCGGTCGTTAAACTCTTGTACTCTGGTCTGATAGATGGCTGACGACTTCCGCAGCTTGGCGTGACAATAAAAGTGTCAAGGAGTGTCCAATCTTCACTGGAGATGGTGCAATTTATCTCACACGAGCAAGATGAACCTCTAAGAAAGCTGTCTGTTTAATGGTGTAACAATTTGTCTCAAACTTTTTCTATTTTAAAACCACTTGAGATGATTTAAAGAAGCTTTCCTGTTTCGCCAAGAGCCGAAAGCAAACCGTACATTCTCGTTCCCCGGGCTGTATTTAAATTCCGAGCAGGAAATCTCTCAGGCGAGCCGAAAAATACACACTGCACCCTATCATTACCCGTAACCGATCACCTCTTGCGCAAAAAGCTTTTATCCGTCTCAATTCAAATGGTAATTACGCGCGAATGCTTCGCCGCAGAGGACATCGCCACGTTGCAAATGATGCGTTTATGTTTTTTTTTTTAAACACAACTCTTTTCCCCCTGTTTTTTTTTGCTTGCTCTTTCGTTGCAGTGAATTGCACTTCACTTTCACGGTACATCGAAAGACATTTGTTTGGTGCGTTCTTTCCTTTTTTTTCGTCTGTTCTCCTCTCAGCATAACCCCTTAAGGGTAATTGCTTTACAAAAAAACAGCAGAGCCAGGGATGATCTTGTGGGTATCCTTTCGACTTCTTCGCTTCCTTCGTAAAACCGACACCCTCGAGCAGTGTGAAGGCGAATTTTCACATCGCAAGGTCGCATGTGTAGCGCACCTTTCTTCTTCCCGCAGCCGTCCCGCGGTCGCCCAAGAGTTCGATTCTCGTTTTCCGGTTTTCCGTCGTCGGCAAACGTGCCGCTTTGCCATGCAAATGCGGTCGGGCTGGAAATCTGAACCAACTGCAAAACGATCGTTCGCCGATGCGCCGGTCTGATGGGGGCAAGCAGGCAAGCAAGCAAAAAAAAAAAACAGGGACCACCACGATCGAAACCGAATGGGAACGGCAGAAGCGGCATAACTCATTGCAGTGGTTAGGGTGAAAAAAGGGCAGGGCTTGAACTTAAATCATCTTTCGCAAATGCAGAACGCGGGATCGAAAAGCAAAAAAGAGAGAGAGCGAGAGTGGAGAAATAAGCAATCAGCCAAAACATGTGTTTTTTGTGTTGCACCGAAAGGGTCCTTGAACGAGCGGCTTTGCCGGGTTTTCCCCCCTGTTGGCAAATGTTACACATGTGGTCGTCGCTAATAACGTTGCTACAGTACGCTTCCTGGTTAAAACTCTAGATAAGAATCTTCCTCCTAAAAAAAAAAAAGAAAAATCCTGTTCCGTTTGCAGGAATAAGTACTCATTCTAATTGCAGTTTCCTTCCGCTATATGTTTCCCCTCTGTCCCTGCTTTTTTACTGAGCGCCGTGCAAAGGCGAAAAATCGATCAATCCTTGCTAATTTTTCCCCTAGCTAGGCATTCAGGGAAGCTTATACCATTTTGTTTAGCCTGCAAGACACACTGAAACCCTATTTTTAACCTCCGGCTCATGGTGCAATTGCGAGTGCAAACCGGCTACCGTACCGGCGTGATTTCCACCACGGGGCTTCAGGTGTGTTGCACGTGGATCCGGTTTTCAGGGACAGCAACGAGGGGACGCGTACGAGCCGCCGCTTCGGAAGGGTGTTGCCATGGACTAGAGACTCAGGCGCCTCACGAATTGACATTGGCGTACGTACGTGCGTGCGCTCTGGTTGGTATACATGCGTTTTTAATCCCTAGTTTTGGGTCCGACAATTTTGGAATGGAGAAGAGTGCACAGAAAGAAAAAAAAAAGTTACACAATCCATGGAGTGGGTTACTACGCCAACGCCACATGCAAACCAGGATTTGCTTAGGGCGACTGGAGTGGAGTGATTGAAAATGATAATGAAACAGGAGGAGGGAAAGAGGAGAAAAAAATCAATCCAGTAATTGTTTTTGAACCCCTTCGGAAAAGCCTCGTTGGAAGGACTCACACACACGGGGCGAAACTTCCATACTGTCGTGTTTCGTGCCGGTCAGCACAGATGGACAGAAGGTGTGATCGCTGCACTTTGATAACAACATTCATTACGTTCAGGGATTGGGACAGATGCAAGGTATAATTGGTATTTATTGAATGTAAAACACTTGCCAAATTGGTTGAACTGGTTGAAAGCGGAACATATTACTAGCAAGAAGGGGGTTGATACGACAATTTTGTTTCGTTAAAAAAATCAAATATTTAAGATGTAATAATTTAAAATATTCTCACAAGCGTCTCATTTGAACTCTATTTTTAGACATGAAATTCATTTTCACAAATTCAAACCAAGGAAAGTTGGAACTGTGGAACTGATCTTTCCAAGAGAAATCTTCTCCCAATGATGATGCAGTTTTGCCTTCAGAATCCTTTTAAGGGAACATGGGTAGAAAAAATGGACGACCAAGCAGTTGACATCTTGCAGCCACATGGTTCAATGGCTCTCCGGTCAGGGGAAATCCTGAAAGCAATGCTTTCAAAGTCGCAGGACATTCATTACCAAAACGGTCACCCAGGTATCCCCCGAAGCAAGCAAGAGGTCAACCGTTGGAAGATTTAACAATCCAGGGGATGAAAATTCTCTCATGATCCGATGAACGTGTGGGAGGGTAAGAAGAGGTAACTGGAATAATATCGATTCCATCCCATAAATAACGAACGTAGAGAACCTCTCTGCAGACAAAAACAAAACCCAGCAGGATTACGGCCGGATCGTACCGGGCCGGTCCAGTTTGCTAAAGTGCCGGCGAGCGTCTCATTCTACCTGCCGAAAAAAAAATCCATTACGGCTGACGGAGACGAAAATGCAAGTCCCGGGCCATCCTTAAATTAGCCTTCTTGCCGCCCGAAAAATGAACTCTAAATGCTTGAAGATGTGGAAAACGGAAATCTTCTCACAACGCTTAGGCTTTTCTTCGCTCCCAAGGTACTGGAACCTGATCATCCGTATTTTTCGTTAAGTAGCGTTTAATGTCCCAAATTAAGCTTACCTTTTTTACACGTACGCACCAAAACACACTCGAAACCGCAATTAATCACACACACACACACGGCTCGTAAGGTAAGGAATGGTGGAAAACAACTTTTACCGCGCAATGACGAGTCGGATGAGAAAGGTTTTCACTTTTTGCGATTTTCGCCCTTGCGTGATCGGGAGGAGCGGTGAGAAGATCGCGCATTCAAAAATTTTCACTCACTTCCGAGACGTAACTTTGGGTAATTATTCTTTTTCTTGTGAAGTGAAGACGACCTCGAATATTGCACTCACACACAAACACACAAATTGGGCACTTTTCACTGCGTTTTTCGAACGTTTAACATTCAAGGATCAAGTTGAGCAATGCTGATTGATCGCTGTGTGGGGAAAGCGGAAAAGCAAAGAAAAATTACTCTCATAGACAACCTTCACTTCCAAAAAGAAAAAACAACAAAAAAGAAGAAATAAATTTACAAAAACACTTAACAAATGCCCCGTAACCCTTCGTTACTCGTGTAATTTGAAACATATTTCATCAGTGTTGGAATGTGTGTGTGTGTGTGCCTTTTTTTTTGCGCACAATATTTTTGGACACTATTGCCACCCACTTTTCCGGACCGTTGGAAAAGATGGAAAACAGATCCATTATTCGATCGACGCGAAATCGGTGATCACTTTGATCGTTCGCTCTCCCACCTAGGTGGGGGTGGGTGGTGAGGATGGTTGGATGCAACATGCCGTGAAGATGACGCCGTACCCAACCAAGACACTGCACAATTTTCCTGCCCCGTTTTTCGTTCACTTTTTTTCCCCTTTTTTCACCGGCGTTCGATTCACTTCAATTAGACTTTGTTTGGCGTTTGAATCATGCACATGCACATGCGATCGGGAGAGGGGGGGGGGTGGATGGAGGTGAAGATATAAGTTGAGTGAGGAGAAAACCAGCTATTTTTGCCAACCACCATTTCCAAAACATTAGCCAACCGTTTTTCGGTCCTGTCTGTCCGTGTGGGCGGCGGTGGAAAATGGTTTGTTGCCACCGAACGGAATTCACTTCATCGTTGCTGCTACCGCTTTGGCACTGGCAGTGAAATTTTTGCACCAAAGCGAGAGAGAAAAAATACACAAAAGCAACCACACGATAATGAGCGACAATTGTTGCGATCAAAGTAAAACACAAACGTACGCACACGCACACACACTTTTCGCTTGGCGCGATGACGTCGAAATTGCGCACACGGTCGAATTATTGAAACGTTTTTGTACCGTACTGCACCGTTGCTGTCGCTATGAAAATGTTGCCTTTTGTTGGTTTTTTGAAAGGCCCTTTTGCATACACACTTAAACAAATCGATAACAAAAAAAACACTTCGCCGTGTGACGAAGCAATGAACTCACGTGGTGCGTATCTGTTTGACACTAAACACTAAAACAAAACAGCCTGCAAAAAGCGCTTGTTTTTCCCTCTCCGTGCGCGTGTTGCTATGGTGACGATAGTAAGCAATTAAAATATCAAACTAACCATTCGCCTTTTTCCGTTTTATACACACACACACACACACGCAAACACTCACCAAAACACAAATCTTTGTTTTTTTCTCTGTATTTCCTTTTTCCTCGTTAATTGTTTTTATTATAACGACGCACAGAGGAGACCACGAACGAGAGCGGCCGGTACACACAGATATATTGCCCCCGGAGGGCTGCAGGCTCCGCGGACCAGACAGCACGCAGCAAACGACCCGGACGAGCGCTGGAAACGGAATGGTTTGGTTAGGGCCCGTGTTCGGTTCGTTTCGTTCGCGTCTCGGTTGTACACGCGCGCCGGCAGCAGAGAGCCGAAGGTTGGCCGAAGCCGTGCAGCGGCGGGAGATGCCTTCAAATCTCGCGCGATCCCGCCGGCATGGGTGATGGGAAATTGCGCCAGATGCTCTACACGCTTTTGGGAAGCACTGGTAGTAACAGGCAAATGGTACTTACTAGCAAATAAGCTCTATTTTTCAAATTTATTTTATACGAAATTAGGATTAAAAATTAATTCACATTTTTTCGTGAAGCAAGACATTTTTATGCATGATTTTAGACATTTTAAAACATGAAATACTTTTCCCTAAAGGATCTCTGATAAGTAGAATGGAATTAGTAAATAAAAACTGTTACATTTACTGTTTGACACTCGTTGCAAGTTTATCGTGTGGTTTACTAACGTGTGCTGGGTTTGACACCTTTGCACCTTTAAAGGGAGCGAGAGAGCATGGAAACGAAGAGAGTGATAAATTGAGCGACCGTTTGAAAGTTGATCTCAGCTTTCTTGCTTCGATCTTTACTGTCTCATATCGTTGCTGCTGATCATTTTTAGAAGAAATATAAACATGTGAAATGTATAAAATGTATTATAGGAGAAGTCTATAATTTTTTTAAGCATTTCAAAATAAAAATTTCTGCCTAAAAAACAAATTAAATAAAGGAACAAAGAAAACACCCGACAGAAAAAATATGCTCCCAATTATGCTTATCCCGAATGCACCTAATTCCAACAATGATGTCATTATTACAAACCATCACTGGTGTGCTTCCTCCTTTCGGTTGCCTTTCATTAGCATCCCGTCTCAAGAGGATGCTGGTGCTGGTACGAAAGGATTGTGCCGGAAGTGGTACAGAGAAACGTGCTCTATCGTACATTTAGCGTACAATTTGTGTTTTTTTTTATCCTACCCTCCTTTTTTTTCTAAACCGACCACAAGCACTAATAACGACATTTTTCTCGGCTCGCAACGGTTATGGCGAATGAGACGAACACAAATCCTCGTGGGCAAGTGTGTATCCCTTTATCACCAAGTCACAACGTGCCGAAAGGGAGGCGTTTCGTTTCGGAACAAAGGATTTAAAATCCCACAGAAACGGAACAGGTGTGTGCAGCATGGGAAGGAGCTTTTGTGGTGGATTTGCATGGTTTGATATTTTTATAGAGCAACTAAAATAGACAAGTCCTGCAGCAAGCAAACATAGCACAGCACAAGAACCATTTGTGGAGACCTTCACAAACGGTCGTGCGGTTTGTCTGCCTGTTTTATGCAGGCACTCGTCGGCCGTACGTCTCGGTACCGTCTGCAATGATCATATTTCAAAATGCGATGTGTTTATTTAACCGATTAGCGAGCGAACGCGAGACGCAGTTCCTTTATACCACGAGGCTGCTCTACCAAACGTAAAACAAAAAAGGGGTTTCTGAGCAAGTTGAAATGTACCACATGGTTTGATGGTCTGGCAACGAGGTTGTCGCACCCGGGGAAGCCTAAGGATAACGCAAGGACAATGCAAGTGTCCTGCCGCAGGATGTTGCTAATGTAAACATTTATCTCTCGATGAGAACTGTTGCGAGTGTTGCATTCGTTTGTTTATTTGATGTTATAAACGGCTTACGTATGCATATTACAGCTGTAAGAAGAGAATGCTAAAAGACTTGCTACAGATAACTCTATGTAAATTGTTTGTTTAATTTTTCATCCCTTCTTATTCTCTCCATCGTCTTCAAAAAACAAGATTGCATAAGAAAGGCTTTCTTAAATCCGTTTCAGTGTGTTGCACTAGAGGCGTAGTAAAAATTAGTTGCAAAGATTGTTTAAGGTGTTTCATTATTTCGATTTAGCAGCATGAAAATAATTAAAATTTTAAAACAGCTAAAGAACAAATCGATTTTGAAATTCAAATTGTCTAGAGCAGGGGTCTCCAAACTACGGCTCGCGGGTAACACGCGATGTTTTAAAAGGTTTTGGGTTTTTTTGTGCAAAATCGTAATTTAAATGTTTTTTAGACATTTTTTACTGTCAAAAACTTCTAACACATTCACTTTTAAACGTTACGATCATCGAAAAACGCGATAGGAAGCAAATTCCTTGTGAGAAATCTCAAAAAAGTAAGTGGCGTTCAGCTATCGCATTTGAATGGAATGCGCCCCACGTCTAGCGAACCTATATGGACTAGAACACCAGTAAAATGCTTTCAAATAACTGAAAAGAAATCATGTTTGGCTTTGATGCTAAAACATTGTGTTTTTCTCTCTCAAAGCCGATTAAATTCCTAGAAATAAAAGTTCTTCACATTTAAGGGTTGATTTATGCTGCGATCCCAAGATGCATACAGATTTCCACCCTCCAGCCTATAACCACCTTGGCCACAAGGGATGAAACATCAAATGTCATGCTGCTGTCTAGTTGGAAAGAAGCATAAAGCCAAGTGTACACGATACGGCACATAAATGTGGCCTATAATAAAAACTGAAATTATTCCCGTCAATTGTATGAACTTGTTCACGAAATGAAGTTTAATAAATTGTTCAATAAAAGATCTTTATTCTTTGAATGATTTTGCTGAAAAACAATCACATGGAAACTATTTATTGTATCGAATTGGTTGTCAGCACACGCCTGCACAACGTGTAGTCGAGCCTTTCGCGGCCCGCACCGTGTTCCGCTGTCACAACAAAGCGATCGGCACGGGCACAGCGAGGCAGCAAGAAACGGGATCGTTTTCTGCCCCGTGAAACGTTGTGGTAGTGTCGGGCGAAGGGTGGTACAGGAAACAGGTTCTCGCCTCGAAACGGCATGTGTGCGCTCTTCCTTTTTCCAACCTGAAATGCTGCGACGACATCACACCTGCTAAGCCGAGCAGCATCAGCAGTAGCATCCCACCGTCGTCGTCGGAGAGGCGAATGTTAGCCTGATGGCCTAAAGTCTGTATAAAAATAAAGAAAAAAAAATCGTCGTCGTCGTGACCGCACACCCAAATCGTTTCACTTTGCGGGGGTTTAGCGTTAAAGTGCAATTGAGTGTAAGTGTTCCGGAGGGAGGTGGGAGTGTTTTTTTTTTTCATGTATACGCGATCGACGCTGTGTAGCACCGAATTCCGTCCACGAAAGGTTACCTAGAGAGCAACAGTGAAGAGGAGTACAAAAGTCAAGCAGATAGTGTGCGACACGTGCGTGTTTTTTTTTCCCTCCTGCCTGCGTGGTGTGTTTCCAAGTGTACGTACCTGTGTATGTGTGTGTATGTGTTTCTATGCGCTTTTCCAACTACCCTCTTCCGCCCAGGGGTGAGTGTGTGTCCGTTCTGGTGACGTACCGAGCACTCGGCACAGGAAATACCAACCAGCGATGATCCGAGTCGCGACCATGAACCGTGTGATTGAAAAGGTTCTCGCTTAAAAAAAAGTTACACCCAGCATCTCAGTAGGCACTGTTCCGTAGCAGGGTTACCGTTAGAACAGTCGCCACACACACACACACGGGCACAAATTGTCGAGGCAACCCGGTTCCCGGTTTACGATCAAGCCAGCCAAGAGGAGGAAGAAAATCAAAAACGGTAGCAGCAACCAGGCCAGCCAGACCGGACCAGTCAAAAAGGGTGAAAGGAAACCAGCCTCCCCGTGTGGACATTGGCAAGGAGTAGGAAGGTAAATGTCATCACGTAATGGGAAAGGGGAGCCGCCTGGTCGGCAGATCCTTAAAGTGCTCCAATTTTAGCGATCTCCATTCACCATTCACCTCGCTCGTGCTGCTTGTGGCAGTAGCAGCATCGCGTTCGGTGAGATGAGCGAGAGATGACGAGCTGAGAACGCAAGCAGATCGTGACATTTGGCCCTACCTCCACAATAGTGATGGGAAAGGTTCGTTTTTTTAGGGACGGAACGGAACGGAACCAGTTTCTTTAAACGTACCTAGTTTCAACGAGGAATTATATTGAAATAGTTTCTCAGCAGCGCAACGAAGGGTTATAATCAGTTTTTTTTATGGAAACTGGGTAAATTGAAAATGATTAATTTTTAAATTAACACACACAGAGAACTAAGAAAGCCACAAGACGTATGAAGAATCTTAATATAAGTTATTTTCCCTTTTTTCCTAAGTACTTAGCGGAAGCGTCTATCATGTGGTAGTGAGAATTTGATTTTATTTATTAGGTTTAAGTTAACATACTAACACTTCAATGTACTAGACAGATTGTCATTCCATGAGATAGGCAGTGCATTTAACTAGCAGCATCAGCCACAAAGGCCAATTTCAGTTTTGCTACTTGGAGTAAAGTTTTCGTTGAAATGAGATGTTGCAGTGAACAGTACCGCTGTTCTAAAATATAATAAAAACTAGAAGCATCTCTTCATGGAACAAACCTATAGGGTAATTTGCCAATTGTTTGCGCGCTTAAGGGAAACATCAAAGCTCGAACGTTCCATTCAAGAGACGGAACAAACCTAGGAGGTTCGGTACGACGTTCCCATCACTACTCAACACAGCAAGACTGAGAGAATGTCAGCACGTTGTGAGGAGGTTTTGCGTAATTGTCGTTGGTGGAGTTTGTCTTTTCTATATTTTAGATGGAAAATGGCAAATTATTCTGAAGAGCTAATTCTTGCTTTTTCCAGCATGATCTTCTCATCCACGCATACACACGGTAAAGCCCTTTGCTTCTTCCAGCAAGGTAGCGTTCGTGACGGAAGCGATGATCGATTGGATCGTATGGATCAATTCAATAGCAAGACACGCACACACCTTGATCTCTTTATTGCCGACGATTGAGCATCATCATCAGCTAGCAGCATTATAATTCAATCCCACCGACAGGGTGGAAAAAAGAAAAACTCACAAATCGTTTCACCTTTATAGAGGTGGTGTTTCGTCTTGTTGGGCCTAGGGGGGGCAGTAAGTCGCCGCCGTATCAAATGTCCCCGCGCTGACTGTGCGTTTGTGTTGCTGTGTGTGTGTATCCCACCCCATTTTTAATATGCTACGACCGTCGTCATCGCCTTTGCCAACCTCTGTTAAAAGTCTTCTTCACGACAATCGCACAACAAAGCCGCACAGCCGCTTGAGACAAATGCCCACCACATCGTGCGCGCATTGGATTGTTGGTGCTCTGGTGCTAGGGCTAAAGCGCGCGTGTGTGTGTGTGTGTGTGTCTAGGGGGGGCCAGCATTGTCCGATGCCGGGGCTCGACCTTTTCCACACACTGGCACACAAACACAGCGAGATCATAATACCGATCTGAAAGTGTTCCCCGCGCGCTTGTCGTTTTTACGCTTCCCCTTTTCCCGGTCCTCCGCCGCTTCCTTGTCTGCACGAACGAACGGGGATTTTCTGTTGTTGGTCATGTCTGATGCTTTTACACACCACCTGGGGCCCCCCAAAAAAAAAGGGCACAAAAACACGCGGAACAAAACCCGAACGGGTGGTGAATGTTGGCCTCCGCGAGGTGAATGTCACCCAAAACCCGATCCAGGACCGTGAAGGTGTGCTACCGTGCCGCACCGTGGAACTTGTTTTCCGTGTGGGTTAGGGAGGTGGGGTGGGGATGGGGTAGGTTTGCCGGTGGAGGGAGGGATTGTTTGTACGACGAGGATTTTTGTTTTTGCACACATCTCGCGAATGAGAATGGTTATTTTTGGGGTGTCCTTATCGGTAACGAAATGGGTGAGGTAGTAAAAGGAATAGTAAAAAAGGATGTTTGGAAGCTAAATATGGGTAAGATTTGAGGGGAAGAAAATTTGATAATGATAATGGAAATTTTCCATATTAATATTTCAAAGGAATTTTATACGCCTGACTAATGATGGACCTAATCAAGCTGAAGGCCTGAACCAATCGAATGATACACGTTGAAACGATCAGAGATGAGTAATTCTTTGTTTTTCTCATTAAATGATGCATAGGGAAATGATAGGGCTCAAAATCTTCGATGTTTATTTTTTATTCTGTAGTGACGGCCAGGCCGTATTGCGAAAATCTTCGATGTATTGCCGAAGCAAACAAACGGACGGGCTTCAAATAACATTTCACCGTCGTCTGCTTTTGAATGCCTTTTGTTTTGATTATTTTATTTATAAAAATCGATAAGTGTGATAGTAGCAGAATTGTGTAATTTGGATTAAAGAATCTCCTTCATTTTCAACGGTTTTATATTTTTGAATCTTTTAACTTAACTACTTAATAAGATTGTTCCCATCGTTCCAACGGAATGGTGATTGTTTATGAAATTACAATATTCCAACACCGATCCCCCTTCCCAAGATGATCTTTCTCTCCCCCCCCCCTTCCCCTTCACATCCGATTAATTTGTAACGGCACACTACGCGTGTGTTTGTCTCGCGCGCGCTCTCTACGCAGCGTAGAAATTAAAACTAGATCGCCCCAAAGGAAAAAGTGACTTCGTAGGCAAGTTGATGTTTTTTCTTCATACCATTCCTTTTCCTCTCTTTCTCTCTTTGCGCACTTCCACCTGTTGTGCCGTACGGGGTTCGTTCCACCCTATCCACCCTTGGCGCTGTAGCTAGGTAGCCCTTTTGCTGGGATGGATCAGTGCTGATCGGTGCTACTACTGCGTCACCGTTGAGAGCACCTTGCTGCAACGTGGACAGGGAGAAAGGGTGGGGGGGGGGTGGAGATGCAGGAGAGAACTATGACGAGGCGTAACGGTGACCATAATGAACAGCCGCGAGAAAAAGGGCGCACCACACACACACACTCACGCACGCTCGCTCGTTTCTCGTCTTTCCCGTCGTGTCGGGTGCGCGCGTGTGTAAAGTTCAATGAAATCTATCAAAACGGGCCTCTTCCATCTTGGTGGTGCTGCTGTTGCGGCTCATGGGGAGTGAGTGACCATCGGTCGACGTCCGCAAACGTGTGCTTCGGTGGCGGCCCACTCTTCGTGATTGATCGCCGCGGCCCACGGCAAGGAAGGTGAAAGGTGTGAAGGGATGGGGGAGGGGTTGGGTAAGGGTTGATGGGGCGAGATGAAGGCACAGTCGCGGGAGAAAGAGAGTGCTGCATCGCAATCGCAGCAGGCCGGTGGAAATGTAGCGCAAAGTGGTGCACTATGAGACGCGCGAATGTTGTTGATCTTGGGCGAGATCAGATCGATCGCGGCGATGTTGATCGTTTGGGGTTGTGATTTATTTGATTTCGAAGAGATTGACAGGCAGTTAATTTTAGTTATAAACTAGCTTCAATGATAATGTTAGTTATTCTATTATATCATTTCGACTACATTTTCGTTAAGAAGCTAACGGCATTGTACTACGTCCTTCAAGGAATAATACTACCTTGACTGGAAGACAGAAAGCTTGCAAATTTTGCCTCGGATTGACCAATTTTATACACTGGCCATACGTTTTCCGAACACTGAGCCACTAATTTCTTACTCTAGGTAATATATATTTGTCAAATTGATGAGGAAGATGCTAACATCGATTGTTTTCGGGACAGGAATTTGCAACTTTTGTGCTAAAAAATTGATAATTTGATCTTTACTCCCCATAGTGCGGGAAATGTCCCTTGGACGTGCTCAGCGATGAGCGGGCCAAAGAAGAAGAAGAAGTGTGGGAAACGAAGATAATAAAAGGATATCAAAAAAGTCGTTGCACAAAAGTCCTCCAAGGCGACCTTCAGATTGTAAGTCTTAACGTCTTCCTTCAGTAATTAACATACAGCCAAACCTTTCCAAACCGTTTGCAAAATGTTTATTGTACCCTCGCATTCCTGCCTAAATTGAACGAGCGAAGAGGAGGCGCCCTTGCGAAGCGATTGACCGCATCGCATCAATTCCGGTGCAATAATCTCAGCTTCGCAAAAGCCCACCCGCCTCTTCCAACCCAGAAAAGCAATAAACGCAAAACGGTGCGATGCGTGGCGAATGTGCAGGTGCTGCGCGAATGCAACCCTCCCCAGAGGGTGGTACGCACCGTTTGCGTGTTGTGCTGGTCCCCTCTAACATTACCCTTCGTTGCCGAGATTTGTTCGCAGATGCAGGGAGCGAAGAAGAAGCGCAAGAATCGCCGAGAGTGGTTAGTGGCAAACGGAGCGTCCAGAACCAGAAGCATCCCTACAAATTACGGGCCAAGGGAGAGAAACAGTAGCAGTGCAAAAGGTAGTAGGGGAAAAAAGGGAGCTAGGGGAAAGGCGGCATCTCCCTGACCAGCCAGCCACGACCGACCTGCGGGCGATGGAGGCGCGAGATGTGTGCGCGCACATTCAACCATCCAGAAGTAATGTTAGATCGCGGATGAAAGAGAGATCCTCGGGTGTAAAGAATAAAAGATAGATAGATAGAGAGAGAGAGAAAGAGAGAGAGTAAGAGAGCATGCCAGAAGCGCGTCCAGAGCTTTGACCTCTGTAGTGTGTAGTGGGCAAAGCGAAGAACTGCTGCTGGGCTGGCAGGTAGGTACGAACGAAGGTTCTGCGGCACAGACCGATGACGATGATCATGATCGTGTTGGTGATGTAACGTTCCCTCGATCGCAAGGGTTGCTAGTTCCGACACAGAGGGATGGAATTTTTACAGCGCAGGGCGCACAGTTGCCGTCCCGCTCTCATTGTGTGCACTGCGCCCGTGTTCGCGCCCCATTTCTGAGAGCGCGCGCGCGAAGGTATCGAAGGGTATCCGTGGCAGTAGCAATCATTTCCATTAGGTACCGTGTACCGTACGGACAGTTTTTGTGGTGTACCTTTTGGCTGGTGGAAGCAGGTGAACGCTTGGTTTTGGTGGAGTTGGAACGTCTCGACGGGGCCCGACACGTTGGCGACTGTACTGCACGGTGCGCCTATATTGTGAATTTTGTGACGATCGAATTCCAGCGAGATCAGCAATGGAGCGTACGGCCTTGAGGTTGTTCGAATGATGTTGCCCTCATCCCCACAGCGAAAGCGTTAATAACCGCCTTTTTCTTCCTCGTTTTCCCATCCATCCAAAGGATATGAAGCTAGAGGGTGGCATCCATCTGCAGCAGCAGCAGCAACAGCAGCTTGGCGGCAATCTGCTCGACGAAAAACCAAACTTCCACCAAACTGCGGCCTCGCTTCACCAGCAGCAGCTGCAGCAGAACAGCATGAGCATCG
Organism: Anopheles epiroticus; assembly: GCA_000349105.1. Lineage (NCBI taxonomy): Eukaryota > Metazoa > Arthropoda > Insecta > Diptera > Culicidae > Anopheles > Anopheles epiroticus. The sequence continues at coordinate 269,895 of KB671976.1, read as the reverse complement.
AGCTCTGCCTGGTGTGTGGCGATCGGGCGTCCGGTCGCCACTATGGCGCGATCAGCTGCGAGGGCTGCAAGGGCTTCTTCAAGCGCTCGATCCGCAAACAGCTCGGCTACCAGTGCCGCGGGTCGATGAACTGCGAGGTGACGAAGCACCACCGGAACCGGTGCCAGTACTGCCGGCTGCAAAAGTGTCTCGCCTGCGGGATGAGGAGCGATTGTGAGTGTCCCTCGCACCTATTTTTCATGTAACGTTTAGCTAATGGTTCACACATTCTTTTTTCCAGCCGTCCAGCACGAGCGGAAGCCTATCATCGACAAAAAGGATGGCCAGTCGGGACCGAACCCAAACAGCAAGTACAACCCGCACCGCAACAAGGAGTACCACCAGCATCACCACAGTTTGAAGGGCGGTGAGTCAAAAGCTGCCGTCAGTGCAGCAGCCTCCTCCGTATCGTCTGCAGCGGCCGCTGCCTCCTTTCTCAACTATCTGCCCGGGTTCAGTTTGGCCGACTTTACCGCGAACCTTACCAAGCGGAGCGCCTTGAGCGATAAATCACTCGGACGGGACAGTCTCCATGGCGAGCGGTCGGTTGGTTCTGGCTCGGTTGGACATCAGTTTTCGCCTAGCGGTGGTGCTACTGGTGGAATGTCAGCAAGTCCGTTTGGAAGTTTGCAGTCGCTCAAGACGGAGGTTCCGGATCGGCAGACGGGCTCGGAGCTTGGTGGTGTGTCGACGAGTGCGGCCGATTCGATCGCGGCACTGATTGGGTTGAATACGACGGCGGCCGTTGCCGCGGTAGCAATGTCCAATGCGACGCTTGGTGGTACGACTCCTGGTGCGGCTGCAGCGGCAGCTGCGGCAGCTTCCCTACTTGCCGCCGACACAACTGTCGACGGAAGCGGCGGTGGTGGTGGTGGTGGCAATGGAGGTGGCAGCGGTGAAGGAGTTGGAGTAGGGTTGCGTGGAAGCGCCTCCAGTGCATCGTCCGGTGGCGGTCACTTTCCGCCTCTCGCGATGGACACGAGTGATGGGGGTTCGCTCGACAAGTCGCTGCTCTGCAGCTCTCTCGAGTTTATCCAGAGTATGGAGCAGGAGCTGAACAGCAATCTGAACAACAACTTCGGTATCAAGTCTGAGCTGAACAATGGCAGCGAGGAAGCGTGCATCGAGTACGACTACGGGGGGATCGGGCGGGGCGAGATGGCCCTCACCGAGAGCTGCATCCAGTTCGACATCCAGGTACCAAACGTGCTGCCGAACTATCTGAGCGTACACTACGTGTGTGAGACCGGCTCGCGGCTGCTCTTTGCCACGGTGCACTGGATGAAGAAGAATCACGTCTTCCAGATGCTGAGGTACGTTTTGGTTTGATCTTTTGACGCAAAATGGGCAGCTCACAGTTTTTCCTTTCTTTCAGCGATGGCTTTCAGGGCGAGCTGGTGCGTCAGGTGTGGCCGGAACTGTTCATGATCGGGCTGGCACAGAGCAGTGGACAGCTTTCGTTCAACACGGTCATGCTGGCGCTGATCCAGTACATGAAAACCGTCATCCTGAACAAGAAGTACAGTGCCGACGTCATCAACTACCTGAAGAAGTACATCCTGCTGATACAGGAGTTTGTAAACGATCTGCAGAAAATGAATCTTACCGACCATGAGTATGCTTACCTGCGCATGCTGTCGATTTTCAATCCCGGTATGTCATTGATAAAAGTTATCGTATAAATCATCCTGTACTTACAAACGCCGGTTCGCCGTTGCCTTTCTCCTCTCAGATAATGTCCTGCAAGATAAGGAAAAAAATCAACACCTGGTCAAACTGCAGGAGTTAGTGCTGGCCGAATTCCGGGACTACTATCGCGAACGCCACTCGCGGCTGGTGAGTAGCGAAAGTGAAGAAAATTTGCGCGCCAACGAGGACGATGACAACGATGAAGATGACGAGGACGATTACTATGAACGTAACCAGCAGCCACCACGTCACCGTCGTCGACAGGACCATCAGCAACAGCACCGACAGCAACGCGGCAGTGACCAAGGTGAACAAAGGCTCATCAAGCTGCTGCTCAAGCTACCGACTTTGCGTGCGCTCAACTCGAAGCGCGATCTGGAGGATTTGTTCTTCAGCAACCTGATCGGCCAGGTACAGATCGACAGTGTGCTGACGTACGTGATGCAGACGAACGATGGGGCAGTTTCGTTTTCGAATCTGGTAAAGAGTGAACCAGTGGGTGGTAACAGCAATAACAGCAATAATGGCATCCCAACGGCAATGGATAGCGATGAGTAGTGGAGGATAGCGAGAGAAAGGCACCAGTACTGAATAGACTGAGATGGTTTTGAGGGCGTGTTGTTTGCTCGTCTTACTTCTTTTACCCATGGAGTGCATTCAAAATGTGTACAATATTGCCTTACAAGCGAGGACTCTGGTCGAGGGTGGACTCGCTCGTCCACTTGAACAGAACCTTTACTCTACAGAGGGTTGTTAGGGGAGTTTGTCTCTATTAAAGAATGCTTGTCTTTTAACCGTTTTACCGCTCCTTGAACCCTCTTAAAGATGCACAAAGTGAGCGCCTTAAGGAATCCCCCTGTTGCGAGAGAACTTCCTTTCTGTTTTTAATTCTTGTTAAATCGATTTCAAATTGTATATGCACTTGCGTAGGACAAACGTAAGCAGTCGTTATAGAATGTTTAGTATTATTAGCTTTTGCTTTTACTATTAAAAAAAAAAACATTAAAAAGGCGTTGTTTAACTGTAGAAGTTAGTACGAACGGATCGTCCAGTTTTCGTAGATAGATTTCGTAGCAAAATAATATGCACAGACAAACCGACAGACAGACAGACACACAGTGTGCATTTCCATTTTCATCCCGAATGATGTGTGGAACACGTCTGGTCTGGTGAGCAACTAAAAACTCTCCACCTAGCAAACCAACCCACACAGACACACCGTATCCGTACCTGAGGCAGAGTAGTAGTTGAGTTAAAAGGGGAGGTTGGTAGCCTCCCCGGTGTAAATGGTATTTAACGTAGATGAGATGAAATTATACAATAATACGACACCAGTAAAGGTATGTGTCTCAAAGAGAAAGCAGATGCAGATGGTTTTCAATGGAGAAAAACAACGATGGCAATATTTAGATGTGTAAGCGAATTCAGAATAGGTTTTCGTCCAAGATTGGCATTGAGGATGGTGGTTTTTGCGAGAACCAGTTAACGTAGGTTATTTATACATTTACACATACATTTATACTATACACAAAAAGTATAACAAGTATTGCAAGTATTGCTGCATAGTTTATAGATCGTTCCCGGTTTGCAACAAAATACAAAACGTCCGTTATGTCCCACAAGGAATAACCTCACGACAATATTTGCCCGTTTTTTGGAGGGGAAGATAAAACTTATTAGAACCAGAAACAGGGGTAGACATTAAGAAAGACACCTATGGAACCCGAAATAAACCTTTACTACATGCCGATTTCATCAGAAACTTACCGAAGCTTCTTGGGGTGATATTACTTTTTTCAGGAAATTTCATGAAATTTACATTGATTCAGTTGGCAAAGAAAAATTATCTATTAGGAAAAGTACTTCATATAACGCATCACTAACACGTGCTTACGTTTCATCGTTTTCCTGCAGCTCGTAGATCTGAATGTACGCCTCGGTCAACGTGATCATCTGCGGCAGAATGTTGGTAACGTGCAGATCCTGCATTTCGTACCACTGGTTAGTGCTTTTCTGCAGGATGTGACACCGGTACGTGCCTGAGTTGGGCTCCCCGTCGTGTACGATATTAGCCACCAGGTTGTACTTGGTGTATCGATGAGTTTTCTTGTTTTCCTCTGTCAAAATGTCACCAAAATCAACGTTTCTGTAAAGGAAAAGGACATAATTTTACACTACTAACAGTAGACTAGACAATGACAACTTACTTGACCGGAAAGTTGACGATGGTTGGGTTCTTCTCCAGGAAGAACGTATTCTTGGTGAACCGCTTGATGTACAGGATGACATACTTTGGCAGACGGGTAATTTCAAACCGCTTCAAAAAGTTATCCTTATACGTTTTGTACTCCTTCTCCGAGATCGAGTTAAACTTGGCCAGCAGCTGGTACAGGTTCACCTGCGGGATAATGTTTTCCCGCAGCTCATCGATAAACAGTGGCGTCGCGGGCAGATCGCACGTCAGATACAGAAAGGTAGACGTTTCCTCCTTTTCCTGGTACTCGTCCGTCGCTAGCAGTAGTTGCTTCTGCACATCATCCAGCTCAGTCGGCGGCAACTTACGGGTGTAGATTTTCATTTCGCCCAAAAAGCTACGATTAATCACGGACGAGTCGGGCTGCTTGTTTCCCCGCAGCTGCTTGTGCAAGCTGTGCAGAAACCAGGACAGGAACTCGATCGGATCGCCCTGCTTGGTGATCTGGAACTGCTTGTTGCTCCACAGTACAACCGCCTGCAGCATCTCGTGCGGTGACACGTGCGCTTTAAAGTTTCGCGGATTCCACAGCTTGCGCAACAGCTCGCCGAACCGTTGCACGAGCGTGAACGCCGTATCGCCCGGCGGTCGCTTAATGTTGGCATAGTTTTTCTCCATAAGGAAAAAGTCCCGGATCGGTTTTACGTGCGATAGGGCCTGTAGTATCACGTTGCAGTAATCGTTCGCTTTGATATTGTTTAGCCCTACCACACCGGGATGGTAGAAGGTACCGTCGACCGTGCGCGATTGCTTCACATCCTCCCGGTCGAGGCTGCGAATGTCACGCACTGTAAACACCGGATCCAGCACGTACTTGATGTCGTCGAGCGACGAATCGATGATTTCGTAGTTATCGGGCAGACAGTAAAACTTCAGGGTGGATAAGTTCAGAAACACGTGGTGTGATTCCGCCACGGAATGGGTGTACGCGTGTGTGTTAGTTCCACGGCCCTGGAAGTACTTCCCGCACACCAGACAGGCGTACACGTTGATCCGGGTTAGCGAAACGGAGCACAGCTTCTCGAAATCAAAGTCCAGCAAATGCCGGTTGATTGTGTCTAGATAGGGACACTGCTTCGACCGGTCCGTAACGGTTTGCTTCCTTCGCTGAATCTGCTGGCCACTGTTTCCTTCGTCCTCGTCGAGCACATCTTCCAGCTTGGGTTTCTTGATCGGCGGTGCGGACTGCTGATCTGCAAAAAGGAGGTAAACAATGCGCCGTATGGGACAGTGATGGGCTGTTTCCAAAGAAATATGAATGAAATTACGAGTATTTACCAGTCTTTGAATCACTTGCTTTTGCTGGAGCCATTTTTGTAACAGAAAAAACAGACGAAATTAGCGTGTAAATGCGGTAAAGTGCGAATTTATCATAAAACTCGTACGAAAACAACTATTTTCCCGCAATGAGGCTGTCACAACAAGCCGACACGAAACGTCAAGCGCTGTTTGCCACATGCCGCCGATATCACGCACACCATAAAACATAATTCAAAAATATTTAAAATTAGAGGTTTTTTTAAGAAGAAACATAATCTTTCGTTAAAGGAGACATATAAATAAGGCAGGATTCGTTTCTCCTTCGATAATAAATTGTATTTTTCATACATGAACATTTTTAAATTATGCGCGTAGTGCACAACCGTGTAAGAACTCAATCTATACGTATAGCGCTCCTCACATAAACGTCAAACGTACGCAAAACTGCAACAACAACAAAGGACTTCACCGAACGACGGGTCTCCGCAAGCAGATTTGTTTTCACTGCGTGCGGACAACCTCGGAAGGACGTGTGCTCGTCGTCCAGCCACCTTGTTTTCCACTGTTTTAACGCGTTTTCCCTTTCGCTTGTCACACTGTGTACGGCTACGGAGCGTGCGTTCCGAGTGCGTGGCAAAACCATCGACGATGGTACAAAGGGAAGTGAGCTGCCAGAACTGAAAAGTTTGTGCCGTGCATTTCTCTCCATGCGTGTAGTGTGTAATAAGCAATCTGCTGCTCGTGCCATTGTTCGTTCCTTCTGGTGTGTTATGGCAAGGGCAAACGGAACAACACCGTAAACGGGTCCGAGAAAGGAATTTACACGTGTGTCGCGTTTCTTAACCGTTTCACCTTCACCTTGTGTGTTCATCGTCGGCACCATCATCGGTTGCTTGCAGTGTTTGCTAACGATGGCATGATTCAGTGCTTCGGGGGGCTGGAAAAGTCAAAAAGTGTCAATCGAGTAAGAGAAAAGAAGGTGGTCGTAGTGGAATTCTTGACGGGGTGCAGTGGGGTGTAGAGGTGAGGTTGAGTGTGTCCCCCTCCCACCTCATGTCATGTGCAGCACACAGTCAGCGTGTGTGTGAAGGAAAGAAAGAAAGAAAGGAAGAAGGTGCAAGTGTTTCCGGAAGTAGCAGTGCTTCGACTCAAGTGCCGCTGGAAAGATAGACCGGTAGGCAGTCAGGCAGGCGGGCGGGAGAAAAGAAGGCAATCGAAGGTGAACATCCGAGTGCCTGTGAACCAGGGAGTGGTAGCGGTGCAACAACAATGGTGTCCATTATAAAGAATCAACTGCTCAAACATCTCTCCCGGTAAGTGATAAAGTTGTGAAAGGATTCCGCCCGGAAGTTATCTTGCTTCCCGGTTTTATCATTCTATCCTTTAGTTCATTTCATCTTTGCTTCCCATTTTAGTTACACATTAACTTACCAAGAAGGTTTCTTCTTTGAAACAGCTGTTACAAAACCCGAGAACTTTTCACGCGCTTGGCGAAAGCAAGCGACCAAAGAACAGGGCTGCTCATTATCGGAGAAAGCCACCCACCCGAACCAACCACCCACACGACCTTCCAGGTCTGGAAGCGTGCCAACACACGACGGCACGATGGGTACAGCAGCAGCAGCGTTACACCATTACGCATTACGAAGGTTGAAGAAGGTGTGCCGCATTACGACATTTCGATCCTTTACGCGGGGCGGTCGGTTGTTTTTGTACGAAAAGAAAGGATGAAGAACTGACCTTGCGTACAGTTTTATACCCAGTCTAGGCAAACGCGTCACTTTGCGATTGTTTAATTCATTCTAAACAAACTAGAAAAATGGCACCGGCGAAAAAGGCTCTCGCTAACAGTTGATCCGCAGTTTGCATGTAATTTAAATGTAAATTAATTTGTTACCATTTTGCCTGGCTCGTCGCGTGGAGCAACAGCAAGCGTAAAAGCAATAGAAGGACCGGTCACGACAGTCGGACGGGCCTTGCCATTTCGATTGAGCTGATCTGGCACTGGCAAGGCGCCCACCGTTTGTGAAAGGTACACTATTTCCCAAGGCTGTTAGAGCGGTTTGTCCACATGGGACGGCAAAGTAAATCGATGTGGATGTTATTATTTCATTTCGTATTCTTTCGCTCGCTTGGTTTTTGCTTGATGTTCGATACTGTTTAGGGCACGCGTTGCCAGCTTGTTTTAAAAAGAACAGATACAGCGAAACGAGCTTCACTGTAAAAACAATACTCTCTCTCCCTCTACTGGGTAACGTGCGTTTGTGACTAAACCGAAGCTTAAGACGTACTGCTTCCGGTTGATCGGTCGCCCAGGATGTTGCTCGGTGTCCCCGACAGCCATGACCTTTTCCATCCGTTGCTCGGTTAAGGCGTAGGCACCTGGTGTGTTCCTGTTTTCTTCGTGTGGGACACTGCAACATTCCGTAAAGAAGGATACTTTTCTTTACAGAGAAAGAGTACAAATCTGAGCAACGGTAGGAAGGTTGCGCTTGGTTGATTCCGTGAAGAAGGTCCATATATCCCAGCATTTAATAAACGATGACAAAATCAGAAAAGAAAATATTTATAGATGCAGGTTTACTAAGCAAAGGCATGGCATTTTCTCTTCGACGTGTGAGAAGAAGCTTTTTATAGTGTTGCCTATTAAAAACTTTTTTTTGTAAAGAAACTCAACAATACACAGCTTAACATAATACACTCGCAAAAGTTACCCTTATACCGTGTGACCCCCTTTCTATCCGTGAACAGAATAAGCATAATCCCCCAGACACATACACCTACACCACCACCCACCTGTGTGAAGTGCATGGCAAAAGTTGGTCCGTCTAACACCTTTATGATCCCTGCGAACGATGATTCGCTCCTTTTATTAGTGAGCACGAAAATGGTTCCTTCCTATACCGTTCTGGTACATAGGCACATACACACCTACCACCTGGTTCTCTGACCTCATGGAATGGTGCAGTTTTAAAGTCCTTGCCATCCATTTTCTACCAATCCCCAAAACCACCAGCCCCCACCAAAAGAGCGTTGCAAAATAGGTTGAAAATAGCGCGGCACTGTACCATACACCATATGGTACGGTGGCTGCGGCGACGGTGGCATCCACGGCTAACCGACCCACGCCACGTTTTCCCTTTTTTGCGTGTCACGGTGCGGTTACCGGTTCCCGCCGCCCTTCAGTTCGCGCGGTACGAATATTTTTCGTGGAAATGCTGTGTCTAGGCGCTCGTGTCTAGGAACCTCCAAACAAAAAAAAAGGCACAAGAAAGGGGAAGCAATAGGTTGGAATAATAAAATAAAATAAAAATAAAAAACGGCTCCGGTGTGCTTTATCTCTCTAACACATAGGCGCACACACGCGGAAGCGCACACCTGGCCGCGTAATAGAATTATCTTCACTACAGCAAACCACCATCCACCCTGCCCGGTGGTCCCTTTGGGGAGTTTCGGTTCGGTCGGTTTGGGTTTGGGAAAGTACTTTACAAAAAGCCAGCTCGATACTGGGACGAGATTGTAATTTTGAAATGTTCATCGTGGGTTTTCATCGACACAACAACGGTGGAGCGTTATTCGATTATAATCCACGATCGGTTGATCCCCACCGTACCTTCCGTTTCGTGGTGTGTGTCTGCTCTATACCAGTATGTTCCCTGGATGGCACAGAGATTTATTAAAAATGTATGTCAATTACGTTGATAGGAAGTGACACACTTCCCCGAGCGTTGGCAATCACACGAACAAAGTAATTGATGGTTTGTGTTACAAAAATAGAATACAAAAGAAGGGACGATTGTTATTGAAATTGATTTCATAAATCTCTGTCCTTTTATTCCCTTTTTTCAATTGCAATGCAAACGATTCTATATGTAACATATTGCAAATCAAATTTCTATGTTTTTAATAACCTTTTTTTTTAAATATTAATTCATATTTTTTTATTTTTAGCTTCAAATCTCGTACAATTGGAAAGAAAAAAAAAACGCTTTAAACTGCTGGAATACGCTTCGAACTAGGAAAAATAATAATTCAAATTGGCAATATAGCACAGCTACATTGTTCAACCCTGTGAAGGGAATTTTGCAAAAGGATTAAGTGATGGATATGCATCCCATCCGTGCAACAGTCCTGTACGACCAGATGTGCGCTGTCTGCTCCATTATTCCTTCTCTGATGTATGACCCGTGTCCATGTAATCGCTTTGATAATGCATAAACATAAGCCCCAAGCGACACGAACATGCTCCCTGTGTGTTCGTCCAACGATCCTGTTTGATCCTTTCAACAACAACACTTCTTGCAGCACTTGGAAGAAAAATGATACTATAATATGCTTGTGCACAAAAAAAATGAAAGAGAGAGAGAAAATAGAGCGCAAGTGTTGCAAAATTGTCCGCACGAAATCCCCGATAATGCTTGTCCCTTTGCTTGTGAAGGGTGCGATTGGACGGAATGAAGAAACAGCAACTTCATTACTTCCGTCTTCTATATAACATAATGTTACGGCCCGATGTGTGTGCGCTTTATCAGGTGGATGAGGAAAGGATTTAAAGAAGGAAAAAAGAACGGTATGTTACCGTACCAAGCGTAGTTTAACCTTGCGCACCGAGTTTATTGGCTGTTGTTTAATCAGTGCGCCCGGTTGCTGATAAGCCGTGCAACCACATCCGCACCACACTTTTCCTCTAATATGCGCGCTTCGTCATCGTGCACGAAATTAAACGATCGAAAATCGAGTGCGGCAATGTACATTTGCTGTCCAGTACTTCATGAACTGAAACAGCTGTACTTTTCACCCAGGGTGTAGGACATGTGGCACCGCAAAGTAGAAACGACACGACCAACGAAAAAAAAACCCTAGGACAAAGCAACTTTTTGTTCGCTATATTCAGTTAAAAAACAAACTCTTGTGAGCATACTCAGCACAGTGTTTTAGTCAGATGATAAATGGATGTTTATGTTTGCCACTCGCTTCTATCAATCTACGTTAACTGCCAGCGCACTGGGTGTGCCACGAGTTTGGACGGAAACTTTCTTCCATGCTAGTGGTGCACCCATGGTGCTATGCTCTGCATCATGATGAAGCTGATGGGTGGAAAGATAGGAAAAAGTTAGTGCTTCTGCACTAACGACTCTTGAAGTGTTTTAAAAACTGGTCCAATCTTCGGTTAGGTGAACAGTTTTGTAGAAGCGATAAGGGAATTTCTTATGCGAAGCATTTACATCCCAGCCAGTGTCCAGCAAACTATTAACCTTCTTACTTTTTCCTGCTGTAGTTGCGCTTGTAGCCGCTGGCAATTTCGAGTTAAGAAAAACATGCTGCACTCATTACGCTCTTCGTTGGCCTTGCGAGACAAAGACGTATTTCTTCATCTCAACGATAACGGCACAAACACGGCCAAAAGGTCTTCACCACGACCTTGTGTACTGCCCTCGTGTACTCGATGATGGAAAATAGAGCATAGACTTATGGGTTTTTTTTAAATCCTCCAGTTCTATCTACAGCAGCTCTCCTTCTGGTGGTCGTCCTCCAACCGGGAGAACCAGCACCAGGCAAAGACGTACTTCTTGATGATCGTTTCGCATCAAACTGACGTCATATTACGATGCGCAGCAGTAATGCCGTTCGCTAGCCAGGGAGATCCCATTTCTTCTACCGCAAGGAAATGTGAGAAAGTAATTTAGATTTATGTAGCAGCGGGCGTGCAAGTGTGTGAAAGCCACTAGGACAGAGAGTAAGGGATGTGATTGGTGGTGGTGGTGCGTGATTGAAGAAAATTAAGAAGGTTTTTTTCTGCTCTTTGGCTGTTGTGGGTAGAAATTCTTGTTAATTACATACGTTAATTACATTGCGAGTAATTCAACTGCGATTTGAGCGGTTTTTTCTAATGGAAATTTAGTTTTCCCCCTTTTTAAAGCTAGAATGACAATTTTATTGGACTATCGTGAGAAATTAAAACACTCGTTTTATTCGTCGAGCGTCAATGACTTCCGAGCAGCTAATTAGCCACTAAGGTATTAAACTATGATTGTGTAGACATCTCTTATGGGACAACTCTAAAACCCTAAAGTATATTACAGGGATTCTCTTCTCATCACTTTCAGTGCATGTCTCAGTGGTGTAGGTGAGTTCTACCGCTGCAACAGGTGCGCTGGAGTTTATAATTAGCAAATTTCAGACATCTACAAGATTGATTTATGTGCAGATTATCCTGGTCACGGCACCATGAATTCTCCACTTGGAAGGTTTTCCGGGACATGATCCATGAAGCACAAGATAATTTCATGTTCACGGTTTGCTATTGAACAGATGTCGCACATTTAATGTTTAGATCAATTTTTTATTTTTACTTTTTTCCTTATTTTCCTAATAGGAAACTAGGAGCAACTGGTCAATAATAATTATCTCGAATTTTTGAAATTTAAAATTGAAATGGCTTATTTATAATAAAAAAGTTTATCAAATGATTTTGATAAAATGAGAAAAAGATTGAGATGAGCATCGAATTTGCGATCGCCGTTTCGTATTGGTATTGAAAAGAATCTTGGAAACCCGTTTATAATCTGAAATATTTAACCCGAAAAGCCCTGTAATATCTCTTGAGACCACTCTTCCACTACTACAAACGATTCATAAAAGCTTACTTTTGATTGGTTCGTTTATCACATACTCTAAAACTGGGAGAGAAAAAAAAATCAAACGTAAAGTAGGATTACCTTCCCACTTGGACACTGCAATGCTTCTGCTGCAGTTGTCATAACTCACCCTTGCCGGATGCAAATGCATACGCACGTTTCCTTCTCCTCCCATGTTTGTTGCACCTTCCCGAATGGTGATGCACAATAAATCTAAACGTGTGCTGCTGTCCACCGACCGTCCAGTGACGGACTCCAGGTGTTGTTCCGACTGAATGCTTCGATGACGGTGATGACTGTGTGTGATATCCCTGCATGATACACGTGCGGCGAAACAGTGGACACAAGTTACAGGAATTCCCCATTAAATATTGCTACCGATCGTTTCACACACTGCCTCGACAACACCGTTCGGACTGTGTGCTACTCGGGAGCTGTGGTGGGAACGATGCAATTATTGCTCGAAAGCAATTATTTTGATAAAAATGTCGAAATCCCCAATGATGCTGCTTCGTTGGGGAAAACTTCTCTCCCGCACCATCTTACGCCCATTTGGGGGTGGTGATGTTAAGCAGATTTATTATCAACGCCTTTTCCGAGTCCGCTTAAACACACAAACACAAATGCAAATACTCTGCCGTCAAGTGCTTCCGTTTGAAGCTCCGCTCTGTGCTGAGTGCTGCCGGAGATCGATTATGTTTCGAGTTTTCTTCAATAGACGTTGAGACGGTTTGTGTGTCTCAGTGCGCAATTGTGTAATTAATGATGCTTTTCATTTCATTTTCCTCTCCGATTGTGATTGATTGGCAATGAATTGAACGCAGCTTGGCGGTGTATAGTAACAACGGGATCCAGCTTGGTCCTTCGAGCCGGATAAGCGCGGTTTTCCCTCTTCGGCAAAGTTTTGTTATTCCGCGGTGGAAAATTGCCATTTCGTGCTCGTGCAAAACTTTGCAATTTCTTTTCCGTTCTCTTGGTGATTCCGCGTGTACCCCCTCCTCCCTCCTGCTCCGATATTGGATAATGCGAAGGGAAGCAATTTCTCTCCCGAAGGAGGCACCTCCATCAGGGGGTGGAGGTTAGGCACGTGCTTTCCCCGACACGCTGAATGTTTCTCGTTGGCAGGAGGAAGATCCTCTGCTCGCGAGAAGATATGCGCGCCCATATGCATAGTTATGATTGGGTAAGGCAGGCAGGCAGGCAGGCGTGAGAGTGGGCGTCAATTCTATCGGCGGTGAGCACGTGCGCCTAGCAGTGTCCGGGTCCTTTCATGCCTCATTTCGTTCCGGTGAGGATGTCTGCAGATGAAGCATGATTGTAAATGAGAACGATGTCCTCTCCATCACCGCCGACCATCTCCGTGTTGAAGCTTCGTCCATTTTCTTTTTCGCTACACTTCCGCCAAACGATGGAGATGGATCGATCATCCGGACGTGCTTAGCTTTACAGCTCATCATGGTTGGAGCTTTTCTTTCTATTTTGCACACACACACACACACACACACACCGGCAGAAGCTCAAACCCGGGAGTCCCAAACTGGGACGGAATACATAAATAATGGAATGAAATTTATTTCCTTTCAATGTTGCCTCGGCTCTCCCGCTGCCTCTTCCACGTTTACCGGCATGTTGTTGGCGGCGTTTGCTCGCCCAGCTGAAGCAGAGCAACCTGTAGCACGTAGCCTACAAGCAGTAGCACTGCGTGTCATCAATATTATTCTTCTGGCTGGCCGATGCAGGCTAACCGATGCGTGGGGCTAGCGATAGAGGAACCACAGGTCTCTGGTTCACCCCGCAGGTGTATTTGGGATGGATTGGTTATTAGTTTAGTCGCCGATATCAGGAATCATATCTGCCATCGGCAATATTTGATCATGTTCTAGTGTGCTCCACCATCTCAGAAAGTCGTTGAGGCTTTGGAAAGTAACCTGAATCCCGAAGTGCGACTCACCACAGTGTTTGAATTCGACCACGTTGCAATTTTCATTCCAAAGAAGTACGACGCTCCTTCCCCAACTGATAACTCGGTGACGTTGGAAAGATAGATGAATTGTCTTGTCCGCCTGCTCCATCACAAACCGAAAGCAAGGCTCGTGCATACAAAAACTTGAAGGTGAACCCCGTTCGAAGGCGCACGGCGAAAACGCGTTCACTTATTCATTAGAAGCATTATTTATGCATGGTACTCCGCTCGGTAATAGCTCAGATCCTGGATCGATGATAAGGTGCACGAGGTTCGGGATGGGTGGCTGGAATCCTAGTCCGTGAGACGATGTGCTTGTGCAATATTCATCATTAAACTTGACCGTTATAGTCGAGGGAGCATGAACGGCAGCCAGCAGCAGCACACGAAACACGATCATTTCCTGGATGTGTGGCGATGTGTGGGATGTGAAGTGTTAATGTTTCGGCAAACATTTACTATGAGTGATGGGATCGGTTGTACGGTGAATATGTTCCTCGTGTGCTATTTATATGCGATAAGAACAGCTTGAGGAGGGGGGGGGGGGCGTCGGTAGTGAGTGATTTGAAATATTGTGAACGTGCTGAGGCTTTTGATGAATATCCTGAGTAATTTCACACACGGGAGAGTGTTTGTTTTGTTGTAGATGTTAACACAAGTCCCATGCTTTGTAAATGATTATAAAAGTAGTACCTTTTGTTTATTGGGCACCCTAACATTCTCTTTTGGATGAAGATCCTTGGTTTTTCAAGGACAAACGAGCATATATTTTTATATACCCAGAACTTGCAGTCATTTTAGTGTCCCAATAACAAGTCAGGGCAAATCATTTGAAGTCCAACTACAAACAAGGAGGAGTTAGAGGGTCAAGCAATACAAAAAAAAAAAAACATTAATATCATACTTACCCATTTCGTGAAGGATTACTGACTTACTGGATCTTGGTGAGTTCAAACTTAAGATCTAGAAACTAAGATGGTTCATTGCGGCAACTTCTCGTCTACTCTCCAAGAGTTGGTGTATTATCCACTTTTTTCATATTTGAATAAGGTTCACCTCACGACCATTGAACCGTATGTAAGTACTCTAATAATAAAATACTGCTGAGTCACAAAGCGCGCAAACCATTTTAAGATGCAATAATTGTTCAGAGTATAGAATAGGAATATGAGAGTTGTAAATCCTGCATGATTCAAGAGCCAAGGACACGTTATAAGTCAAGAGTCAAAGACAAACTCTTTTAAGCTCATACTGACCATAGAATTCATTAGTCTTTAATCTCATTTCTCGAGTTGCTGTAGACGTGGTGCCTGTAAATGTCTTGACCTAATCAAGGAATTAATATATTTGATTATGATACAGAAATTTTTGGCATCTGGCACCTTCCATTGTCCTAAACCCGTGTTACTTCAACATGATAAACTCATGCATTTTAGTTTAGTACAGTGTCATTATATTCATAAAAAAGTTTTAACCATTACATCCTCATTTATCGATCGCAAAAGGTTCTGTTGACTTGAAGACCTTGAAGAGGTGTATCGCGATGCTATTACGATCACTCTTCAAAAGCCGTCGTAACTCCTGTCATCCACGTCCCACAGCCAAACGCCGACTAGGAGAGAGTCATTAGAAAACCCTGCGCGAAGAGGATGGGTGGCCCCTGAACCTGCGGCGGTAATGGTCCGAAACGGCAGTTTTGCATAGCCGCCAGCCGGAAGTGGCAGAAGGCAGAAGTTGGGAAGCAAATTGAAAGTCACTCCCTCCATTTCGCCCCAGGACGCACTCCGGGAGTCCTCTGTCCTTTCGGTGGCGTGGGAATCCTGGTCGTTGTACACTCTGTTTTTTTTTCGTCATTTCCCATTTTGCTACTCCCTCCCCCTGGGATCTTGGCTGCAGAGTACTGCAAGGCAAAAGTCACGCCACCACGGACACTGGATCAGTGCATAATTGAATTCCTGCTGAAGTTTACCGGACCGACCGGGCTGGATGGATTGGGTGAACCCCCCGGTGTGTCCCGTTGAGTTGCCCTCTCGCCTTTCCACTGCTTAGCTCGCCAACCGTTCCTTCCAAGAGGCGAAGGAATTGTTTTAACAACGGGATGGTTCGTCGGTGATTTCAATATAAACTTTTGCCCCACTGCTACTTTGTCCGCGTGGTGGACATGTAGTTATCTCGTGGGGGTGACAGGGTATTTTTTTGCACCCGACGACGACGACGACGACGACGCCGACGACGACTACAAAATGGTTAAAGTTTTGTCCCTGTCTCGGTGACGTTTTAATTTGTCGCTGTAAAATGAGGCCAACCAAGGGCCTCCAGGGGGAAGCGCGCCGGTTGAGATGTCTCGTCAGGGGGTGTATTTTTCTTCCTTCATTGCTCATTTTTCCTAACGCATTCAAAAAACCATTCGTCTTCCTCATCTTTTCGCGATCCTTTCTCTTCTGGATCCTGCTGCTTGGTAGCTACACCGAAAAGTGTGTGAGAACGATCAGTAGTCGCTGCCCTATCTGTGCGATATGATACGAAAAATAGACTTCCGTCATCGTTTCCAGCTTTTCGGGATGCGGACCGTTAGGTGAGCGGACGCCCCCGGGCCGCCTGGAATCTAATTTGTTTATAGTCATCTAAGCGGCAAATTACCCCGAACCGAAAATGTAAGCAAGTTCGGTCCCTTTTTGGGGGGAGCGTGCGAAAGTTGATGTGATGTTGATGCATCGCTTACCTCCAGATGGGGGAGGTTGAGGACCGCTTAGCGCGCTGAGGACCGAGTATATCTTTTGGACATTTTATTTTCGTCGTCCAAGAAGGTGATAAAATCTGACAAATTTTCGGTCCAGCTTTATCAGTGATGACGCGGTAATATCTTTTTGATTTTCCCAGGGTGATATTATTCGTGCAAAGGAAGCACAGAAAAGCTCAGATTCATGCTCCTCACCGTTAAGCGTTTTCCACCTTTTTTTTAAACGATCGATTCCTAGAAGCTAAGATTCCTGGAGCAAGGAGTAATGCTTCAGCTCGATGCAGATGGGTAGATAATTGGATCATACATATTCAATGGAAGTGATGAGCGCATTGCCTTCTTTTCTCACTTTTGCTCACTTCTTCACTTTTGCTATGGCTTCAAAGAAGACGTTGCATAAAATTGCTCCAAAGCTGTGTGGTGAATTTAAATCTGCATTGATTTACTTACTGTTCCTGTGCCTTCGTTGCTGCGCGGAGGGATCCTTCCAGGCTCGCATAACCTAATTGTCCTCGCTCGTCGTCTGATGAGCTTGTGACGGTTTCGGGTGAAAGTTAAAGAACGCTTGATTCCACTCGAGCGATTTGTTCAATTGCAGTTTCTGGAATAGATCAATATGCTTTACTTGCGTTGCTCTTGTGTTGTGACAACTTGCTTGGAATGGAAGACTCGTAGCATTTCTTCTTACCTGAAGTAATTGACTTTATGTGTAGAATTAGTTTTCCACCCATTAATTCTAGCAACGCAAAGTAAAGCGGAAGTAACATCCCATAAAGTGTCTTCTGATGTCGATGTTATCAAATGCCAATTATTGACATTTATCGACTCAATGTACAAATTCAGCCATGTGGGTGGCGTACATCAGAAGGATCTCTTCCGTAATGTCATCCACTAGCAATGAACTGCAATCAGACAAACCGCCTGCCAGGACACACAGGGTTACCAATTCTTCAAAGCTGAACTCCTGAATGTTTTTTTTTTTCAAACAGATTTGTAACTGTTCCTCACGCGTTTCGTTCACAAAACCGTATCACTTTTTAAATTGATAATTAAATTCACTTCCAATGATTGATTTCAATGGGCAATCCTGGACGATTGACATGGAAAACCTTGTAAGCTTATCTCACCACGATACGGTGAAGCACAAGCGGACATTTGATTGAGGTGCTATTGCAACTCTTTTACTCTCTTTTTCGGAGCAAAAAAGAAGTCCAAATTGAGGGATGAGCCAGCAATGGGCTTAGCAGCAGCTCGGCTTCTTAACCTTCACACATCGTTTATAGTATAGAGGTCAATCCCACCCCAGTCCGGTCTCATCCTCCTCCCTTCCGCCCCTCAAGGATTCGTCCCTCAAATGAGCATAAAACGGTGCGGAATAATTTGACCTGATTAGAATTCATCTCACAAACACCCTGACCGCCCCCCGGGCCATCGGCGCACTCTAGCTGTGCAAGGATTCCTCCGAATAGCCCACGGTCGTAGTAGCTAGTACCACATTAGCTTCATGTCACCACTGGGGGGAGGTGGCACAGATGAGGGAGGTAAAGTTTTCCTCCGTCCTATTTCGGATACTTTTGGGGATGCCTTGCGGCAATGCGGTCCAAATTTGATGTTCCTCTTCCCTTTGCTCACGACGACAACGACATTGCCGACGGTTTACTGACGGGCTGTCATTTAGATCTTCTTTACCCTCTCCTCACCTTGGCCCACACCAATAATGGCCCTAATCGTAACGTGCCATCAAATCCACCGGTGGTTAAGGGATGGTTAGTGGTTGGTCCGTTTTTTTTGTTGCTTCTTCCCGCTTATCATCCTTCCCTTGCCTAGGGCAATGTGGGAAACGGTGTCTGAATTGGCGCACCGGCCGGTATAGAAGTCATGCATCCCACTGTGCTTTCGACAGTCCCGTCTCATGCACACAGGGAAGCAGTGGAGGGACAGTAAAACGTTCCCATAGATCCTGGCTCACGCCATCTGGATTACTGGTTTGATCGTCTGGCGGAAGTGAACGCGAGAAGTAGAGAGGCGCACCGGAGTATTTTATGTACGGTTGGGTCGTATTTTATTTCCCTGAGCGCTCGTTTTTTGTGCCACGCGCTGCTGATGGCTACGCTTTCCTTCGAATATGTCATTTAATTTCATCTCGGGTACAGTTTTTCGCACTTTTTATTTGACACTTTCGCATCTTTCGCAGTGGGATAGAGGGGGGGAGGAGGATGGCGTCTTCAGCAAAGTGAGGAAGTAAGCGAACACCTCACCATATCCTGTTTCCGGTTTATTTATTTACTCTCCTCCCTCTTTCTCCCGTTGGAACGCTTTTGGGGAAAAGTACACTCACGTCGGCCCTTTTCTCTTTCTCTCTTTTATTTGCAGCTACACGAAGAATTTATCACCGGATAAGGTGAACCTGAGCGCATTCCGGGGCGAAGGTGAGCTCTCCAACCTGCAGCTGGACGAGAACGTGCTTACGGAGCTGCTGGAGCTGCCGGCGTGGCTGCGACTGACGTCCGCCTGGTGCAACCATGTCTCGTTTCGAATATCCTGGACCAAGCTGAAAAGCACACCGATACTGTTGGTAAGTTGAGCAGGAGAAGAACCGAGGAAACGAGGGCATAAATGGTCATTCGTCATGGTGTGATGTGTGTGTGTGTGTGTGTGTGTGTGTGTGTGTATCGCCTTACCAGGTTAACACCATTACTCCAATAACTGAACCTTCGTCCCGGTAATCGATCCTCTCACGTGCCTAATTAGGCACGATAAATACTTCGAACCCGTGTGAGTCGCCCGTATGTGTGGCAGCACCGTCGTAATGATTTCTTGGAAAGTTTAATTTCTGTTTTAATGAAAGAAACGCACTTGACAGGATGTGCTCTTTGTATTACCTTTTATTGGAATTTTATATTAATTGAAATTGAAGCATTTCCTTATGGTTTCGGAAGCTTCCGGAAGATGTCACACTTCTTCGGCAAAAATCGAAAAGTATTGTAAGACGTCTCCCGAACGATCGTAATCACCTAACAGAAGGGTTCCTTCGGAGTTACCTTATTTTTATTAATTGTAAATTCTCATGTTTTGCAGACACTGGATGAGGTGAACATAACAATAGAAACATGCGAGATAGCGCGCAGCGGGACACCGACGGCCGGTCTCTCCAGCCTGACCGTACCTCAGGGGAAATACAGCTTTATACACAAAGTCATCGATGGCATCACGATCGTGGTCAACACGGTAAACGTGAACCTAAAAAGTCCCGCATTTACCGCCTCGGTGCAGATGTCCCGAATACGGGTCGAGTCCCGCACACCGAAATGGTTGCTTGGCGATTTGCGCGTCACAAGACTGAAAGATCCAACCCGCGGCATGATACTGATCTTCAAGGAACTTTCCTGGCAGACGGTACGCATCGAGGCGAGCAGCACCCAGGACCTAAGCCTCACCCCCCTCCGGCTGCTAACGAATCAGGCACGCTGTCGAATCACGATCAAAAAGCGCCTCTCAGACTGTAGCATCGTCGCCAGCCGGCTCGTCCTCATCCTGGACGATCTGCTGTGGGTGCTAACGGACTCGCAGCTAAAGGCAGCACTGCATTTCGTCGACTCGCTAACCGGCCTAATCAAAGCATCGACCAATGTGGTGCAGCGGGTCAAGGCGCAAAAGAAGCTAGAAACTCTACCCGAGTATCAGGCCCAGCTGGACCAATCGAAAAAGGTACCGGACGCGCAGCAACTGTCCGCCGCCCAGCGTTACTTTAACATTTACGACATGCGGGAAACGTCGTACCACTTCTTCAGCCAGCGTATCGATTTGCACCTGTGCGACGACGTGGGCGTGGGACGGTCCAGTCACCCGAACCTGACGGACGGTGGCGCGCTGCAGATATCGGTTCAGGGCTTCCAGATCGATTACTATCCGTACCATCTGGCGAAGGCGGATCGATCGCACTGGCCTAAGTGAGTAGAACAACTTCCCGGCATCCCGGGTGCATTGGTGCATCGATGCACTGCCACCGTGGCAGTGGCTGTTAATGTCACATGTCAATGAACAAGCAGTAATTTAATTTACGAACAAGTCAGGGCATGCGTGTACGCCGAAAGGGAGAGATAGAGTGCTCTACAAGTGGGGCCAGTTCCCGGTAAAATGAGTCGTTGAAAAATTAGGGTTGATGATGGCGTTTTCGGTGAAATATCAAAGTTTTCGAGGGTGAATGTATTTAATTACTTTTTATTGGGCAATTAGAATGGCATCCGCGTTGTCGAATGAAAGCATGAAGTTTAATTGGATTCACTGCACTATTGAAACAACATTAATTCTACTGCAATGCTTGTTTTAATGTAAGCGACAAAGAAGTGACAGAATGAGTGTTAGGGATTAAATTTCAATTCCCATTTGAGCGGATTTTGTATGAACTGCATGGAACCATTTCTTATTAGTAACCCCCACTTAACGCTGCCTAACACTTGCCCCGTTCCTTTTATCCTAGATATCGTGAGGCAAGCATACCACCCGCCCTGTGGCTCGAGCAATCACTAAACACCTTCAGGGAAGCCATTCTAAACCTAAGTCAACCAAATCGTCCACCGCAGCATGCATCATTGGAAAGGTACATCCGGCTTATCCTTTTGATCGCTGTTCTATACACCTTGGGCTCACATTACAAACTTGCTTTACGATTTCAGAACAACCAACTTTGGCCAACAACACCAACCGGCCCCGTCGTCACCCGCACTGGGACAGCAGCAGCGTGGTGGCAGCAACAATGGACCGGCAGCTCAATCCGTGCCCGGTACGCCGAGCAGTAACAGCAGCAGCCACAGCACGGTTTCGCCGATGAAAAAACACGTGCTCGATAATCTGGCCAAGCTGATGTGTGCCTGCGTGGTGATGAAAATCGAAGAGTTTACGCTGTACCGTGTAACGACGTCCGGGAACAAGCAGATGCCAAAGGAGTTCGTTTCGGGTAAGGTGAAGCTGTTGTGAGCTGTTGTGAGCACTGATCGTGTGTCCGTTCGTGTGTGATATGCAATAATTTACACGTTTTCTTTTTCACGCGTTAAACACATTTTATCGTTTCATGGTGGCTACTAATTGTACGCTAAAAAGCACAAAACAAGCGGAAGAAAGGTACCAACCGGGTTTTTTTTCACACGGTTGATTCTGACCTAGAATATGTTTCTTCCTTCTATAATTTTGATTTATGTTATCTGTTTTTCTGCTAGCCTTAGCCATTTTGTTAAGTGTTTGTAGCATGTTAAAATATTTCGGTGTACACGTTTCGTTCTTCATGTTCATCGTCAGACGACTCTTGGACGCTCTCCGCGATAGGCACCACCTCATGAGTCACTACCGTGTAGCTAATGAAGCGCACCGTAAAAAAGTAGAAAAACTCCACAATGCTCAGCACACTGGCACCGGTAAACAGGCCTAGAATTCCACCGATCGACACCACCACGTCGATATTTTCACGCACAATCTGACGTCGGTAACGTTGCGTTGGATGAATCATCAGCTTCAGCTTAACCGATCGTTCGTTGCCATCGTTAAAATACGAATGTCTTCCCACCATGCGGATTTCGTTCTCCGTACAGGATGGATAGCAGCGGCAGGGATATCCTCCGGTGTACCAGGGCTGTAGGATTCGGGTCGGAGGTGCTATCAGCTCGGACTGGTCCAAACACTGCAATCCGGCCAACCCACACACGGAATCATTATCATGACCTTTGTAGGGTTTCCCAAAACGGAGAGAGAGATGATAGTTTGTTATGATGCACGCGCACAAACGGTCGCGGTGAGGTGACTACTACTTGCCTGTGAGGAACATATTAGGATGGAAGCAATTACACACACGCAGCTGAATCGATTTCAAACACTCGGTAACACAAACGCTGTAGCTGTACCGCGGGAAGCTGGTGTTGCCGAAGGGTAGATAACGCTCGTCGGGGAAAAGACAGCGTCTCACGTCAACGTCCACCGAGCGTACCAGTGGATCGTTCACAATGTTCTGCAGGGTGATGTAGATTTTCTCCTCATACCCGGGACTAACTTGCGCGAACTGCAGCCGACTAAGCAGGATGTGTGGGATATCGTCCTCGTTCATTACATTGGTCTAAGGGGGGGGAGAACTAATGTAAGGATCTAAGTTTGGAGCATAGTATGAGGCTTACCGAAACTGCACGATTATAAACCAACAACAGATCGCCGTCAGGATTCTCACTGTCCATTTGCAGAGGCAGCCAACGGTCACCGTGCCTGTTAAAAAAGCATAAAGAATAGATGAACGTGCGAAAAGCAATAGTTTACAATTATAACTATTTTTCGGTTAGAGCTTACTTTTGAACAGTTTGTATAGAATTAAGCAGAAAGCACGATCCCATCGTTGTTTCGATCGGTTGAAAGTAACGGCAGCAATCGAACGGCTGATCATTCCAGCGGCACTCTTGAAACAACTCGCTACAGTTAGTTCGCACCATTGCAGCTGCCTTCTTGTGTCCATCCTTCGGACACTTCATGCAATCGTCACACTCCTCGTACATTACACAGAAGTTGCTCATTGACCCGACATTGTACAAATTGGGAAAGATGACGCGCAGTAGAAAGTCTTCCACATCGTAATTATACTCCTGCTGCTCGTTCTCTTGCAAGTTGTTAATGTACGCTTCCAACCGTGGGTATTGTTGCTTGACGTACCCCAGCTCACAGACTCCGACCGCGGGAAAAACGATCGGTTCGGTACGCGTGTCAATGTTTTCAACCGCGATGCTAATTGTGTCATTGCGGAACAACTCCATGTAGGAGCGTATCAACTGCACTGCGAAGACCCACGCGGTCAGGGTGCAGACAGCCCAAAAGAGACGCTCCGATGCGTGGTACCGACGGTTGAAGATGTAACCGATCCCGGCCAGTGAAGCATTGTTGCAGTAGTCCACCAGAATGCGATAGAATGTACGGCCCACTCGCAGCAATAGTGACATTGTGTCGCGACAGTTCGGAGTTGAATGATTTTTTTTTCGGTGCCCAGAGAGCATGTTGGAACACGTGCGTGAGAAGAACACGTGTTGTAGGTGAAACGTAGAATTATAAATTATAGAGACATGAATTTTACATTACTACAAAACTAAATGCAAGCTGTACGGTCCTGTTCACCTTTACAATAGATGTGAAGTTCATGGTCCATTTAATATATTTACAATAGTCATTTCCCTGATTGCATGTAGAGCTTTAATTACTTTACCTTGTTATGGTGTTTTATAGTAAACTTTGTTATGTGCAATTCTTTATAACTAATGAACGCATTGTTTATTTATTGCAGCCGATCGGGACAGAGTTCCTCCAGATATGGCCACATTGCATGCAGAATTCACGTATTTCTACTACCCCGGCGACTTTGTATTTCCTTGTAAGTGTTTTACATTAAAAAAACTGTTAGAAAATTTTGATTAAAAAATACCTTTCCTCTTTGTACCATGACAGTGCCACCCTCGAAAGCGTTTGTTCACATCAATCCCGTACAAGTGCACTTTCACCTGGACAGTCTCCTCTGGCTGAGCTCGTTCGTGCTGAACCTGCACGAGAGTCTCCTGCGCACGAAGAACGTCACGAGCGGCCTCAACTCCCCGTCCACCCCGTCGAGCGCCTCGGACTCCGAGCAGCAGCCCAACATAATGTACATGGACGTAAAGGTGGAGTGCATTATGCCACGATTAATATTCGAAGCTTCCCCGGGCGCACCACAGCAACGCGATCGCCCCAAAGCGATGCACGTGGAGGTGTCCCGTTTTGCGCTAACGAACATCCGCGAAACGGGTTCATCGCGGGCCGACCTAGCGCAAGCCATATCCTCCCTGCAGGAGGGTAGTCTTGTGTTTGGGTCGGGCTTTCCCTCCAAACCGGGCGATCTGTGTATCGTGACCGATCGCATACTGGCACACATTGCGGCAACGGATGTGGCCGGTGGGCTGAATGGAACGGTGCTGAATGGCGGTGATGGGGGGCTGCAGTCCGCCTTCAGCAACCTAACTCGGTACGCAACGTGGCGTGAGCCACGTGATGTCTGGTGCCTTAAATTGGACCCGGTATGGGTCGAGTTTTACGGTGCCCGTTCGATTGGCCCTAGCCGTGCCATTCCGTTTGTCGATGCCGTGCCGGTAACGATCTGGTTGCACGGGCGTTCGGATGATATACCCGAACTGATGGCCCCCGATACCATCGTGGGCGGTGTGGAGCGGAGTGGTGACGGTGGCAAGCGCATTCACAACAGCAATAATTCCAACTCGAACAAATCGAGCGAAAGCAGCCTGATCCTGTCCGTGAGCAGTTTAAAACAATCACTAGATTTAGAGTCAACACCGCTGGGCAGCAGCTATTGGAGTGGTGGTGGAGCAACTGGGGACGAGGAGAAACGGAAACGATTTTCCACAATCTCGGGGCAGGGTTTGGAAACCAGGGCACCGCAACAGATGCCGCCTCCAACATTCCCTTCGGTTGAGGCGGACAGTGAGACGGACAATCGGACGGCCGATCTGCACATAATTGCCCACGTGTCCAATCTAGTTAGTGTTCAAATCGATCATTATCAGTATCTGTTTCTGCTGCGGTTGGCGGAGGAGCTGACCGAGCTGGCCACCTTTCTGTCGCTTGACTCGAAGCGAATTTTGCAAGCGGTAAGAAATCCGTTTGGGTTTATGAATGCATCAATTAAAATGCTTTACATTTTTCATGTTGTAGGCAAATACGGAAAAATCGATTATTGTTGGCTGTGTGATACCCCAGGTGGAAGTTTCGCTCGTAATGCCTTCACAAACGCCCGGTAAAGAGTCGAGCGGTGGTGACGGCGAGAGCGTACTACCAGATTCAGCCAGTTTAGGTAAAAGAACTCAAAAGTAGCTCATCCTCACCCTCTCTACTGTGTAGTGCTCCAAATCAAAATACTTTTCCCGCTTCAGGTTCCGGGTGGCCAAATTCGATGGACCAAACAAGAAATTCTAACATTTTTAGCAGTACCGAATGCCCCTCCCCAATCGCAACAGAACCACCGGTGGAAGTACATCACATTTCCAATCCCAATACCCACGGGTACGGTTCGCGCTACTACTAGCATCTCTCCTTTTGTAGATACTTCCAACTAACCGTCATACGCTTACCTTCTTCACGCTCTCCTCGCCTTTCTAGACACAACGTACAGATACAAAGCATACCGACGACTTCTTCCACGTCGGGCGTCGCCTCAGTTGAAACGCCTTCCTCCTCCTCGGTCGTTGTAACCGCTCGGGCAACAAACGTGACCACTCCCAGCCAAATCCAGCATGCTGCACCGCCAACGCAATCGAAAGGTCGTAATTCCACCACCGATTCCTCATCTTTCTCGAAAGACATCAACTCGGGGCTCAGCTCGATGAAGAAGGGCTTCTCGCATCTGATGACGTCGATCGATTCAGCTCTCAAGACAAACACGTCCGACGACATCAGCGATACACTATCGGTACAGTCGGACCTGAGCTCCGACTCGGAGCTGCAGCGTGTGCTAGAGGACACGGAAAAGACGACGGACTGTTTGGACGCCATGTTTAAGCTGTACCCGTTCGGACAGGAAAACACAATCAAAATGGCACCGATTGAGGTGGCCAGCGAGGTGTGTGAGGATCCGTTCCTGACGAACATGTCCTCCCCGTCCGATCCGTCCGAAAGCATCAGCCTGAAGCGACGGGACATTGTATCGATGGTGACGTTTAGGTACTATCGGGCTTTGTGTGTTTTCGGAAAGCTTTTATGGTTTTAATGCAAATTGTCCTTTTCTTTTCATGGTTTACAGATTGACTACAGTGGAGGTGATTCGTCAGAATGTTGGCAATGGTTCATCGCTTCGATTGCAAGTGTCGGCGATAGGCTGTGATGAATGTGGAGCGATACCATGGGATGAATTTCAGGTACGTTTACCACCCGGTAGTGATAAATCCTGAAACGCATACAATCCTTTAAATACATACCCAAACACACATGCCAGAACACACAAAAACCCTATCTCTGGGAACACGTTTCCTCTCTCTCTATTTTTCTATTTAAACTTTCTCAACTCTTACTTTTACCTATCAATTGTTTCGATTAGTCTCTGTGATTTTTTTTCCTTGTTTTACTCCTTAAGTGTTGTTTTCACACATCTATGATAATCATATCGATACTCTATGGTGGTTTACTGTAAACCTTATACAAACGTTGTATTTTTTCCTCTTCTTTTCTTCGGTGTCTATTTATCGAATAACCCCACAATCGTTATTTGTAATCGTTAACAATATTCGATGATTTACCAAGAAAATAATCACCTATCTTCACAAAACAGTTTCGCTTCAATCGCTGAACAGTTTAATTCGGCCGTAAATCATTGTTGAAATGTACATCATTATCCTTGCCGCTCAGTACTCAATATCTGTCATCCCGATTTGATTCCCCTTGTAAATAATATTCCCCTCAATATCGAAATATTTGTCATGATGTGCTAAATGTCTGCTAAACGATCGCAGCAGTGGATGGCTAATTACCTTATTTGAGCTTCAATAAGCAACACTGAAGGCACAAAAACTGAGCTAAAAAGAGCATTGTGTGTTGTTCTGCAAACAGATCGAAAGGCTTAAAAATGTATACCCTTTCTTTTCGTATCCTTTATCGTCTTTGTCTAACTTTGACAATATAAAGCATTATATTAAAGTAAAGTAAAACAATTTGGCATGTTTCATTTTCTTCATATATTCATGCACATGTCTGTTTTTATTTTGTTGTCGATTTTTACTTTCCTTCGCTTCCATTCCACGCTCTCCTTATGTCTTTTTCGATTTATTTTTCACTTTAGTTTGTCCTTTATTTCCATTTTCTCCCACTTCATTCCTATTTCTACTCGTGCTAGGCGAATATAACTAAATATGAAATATCTTACAGTTTAATAACCATACTTATATGCTACAATATATACATAATCCGAAAACTATCCAAGTGTTAATGTTGTTCAAACTTTTTTCTTTTCTTTTTTCTTTTTTTGCATGCTTTCTTCTATCATCTCTATCTTGTAAAACAAAAACAAAAACAAACAAACAATAATCTATCAAAATTACAACCGACGATCGTGTGAAACGCGAACGAAACAATCAATACCATTAAAAAACGGTACCGACAAAAAAACACACAACACAACACTGTGCAACAATACTCTTCTGTGATTGCTTACCGCACCTGCAACACGTGTGCCACGTATACACCGATTTAAAATCTCTTTAAAATTTATTCTCTCTTTCTTGAACGTTGTATTTGCTTAAAATATTTGGAAATGTTTTGTAATCTGTAACTTCTATACGAAATTTTTCCTCTCCACAAATCCTGTTTATGCTCTTACGCCACGTTCTTCATTATGCTGCGCTGTGCTACAATATCCTTGATTGGGCATTTCTTTTCTAATCACAAAACAATAACGACACAACTTCTCCGCCCATCTGTCCCATCATTTGGGATTACCGGTATCGGTGGACACTTTTATGTTCGCGGCCGTTCCTCCGATACTTCCTATAAATATCGATGTTGTGTTTCCTCTTGGTGCTCCACCGTCTCTTTGTGTCTCTTTCTATGTGTGTGTGTGTGTTGTGTGTGTGTATTATGTATGTATGTCGTTTTCATACAATGTAATCAAACCGACAATCGTTGCACTGCCATCAAAACCGAAAAATGCCTCACACACTTGTTGCTGAATCCATAATTACACATTATACGCCACGCGCGTGTACCAAAAGGGTGACCATCGCAAGAGCAAGGTATCTATATTCGTTTCGCAATAGTAACTTTATGTGTATTGTTTGTACGTTACGAGTTGTTTATGATTTCAAAAGTGATTTTCTCTTTAGTTTCCTGCTTTATAAACTTTCCTTTCGATATTTTTTGTGTTTTTTTGTTCGTTGTTCGATCTGCTCATGCGGACGCAAAGTACTGTTCATCCACTGGTTTTAGTGTCGCGCTATGTTGATTGAAACGTTGTAGTAATGGAAAGAGAGATACTGTTTTTTGTTTGTTTGGAAATATTGACGATGCTTGGCTCCACGCTCCTTATTTTGTAAGTGACTGGAGTTATTGAAGCTGGAATAACGAAAGCATGCTCGCACAGTTCCTTTTCTTTCTATGTGTGTGTGTGTTTCTCCCAGGGTTTACATCCTCATTATGCACAAAACGGAAATAGATTAAAAGTAAATTAAATCGTTTACCCTGTGGCCGTTAAATAAATGAAGATACGAAAAAGCAGGAAACTAGAGCACTTTAAACTTAAGTAATAACCCTGCATCACATGAAATTCCAACACATACCTAATACAGACAATTTATGCACATTTTTCTGCATCTGCTTGAGTTCTAGATCTTGATTGCTTCTTGGTAGGGGCTGAATAACTTAGTTTAATCATATCTTTCAACTACAATTATTGCAAGTATGCAGGAAAATTTGACTATTCATGTATAATCAGGCTTTAAAAATAAATTTTTCTTGCCTAAACTTCATCGCATACGCCACAAATGAAGCTTTTGAGACAGTATTATGGTCAGTTACAGATCTCGTTTCTAGTATAGTGCAGATGCATGATTATTCCATTATCTTCCTCCGTAACGAGCAACCAGTTGGCTTTCCAGTTTATTATCACACCTCCAAAACGTAAAGTGTCCATGTCACCCCGTATTTTTGTGTATCTCAAAATCAGTACCAACTCAAAACGATATATCTCACCTCTTTTTCACCCATTCTTTGTGTACACAGTATTATAATCAGTCAGAATCAAATGCGATAGAATAGAACTTTGTATTTCATCTTCATTGTGATCTCTCTTTCTTCTACGATGTGTCTCTGTTTTCTTCGCTACGTTTATATTGGTCTGTTGTTTCAATTTCAAGCTTTCTCTTTGCTATAAATTATGCCATTTGTTTTGTTTTCTTATTTGCTACAATTGTTTTGTTTCGAGCTTTTTACACTTTTCTTTGCCTAAAACTCTCTACTTACTTCTTTTTCTAGAACACTTACGCGAACAATATTATTTGTACAAAATGCAATCCTCAAATGTGTATTTTTCGATCATACGGTTAATAGTTTCTTTTCCTTTTCCATTTTCTTTTCTTTTTTCCCCTCGTTCCCGTCTTGAATTGCTAAAACTTAATTACCAAAACAAAAACTGTGTTTTTCGCTTTTCATATAATGTGTAAATTCGGTTATTTTTAAATTAAAAAAAATGGGAAATTTCGGTATACCTTTCGGTGTACTGACTTCCTCGTTCATTATGGGGGATCATGTTTGAAATGCGCCTAAAACAAACGTCCACTGCGCCGCCTCACCTACTCACACAGACCAAGTTCGGAACTAGATGTAGAGCATGGAACATTGCACCGCATAATCCGGAAGCACCGCCTTGTGTTGCGATTAGATTAGAGGAAGAGCTCACCCTGCCGGCCGACTCGTGCAAAATCACTGACAAGAAGACAATCCTGAGGTAATGGGAGAATACGCGGGATGGGACTGTTGACCGTTGGGATATTTGTTTGATAAAGGGATCCACTCTTCCCTCCCCTGGACGTATCTTGATCGTGTAACATTTCTTCCCTTCTCTGATGGACTAGCTGGTTCAAGCGGAAGCTAAACGTGGAGGTAAAGGATATTGATCTGCAGCTATCGATGAGCACCGTCGTCGGGTTGGGCGATCTGGCGGAGGACGAGATGATACCGACCCCGATACCGATGGAGGTGACGGTGGAGAACGTGAAGATTAATCTGATCGAAGATCGACCCCCGGTGAACATTACCTCGCCCGGATCGTTGCCAGTGAATCTTTCCATCGGTCGGGTGTTGCTGACACGGGACGAGGCGGGCGTGTTTTACGTGCAGCCCACCTTCAAAACCAAAGCGGACGACACGACGGACGGTGGAAAGCGGAAGCTGAACCGTTCCGACACCGAGGTACGGCGGGAGCGCGATCGTGAGGTGAAATCGTTGCATCTGGTGCTGCAGCAGCTGAAGCAGGATAACGATAGCCTAAAGAAACAACTCACCGACAATGAGAAAACGTCGGAAAGCAATAGGTAAGGGAGGCGGTACGGTTGCGATATTTGAAGCAAGTTTTTTTACATATTGATTTCCCTTTGCAGGATGAAAGTGCGGCAAGAGAACGAGCTGCTAAGAAACTACCTAAAGGCAGCACAGGACGATATTACCACGCTGTTGGACGAGAAGCGCACCCTGATGGCGACGATCAAATCGCTGCAGGATCAGCTCACCTCGCTGAGTGACGTACAGCTGGGCCAGCAGGATGGCAAGAGATAGCATAACTGTATGGACTGTATACAATGCTGCGGTGAAAATCCATTCTAAAGACCACGGCTGGTCATGATGGAGGAATTTCCTCGAAATCCTTTCAGCAAGAGCAAGGTGCCAGCATTATCCACCAGCTGTGAATGCGCCTTTCGCAAAAAGAAGGAAAACCCGAAACACAGGTGGTGGTAGAGGTGAAATGATGGACTTTAGTCAGCAAGTGGTCGGACGGACGGATTATAGTTGAGTTTATCGCATTTTCCACGTGTTACGTTCCTATTTACATGTGGCCCCGGGAAGTAATTGGCCGTAAGAGTGTGCAAGTTACTTTATTTTAACTATTTTTTCTTGTTGTGTTGATAATTTTTAGGAGAGAAATTTTATTCTATCAAATTGCTGTTGATCACTGACGCAGCACTGAACTGAAACGTGAAAGTACACCAAAAAACGAATGGAAATGAGTTACATGAAATCGAAACAGAGAAAAGAAAAGGAACATGTGTATCGTGTGCCGTGAGCCAGAGATTAGTCCACAAAGCATACTTTACCCCACCGGTTTGTAGCATGTATGAGTAAACAGTCTAAAGCGCGTCGGTGCGCATGCCGATCAACGGCCAATCGCTGGAATTGATTTAACAGCGTCTTTATGTAAGGTATGCTTAAAAAGTATTCGATGGGAAAAAGGTTGTTATCATGCGTAATTTTGGTTGTTTCTTATTTCTATTAACCGAGGGGGGAAATATATCTTTGTAATATTGCCATTACTCGTAATTATCTTTAAAAGGTTAAAGCTGAACAGGAAATGCAAGAAACAGCCCGCGCTGTAAACATTGTGCAAAAAGCACAAAAAAGATCATTCACACGTTCGCTAGGCAACTACAGAGAGCAGCATAAAGCCGATGTGTAGGTAAAATATTGTTGTCTTAATTATACATACATTCACCCATTCCTTCCAACAAACCACGTTGTGAATAGAACTTGTATGGTACACGCCACCGTGTACCGCCGTTTTTTACGTTTGTTTCGATTAGCAGCAAACCGTGGAATAGCGTAATGATTGAAACCAATTTTCCAGCCAAGCCAAGAAATGATTCTGTGTGATATTAATTTTATCCGTACATGTGTGTGCTTCTGTTTCCCGCTGTCTCCCGCTGTCTTGCACTATTAAAAGGACAAGCTTTAAACGGTAAAGCTCTGTTGAGTGTGTGAAAGCCTATATGACGAAAGGAAGCATCTAAGTAAAAGTTAACCATTCCCGACATACGGTGAGCATCACCCAACAACACATAAAACACACATATATTTAGGATAGGATTTTCGCAATACCCATGTTAAACGGGGGAAGATATTCTAGCATAATGTGTTGTTCAGTTGTTCGGTTAATGTTCATACAGATAGGAGAGACTACTAAGTAAAGTGAAAACAACAACAATGCAACAAAGTACTAGTTTGTAAGTGTACAATAATGGTGCAACTTTGTTTCCCTTTGTTTGTAAGAAAACGTGACTCCTCTCGTGATACACGATCAGCAGCAACCTAATCCTCCGTAGTTAGTTCGTTGTACAAAACAAAAAACACAAAGAAATCACTCCCATAAAGAAGGGTGTTATTGTGTTTGTGGAAAATATTTTGAACTACCAGAAGGGGGTACGAATTATACACAAAACCAAACAAGGCACGTAATGGTGCAGGTGCAAAACGTTTAGAATAGGAACGAACCAAATATATTATACACAACGCGCAGCTATATGCTGAAGGATAAAGGATAAAGAAGGATAAAGGTATATAGATAGGTGCACATCCCTTCGCCCGTTATTGTTCTTCGTATAAGTTTTCGTCAAATATTCCTTTTTAAATACGACAAGCATTGCATGGAAGATGAAGGGCACGGAATGAAAGACTTTAAATAATTGTGCTTAAGGCGCACGTACGCTAAGCTGGCATCAATACACACACTCACCATTTCTCGATTGTTTGGAATGAACTAAAAGGGAGGCTTATAAGAGGTATGCAATATTATAAAGAAAAATGTGATTCATGAAAAATCTGCACCCCTTCTCGAAAAGGCAAAGAAAATAATATCATTCATGCACACACTACTTCGTCCACCGTAATTTTCCCCCCGAACCCACGCAGTGAGCACACAGCGAGTACGAGATACAGATCTCCTCTTAAAAAAACAGCATTCCCACACTACTTCCCACACGTGTACACCGAAAAGTAATGTCCGTTTTCAAACCTATCGATCACACGCAAACATCCAACAGGTATTATACACTTACACCAGAAGAGAACACGAAGAAAAAGAGGAAGGGTTGGTAACCGGGGGCCTCTCGATAGGAAACACCCAGCATAACGTGTTACACAGAATAGAACCATATTTACCGATTATAACAGTTACCTATCTATATTGGATTCAAATAAAAACACACGGAAACCCAACAGATGAATGAAACGCGTCGTATGGTAACGAAAGAATCGTGGGGCGGTTGTGTGCTGTATAGAGGCAACATTGCCTTATATAATATTTATACGACACGGCGTCCCGAAAGTGCCACTAATTCACTTTCCATGCTGCGCAAATCATAACGCTTGAATAATTAATTCCACCGAAAGCATGGGGCCATGTGATCCTTTCGCACACTGCGGTGAAGCGCACTCAGATCACGTGCAGCGATGGCAGTGGCGGGAGCGTTCCGTGTGCTGTACCGCATCCTTGTCGACTACTGCTCGAACTGTTCCCTGGCCGGTGTTGGATACATCGCCAACCGGAAGTACCACTGGGCGGAACGTTTGTTCTGGATCGCTTGCGTTCTGTTCGCGTGGACCGGCTCCTTCCTGCTGATCAAAACGTACATGGAGCTGTTCCGCAAGGATGCGGTAAGCATTGTGGTGGAGAACCTGGATCCCCGGAAGGACATTACCAGCTTCCCCTCGGTGGGTGTGTGTGAGATGGGCTACACGAAGCAGCAGTACGATGCGTTGCAGCACGTGATCGACGGCTTTCGCACCACCGAAGAGATGGAGTACAATTACGATGTGGAAGAGTTTATGCTGCGACTGATCTACCACAATCTGTACAACTACGGATCGATCAAGTCGTACTGTGCGATGTACAAGGACTGTGATGACTGTGTCAAGTGTCCGGTGGACGGGTATACCCGCTTTTCGAACGCTGTGAGGGCCAACTGTTCGCAGTTGTTCGATGAGTGTCGCTGGAATGGAAAGGTGTTTGATTGCTGTCGCTATTTTCGCCCGATACAGACGACGATGGGGTCGTGCTTTCTGCTCAACTCCATACAGACTGTTAGCAAGTGAGGGAGAGGTAGATGAGTTGAAGTTCTGAATGATATGAAACCTTCTTTTCTCGTTAACAGATATGGTCCACAGTGGTTGCGGATGGATATGAGCATGGCTTCTCCAAAGGGTGAGCTTCTGCTGAACTTCAGTCGAGCAACAACGGTAACTACCAAACGATACAGTTTAAACAAGAACTTTTTTACAAAAGACTTTCATTCCAGGCATACGTCCAAAACCAGGAAGACATCCCGCACATGCTGCTAACCACACTTCAGTTCAACCAAATGCCGGAAGGATACTCGGGCAAGATCTACATCACCGTGCAGAGCATTGCAAACGACCCGCTCGTGCGCACGGTCGGCAAAAATGTGCGCCGATGCGTCTTCCCGGACGAGGGAACCGATACGCGGTACACCAAGTACAGCTACAGCGTGTGTGTGACCGAGTGTCTGAAGTCGGCGCAAATTAAAACGTGCAACTGCTGTCACCACAACATGCTGCTTGGAAGTACGCACGTATTCTGTATAAAGTCACATACTCTAACAGCTACTATCCTTTCCAGAGAATGACAAAAGCCCGGTCTGCGGGTACGATGGGCTGAACTGTCTCGATCAGCGCGATCTAATGTTTCCCCAGACGACCATCATGCAGCCGTGGCGAACGAACGGGTTGGTGTGCGATTGCTTCCCGTCCTGTACGGAGCACGAGATACGCATCATCGGGCGCGAGACGGACATGGAGCATAGGTCCGGCCGTTCGGTGCTGATCAAGATCATGGGCCTACCGTCCCAGCGCTATCGGCGCCAGATCGTGCGTGAGGATATCGACGTGGTGGTGTCGATCGGAGGCATTTTAGGTTTGTTTACTGGCGCGAGCATTTTAAGCTTGGTCGAGTTTATCTATTTCTTTACGGTGCGCTTCGGGACGTATGTGGTGACGGAGATAAAGGAGGAGGAAGAAAATGGGGAAGAGTCGGATGATGGCCAGGAAAATTCAAAAGCTTTACGTCATGCTTAAGAAGGTTCTGAGAGAATCCTTTTGCTCAATTTTTTGTCCTATTTGAAAAAATCATATAGATGTGCTCTTGAAACATAGTTTTAAAGTTTGGTTGTTCTATAACACTCTTTTGAAGTTATTTACACTTCTATTTACTTCTTTTTCGAGATTTTCTATAAGCTTGACCGTCCCATTTTTCATAAATACACAATAAACGTCCTATTAACTTTTAGCATTCCACTTACCTTAAAAAAGAGTATTAAAATTAGAAAGAAAGTTAGCTTGAAAGCATTTTGCCCCACTCTTCCCCCATCGACCAACGAAACTGCGTGAAAACTGTAAAACAGGTCACCGCCGCCAACATCGGTTGCCACGGGCAACGATACGAGGATGTTTTATTTGGTTACCAATCGTAGCGCCAACCAGCAGCAAGCCGGGGCCAACACTGTGGGCAGTCCTGCTGGGTCAGAGTGGAGTAAGTTTCCAGCCCGCTCGCTGCTGTGTTTGTGCGTGTCCGTCTTTTTCGATATCGTACAGTCTTCCTACCCTATCCCCGCTCGTTCTAAATTAACCCTAGTTGGTAGTGTGGTCGTGGAGCGGACGAAAGGGTGATCCCTCGGAATAAATAAATATTTACCCCGCGTGCTCGAGTTTGCCGTGTGACGGGTTGTCGTAAAATTGATTCACCAAAGCGAAGGGCCAGGGTCCCTTTGATTTCGGCACACTTCGGTACAGGACGGAACGGGAGGAGAGCTTGTGTGGACGAGGCTGGAAACGATGCTGGTGAGGGCAACCAATTCAAAGGACACTGAAGACACAACGGTAAGGCGAGTGGGTGAGGGGAGGTGGGTTAGGTTGGAAGTAAATGTTGTGGGGAAAGCAGAGTAGAAAACTCACGGCCTGCTTGGAGGAGTAAAGAACCAATACCAATACACCCATTATTGGGAAGGGCTTTTTCGTGTGCGAAAATTGCAACAGTTTTCTCCCAGTCGTCGACAGAGTTGGCCGATTCGGCAGAGCCCGGTGCAATCTATCCGCTAGCCGTGCACGACCGAAGCTTCATGGAGGAACTGAAGGACACCAGCATTCACCATACCGCCCTCCGGCTGGCGGAGGACGTGAAAACGATGAAGCTGTACGGGAATCTTTACAAAATGGTGCAAGTAAGTGGCTTAAAATCTTCTCCAAATGTATTTTCACTTATTGTAGTGGGAATTGTTTCGCCCAATGTAGAAACTTTCCTGCTCACCGGAGGTCGACAAGGACGACATGAAGCAGACGCTCGAGGCGGCGATCAAGTCGAACGGGCTGGAGATCGAGATCCGCAACGTGATCTACCATCTGATCCGGAACTCCGTAAAAAGTGACACTCGTCCAACGCCGGCCAGCAGCGATCCGTTGAACTATCTACGCCGAGCAGGTATCCAATGGGAACGACGGGTACGCAAGTCGTTGAACTCGATGTGCTCGGAATCGAAAGCGCAACTGCACGGTCAGATGCGCACCGCATCCGACCGGGAGGAGATCCTCTCCAAGTGGGACGAGCTCAGCACCTATCAGATCGATCTCAGCAACTATCGACCGGTGTACGCTCCCAAAGATCTGCTCGACGTGCTGCTATCGCTCAAGGGACCGATGAAGCAGGATGAGACTGAGTAACCACACTAGTTCCGGGATTTGTTTGTTTGATTTGCTCTTCTGGGCGCCTTCCACCGATCGTGCTGGAGGGACGTACCTTAATGGGTCAAACAGGATTAATGTTTTCCTTTTTTCCTCTTCTCATTGCGGCTATCGCTCCCAAGTTTTTTACCGAAATGGGAATTCTCGCACATCTCGCTCACGGTGAAGAATCTGTTCGAGCTGCGGGTTCACTTTTCCGAACTGCTGCGCAACGATAACAACTTCGGCGATTGGTCGGTGACGTGCCAGAAGATCCTGAAGACGCGCCATGCACCGCTTTGCCAGCAGGCGCTCAAGAAGGGCGTCACACCGCCACCATTGCGGGGAGCCTTGTGGTCTTACGTGCTCGGGAGTCACGTGGAGCAACATGTGCGTACTATAAAACATGCCACGTGTTTGATGTCGTGATGACGAAATATGGTTAATATGGCGGCTCCGTTTCTCTATTCCAGCATGTCGAACACTGGGAAGCATTGCGCCAGTCCGTCCTGACCAACGAGTCGATAGTGGACAAGCTAGTGTTCAAGGATGTTCAACTGACTGCCACCAACGACGACCGATATTTTGTGTTTGAAGATGTACTCTACCAGGTAAGCAGTACCACCACGTGACGCCTTTCTCAAACTCGCTAAAAGCGGCCATCCTGATGCCTTCCCTTCCAGATTATGCTCTGCTTTAGCAGGGACACCGAAATAAGCCAACTCATACAAGTTGAGTTCACTAACTCGGCGAAGGCAAAGCAGTACGAAGGTCCGCCGTGTGGGTTCGTGCCGTTTCACGGCATCTGTATGCTGGCCGCTCCGTTCTGCTACCTGTACGATAATCCCGTCTCACTCTACTACACCTTCCGGGCGTTCTATATACGCTACTGCCATCGGCTGACCACGATCAACACCCATCCGCAGGGGATCGTGAGTTTGTGCCTGCTGTTCGAGAAGCTGCTGCAAACGCACGAACCGCAGCTGTGGTCCCACTTCCGGGAGCTTCAAATCCAACCGTAAGTACATTTGATTCAAGTTACGTGTTTTTGTGGAGCGGACTCCTTCAATTTCCTGATCTTTTCACCTTTCTCAGGATTCGTGTGGTGTTCAAGTGGTTGATGCGCGCATTCAGCGGCCATCTACCACCGGAACAGCTACTGATACTGTGGGATTTGATCCTTGGGTACGACAGCCTGGAAATACTGTCTCTGCTTGCCATCATCATACTAAGCTTCCGCCGGGAGAGCCTCATGCAGGTGACCTCGGTGGAAAACATTGAAGCGATCCTTTCCGATCTGTCCTCCGTTAAAGTGCTGCCACTTATACAGCTGACTCTGTCACGGGATTAAAACTGCCATTTAAATCTGCGAAAAATCCAACCAGCCAACCAACTACTGCCCGTTTAAATTAGAAAAATATAGCCCATAACGGTTTTGTTTTTTAGTTAATATTATTAACACGCGTCGTTTTATTTTACTTCATAGCACTGGTAGCAGTGCAAGTAGAGCCAGTATAACTAAACAGGATTCGACGGGCGTATGCTTTCGTTATCACTCGAAATTCCTACTTTTACACAAACTAATCAAGAGCCCGCTTTTCAGCGATCTTCCCCCGAGCTAGTTTACCAGTTTTTCGGTTTAAAGCTAAGCTTCGATAACCACGATGACGACGAGGTGGAATCCTTGATACCCTTGAGCTCTTCCACATCGCCACTTTCACCTTCCTGCGCCTCCTGAATGCCGGCCTCTCGCAGCTGTTCGATCAACTTCTGTCGGAACAGAATCTTCTGCGGCAGCTGCGCGTCCCTATCCTCGTTGATGCTCTTCATCTTCATCAGTGCTTCGGTGTACGACAGACCGTACCATTCGATCTCTTCCGGCGTGTACTGCTCCAGGTAGCAGGCGAACTCTTTCAGGTATTCCTGCTGTTTCGCCGGTTCCGATGCTAGCCTCGGACAGCCGGCGGCCAGCTCTTCGAGCACTTTCTTCTTGAGCTTGATTGCAAGCATCGATCGTAGATCACAGGCAGGCGTCTTTAGCAGATAATGATCGAACCCGTGATGGTCGTGTATCTGAGCGAGCGTCCGATCGGTCACCGTTACTGCCATGTACTCGTTCAACACTCGGCTATGCACAACCGAGCGGCGCAACACCGGCACCCAGAAGTGGGGTACGCGCCGTTTGTACTGGTTGCGCTTCTGGAAGCCCTTGATGACCGCCTCACCGCCCCAGATACCGTCGTGTGCTTCCGGCGGATCAATCAGCGGAATCGGTACGTTTTGGATGGGCGAGACGAGTCCGGTAATGTCTTCCCGCTGGAACATACCTACGATGGGACACATATTTATGAGCTAGTGATAGCAGCCCGAAAGTGGGTGTCATGCCACACTCACCATCCTTCGGGACGTAGTGCACCGCAGCAGGCTGTTGGTTCTTCCATTCGTTCCAAAACTTCCGGTACGCCTGGGGCAGCATGGCCCCAAGGCCTTTGGCGAATTTGTTCGATTTTCTCAATCCATAGAGCAAGTTTGCTCCCTGCGCGTACAACAAAAGGAGGTGTGAGTGCGTAAACAGACAAACGAGGATGATGAAATATGGACGCGATTACAACATCAAAACACACTCGGGTGATGATTATGGTGGGGATGGAATTGCGTCGTGGGATGGAGTTGGTGGTACTCCTCTGAGCATTT
Source organism: Anopheles epiroticus (assembly GCA_000349105.1). Classification (NCBI taxonomy): domain Eukaryota; kingdom Metazoa; phylum Arthropoda; class Insecta; order Diptera; family Culicidae; genus Anopheles; species Anopheles epiroticus. Next base: position 230,353 of record KB671976.1, on the reverse strand, counting down.
TCTTACCTGAGGAGTCGCCGAAGCCATTCAACAGCAAATTTCGGTAATGTTTTATACAAGATATCAACAAAGAAAGCGAATATTACGCTCTGTTATTATGTGCGCAGTGAAGGTTGCCTTGTTGTTGCTTATCGCATGTATGGTTTTGACGTTTGGGGCGAAGCACGGTGAGCTTGGATCACGTTGTTTTATTATCAAAAATATGTGATTTTTGTTTTTAAATTGGATGAAAAGAACAATTGTAAGGAAATAAACGAAAATTGAATAAAAAAGAAACAAACCGCTAGGTCGCACAAATCAAGAGAAGAAAACAAAAAAAGAAAACATCGCCATTACATCGCCACTGTGCGCCAATTTGACATTTGACGCGGTGTCGATGCCGTGTTGTCGTTTTTTTGCCGTCCTGTCGGTAATTTAGTGTTTTTCACTCGGCTGCCTGGTTTGCACAGTAATCTTTCCATAGTTTTTATCGTTTTCCTCGCATAAAGTGTGCAAAAAGGCCGTCGAAATGGTGGACTACGGCAAACAGTTCATGCTGTACCTGATGGACGAAAAGTGTTACGACAACTACTTCCTAGAATTCAACCTGCTCGATGGTGCGTGTTGGCATGGGGCGCTTGTCTGTAATCCTTTCCTGCTGCTAACATTTGCTCTCGGGCACTCTCTTTTCCCTTTCCTCGTAGGCGACTGTTTCCGGGCACTGCTCAGCAAAGGACTCGGGCTCGGCATCATTGCCGGTTCGGTGCTGGTAAAGGTACCTCAGATTACCAAAATTCTTGCCAACAAATCGGCCCGCGGCATCAGTCTGTTTAGCGTGTGTCTCGACCTGTTTGCCATCACGATCCACATGGCGTACAGCTTCGTGAATGGGTTCCCGTTCAGTGCCTGGGGTGATACTGCCTTCCTTGCCCTGCAGACGGCCATCATAGCGATGATGGTGCTATTTTACGGTGGTTCGAAGGTGTTGGCGGGTGTCTTCACCGTCGGCTATACAGCTCTCGTGTACGTGCTGATGGGTGGTTTGACCCCGCTGAACTATCTGCTAATTGCGCAGGGCTTTAACGTTCCGGTGCTGCTGCTGGGCAAGCTGTCGCAAGCGTTCACCAACTATCGCAACGGTAGCACCGGTCAGCTATCGGCGGTAACGTGCTTTATGCTGCTGGCCGGATCGTTGGCTCGTATCTTCACGTCAATTCAGGAGACGGGCGATCAGATGATGATCATCACGTACGGTTCGTCCTCGTTCGCTAATCTGGTGATTGCGCTGCAGATGCTGTACTACTGGAACTCGTCGGACAAGCAGCAGAAGAAGGGAAAAACGGCAGCCGCCACTGGAGGTGCGACGGCGGCAAAGAAACCAAAGGCCAAGAGCAAGAAGACCGACTAAAAAGGAGAGAAGCGCTACATTTCCCAAAGGGGACCTTTCGGGTGGAACTAGTCACAGCCACCATCAGCCGCCCCACAGTTTCACAATTTCTATTTTGATATTTTTCGTTCGAGTAATGTACCGGTTTCCATGTTCCGTAACTCGACTCTTGCGCGTGTTTGGTGCGTTTAATTTAAGGTTGAAAATGCTAACGAAAAACACATTTCTACTCAACAAAAGACTATTTTAAAATGACAAAAAAAATAACAAGTTGTACGGACGAATGATGCTCAGCTAGTGCGCGCATATTGAAAGTTTGTAGTAAAATAAATTATCAATAATACTCCAAAAAAGGGTCTCAGATTTGTGCCATGTAAAAATTCCTCTGCAACCTTGCAGCTCATTTACTTTCATCAGTGAAATGTTCCGCCAGCTTCGCTAACGCGCGGTACCGATGGGAGATTTCATTCTTTTTAGGCTTTGGCAGCTCGGCGTACGTTTGATCGTACCCGGTCGGTTGAAAGACCGGATCCCAACCGAAATCACGCGGACCACGTGGTGCGACGATATCACCCTCGGTAACTCCCTGAAACAGTATCACCTCACCATCCGGCCGGTCGGTATAGGCGAAAGTGCACACCGCCTGGGCAGACTTGTCCTCCCAGCCGTCGAGCAGCTTATGCAACCCTTCGGGACCCAGCTTATCGAGGAACCACTTGATATAGGGACCTTAAAAAGACAAAACATCTTCTTCAACTCATACTATATTATTGTTAGGCGGCTGATTAACCTACCCGGAAGTCCCTTCAATGCGTTAAAGCACAGGCAAGTGTCCTCCACCATCACAGGGCCCTTTACCTGCCGGGCCGCTTCCAAGCACTTTAGCTTGCAGATGTCATTGATTTCACCCTGCAGCTCGGGAAGGTCCAGATTCACGGCCACAATTTCTCGGGGAAAGCGGGACCCCAGTATTGCACGCACTTCCTCTAGCTTCTTTGCATTTCCGGTAACGAACGAGATTGGCCGTGCCATTGCGGTGTTGTTGTTGCGGACTGCAATGCCGGCACCACGTTGATAAGATGGGTTGACGTTTAACGGGAAGAAAATTGTATTTACACGTGATACGGCGGAAATGGGAAGACGTGTTAGAAAGGGAATAGAGTTTGTTAATGATTCATCACAAAATAGTATTAAAAACGAAGAGTTTAATAAAAAATAAGTGAAGTTAGTCCCGAAGGTAACTTACCGTCTTTCGAATGTAAACAAACAACAGTGTTGCCAGCAAGAGCGGGGGCAAAAATCATTCTGCTCGACCGACAGAAGTCGAGCAGTAGGCTGTTTCGAGCAATTTGGCGCAATTTCACACCGAAAGCATGGTCCGCATAAACGCATTGCGATCACCACGTTTTTGCAAACAATGGATTTAAATAGATAAATAATCCCTTTTCGGTTTGATAAAACTAACAAAAACCCTTTAACCCTTATGCCATACAACGCATCTCCTTAGCTGTGTTTCAGTTTAAAAGGGGGGGAACTGCAAAAAAAAACTTATCACCTTTCATAAGAAAGATAAGGCGCTCAATAATTGATAACAGCGGGAAGGGTGAGATATGGTGCGAATCTCAGCCCTCAGTCACAGCCAGAATCACTCGACGATTGATTGAATCGAGTCAGTGCACTAGACACCTGCGGTAGAGGGTGGTTGGCGTTCTTCGTCTTAGCCCCCTTTAAGGCAAGCCGCGCGTTGATTTGTTGATACCTTTGAGTGTAATTTTGTGCAATTAGTAGATACTTAATAGAGAGAAAAAGTGTGTGTTGCACCAAAATCGTACGATTTTTACGATACAAAGTGCACTTGAGTGATAGATACGAATAGATCGCGGTAAGAGGAACGCATCACCCAACCAAAAACTGGTGACGTTGCAACCCGGTTCGATTCGATGACAAATTCAGGAAGTGTGTGCTGAGAAGCGAAAACGAGAGACGGATAAGGAAAAGTAGAAATCTGTTTGTCATGATGGACACTAGAGAGGAGCTTGTAAGTATTGATTCCATGGCTACATTCCACCAAAGTTAGTCATCAAACGATAACGGCTCGCGGCAGTAAAAGGATAAGCGCTGACACTGTGCGCCAACGTGTCGAACCTGTCGCGCACTTCCGTCTAGCGTCTAGAATGTGTGACTGTGTGTGTGTATTTGTCCAGTCGATGGAGTGGGTGGGTGGGTGATTGTACGGTGTCCCAGAGTCACAGTTGTGATGACGAGTTCGATACAAGTGTACCAGCCTCTCCTCCTTCTCCCCCATAAGGCACAGGCCTTCGCGATAGTGTGGTGGCGCGATGGTAGCAGTTGATAAAAGTGAATTCATTTAGACATTGTGTGTGGACGGGTCTTATGAAACGGTGCGATATGGTACTGGAAAGTGCATTACTATTGAAACGTTTGATAGGGAAAACATGGTTCCATATAAGGGACGGTTGATTGGCAAGAAGAAATGTGTTTGATCTAATTATGTTATGAGAAGAAGGATGTGAACGAAATGGAGCAAACAACTCGCGTTCAAGGGGGTTCGATCTCTCTTTGACAAGGTGGTGTTATCGCGGTGGTCGCTTATCAAACATTGAGGACGCGACACATGAAGCTAAGGGAAAAGTAATTTGAGTGAAATTTAAGTCCAGTTTCAGCTGGTAAACCGTCGACCACGGGGCTAATCTTACCCAGTTTGATACGGATTAAGACAAAAGCAGCGGTAATGCGAAGCTCCCGATGTCCTCAAAACGGGGCCTCCAGAAGTATCTATTCGGTAACGAGCTTACTGTGGAATACAACGGACACAAAGTGTACAGAATATGTTGGTGATACATTTGAAAATTAACAGAATGTCCCATAGCCACTTCGATTAGCCGAACCCGGATCTTCCTGACCTATCAGGGCGATTAGATAAACCAATTTCCATTCGCATTGTCTGAAATCTGCCTTATGGTTGTTATTGTCATTAATAGCCTTTTAAACGTTTTTAACGCTTATTGTGTTCTCTTTTCCTCGTGATTCAGGGTGAATGGGTTTGGATTCAGCCCAAACAGAAGCATGAGTTTGAGCTACCGTATGCGGGACGCGTGCTTCGGACGCACGAGGGCCGCACACTGGTGGCGAACGACGATGGAGAAGAGTTCTGGGTTAAGGACACGGAGGTAAGCACAATGGTGAAGACCGAACACTTTTGCTCCAGTCTCCTAACAATCTCGCTCGTTTTCCTCTTTCAATCAGATAATCAAACCGATGCACGTGACGTCACAGAAAACCGTGCACGACATGATAACGCTGGGCGACCTCCAGGAGTACGCCATACTGCGTAATCTCATCGTTCGATACCGCCAGAAGCAGATTTATGTAGGTCAATCAATTTATCTGTGTGTTTTTGTGTGCGTGATTTACTTTATTGATTGTTCTCTTTACACTCCATCACATTTGCTAGACGTATACGGGCAGCATGCTGGTCGCGATAAATCCGTACGAGATCCTTCCGATCTACACGTACAACGAGATCAATCTGTATCGGGACAAGAAGCTGGGCGAGCTGCCACCGCACATCTTCGCGATCGGTGACAGTGCGTACCAGGAGATGAAGCGCGAGCAGCGCGACCAGTGTATCGTGATCAGTGGTGAGTCCGGTGCGGGTAAGACGGAAAGCACTAAGCTGATCCTGCAGTACCTGGCCGCCACCAGCGGGAAGCACTCGTGGATCGAGCAGCAGATCATCGAGTCGAACCCGATCCTGGAGGCGTTCGGGAATGCGAAAACGATGCGCAACGATAACTCGTCCCGGTTCGGCAAGTACATCGATGTACACTTTACGCAGGAGGGCGTGATCGGCGGAGCCCGAATCGAGCAGTATCTGCTGGAAAAGTCGAGGATCGTACGGCAGAACAGGGGCGAACGGAACTATCACATCTTCTACTCGATGCTGGCAGGTATGTCGAAGGAAGAGCGGAAGGCACTCGATCTGGAGGACGCACCAAGATCGTACGCGTACCTTACGAGTGGGCAGACGCTGCTGTGTGAGGGTCGGAACGATGCGAAAGAGTTTGCGGACGTAAAGTCGGCGATGAAGGTGCTGGCGTTTGATGACGAGGAGATCAGGTCGATTCTGCGCCTGCTGGCGGCCATACTGCATATGGGCAATGTGAAGTACAAGGCGACCGTCGTGCAGAACATTGATGCGGTGGAGATAAACGACACGCTGAACGTGGGACGCGTGGCAGTGCTACTGGGAGTGTCGAAGGCGCAGCTGTTGAGTGCGCTAACGCGCAAAACGATCGTGGCACATGGGGAGCGGGTAGTGTCGCAGCTTTCCAAGGATCAGGCACTGGAGGCGAGGGATGCGTTTGTGAAGGCGATCTACGGGAAGCTGTTCATAACGATCGTGGACAAGATAAACCGAGCGATCTACAAGCCGTCGGGCAAGGGTCGGCTGTCGATCGGTGTGCTGGACATCTTCGGGTTCGAGCAGTTCGAGGTGAACAGCTTCGAGCAGCTGTGCATCAACTATGCGAACGAGAACCTGCAGCAGTTCTTCGTGAAGCACATCTTTAAGGTAAGAGGATTTGTAGGTTCGTAGAACTTGACGCTTGACACGATTCCGGTCGTTTCCTTTTTGACAGATGGAGCAAGCGGAGTACGCCCGGGAAGGCATCAACTGGACCACGATCGACTTTATCGACAATCAAGAAATTCTGGACATGATCGGCATGAAGTCACTCAACCTAATGTCCCTGATCGATGAGGAAACGCGCTTCCCGAAGGGTACCGATCTGACCATGCTTTCAAAGCTACACTCAACGCACGGCTCGAAACCGGTCTACGTGAAGCCCAAGTACGACAAGGACGCAGCGTTCGGCATACAGCACTTTGCGGGCGTCGTGTTCTACCGGGTGGAAGGTTTCCTCGAGAAGAACCGCGATTCGTTCAGTGCCGATCTGAAGGAGCTGGTGACGAAGAGCACTAACGAGTATCTGGTGACACTGTTCGGGGCGGATGATTCGCTCGATACAACGAAACGTTCGATCACGCTGTCGCTACAGTTCCGGAACTCGCTCGATTCGCTAATGCGAACACTTTCCTCCTGTCATCCTTACTTCATACGGTGCATCAAACCGAACGATGTGAAGCGGCCAAAGGTAAAGGCCGTTTGAGGATTAAGATGTTATTTTGTTTTTTGCTTTCCCAGGAAGTCTAACCCCACTGTTTATCTAATGTGTGATTATTTTTTTCCGCGGTAGATCATCGATAAGGCGTTGTGCGTGCGGCAGCTTCGCTACTCGGGCATGATGGAAACGGCCAAGATAAGAAAGGCTGGATACGCAATCAGGCACACATACCGTGAGTTTGTCGAGCGCTACCGTCACCTAGCGCCCGGTATCGGGCCTCCACACCGGGTGGACTGCGTGCAGGCGGCAAAGGATATCTGCGCGAAGGTGCTCGTCACCATCCCGGACGACTATCAGTTCGGTATGACGAAGGTGTTCCTGAAGGAAAGCCATGACTATCTGCTCGAATCGGAACGATCGCGGGTGTACCTGCACTACGTAGTGCTAATCCAGCGTGCCTTCCGCAAGGTGTTGTTCTGGAGGTTCCTGCGTCGCTACCGTCAGGCAGCGATCACCATACAGAAGCACTGGCGAGCGAGAGGCTACCGCACGCAGTACCTTCTGATGCGCAATGGTTACCGGCGACTGCAAGCGGTTATCAAGTCACGCACCCAAACGTACGCCTTCGGACGGCTGCGGGAAGCGATCGTACAGCTGCAGGCCCAGTGTCGTGGCTACCTAACTCGCCGAAACCTGCGCGATCGTATCACGTACCGGGCGAGACGTATGAACGAAATCATTGCGATACAGCGCACCGAGGAGCTACAGTTCCGCCAGTCGGGTAATGCCCGTTGGAAGGAGGACGCCGAACACAACTACTGGCTGCGGGTGGACGAGCTGAACCGCGAGATAATGATGAGCAGCGAGCAGCAGCACCACCAGCAGCAACTACACCCGCTGGCCGAGCAGCGCCAGTTCAACGTGGCGGTACAGAAGCAGCCGAGCATCAACGTGGAGGAGGACAACAAGATCGTGGACGATGTGTTCGGGTTTCTGGAAGGTACTACGAGCCCCGAGCCGGTACCGAAGCGGAAACCATCGCTAGCCGTAAGCAAAATGCGCCAGTATTTCGAAGAGAAGAGTCGCAACAAAAAGATCATCCCCACGAAGCTTCTGTCCCGTCCGGTTAACTATTACGAATCATCTCGGTTGTAGGGAGCGGACACAAACAAGCACGCCCATACCATGCACACAAGCATACACACCAAGCAGAAACAGTCACTCGAAACAGAACTTAATTGTTAGCAAACTTAAACGGGGCGTAGCGCGACTAAGCTGCCTGAAATGAGTTACCAGTGAGTTGGCGGATGAGTTTTAAAAGCTACTAAAATTGTTGTACATTCCTTTATTTCGTTTGGCATATACTTAAATTTCGAAATTAAGCTCTAAAGCGAGTGGGACGATTCCCCAAAAATGATGTCTCGAACCAATGTCTAGCGCTCGAGCTAAGGTTATCAACGTAAATAGTAACTCATTGCAGGCCGCTTAGCCGCAATAGTGGACAGCAATGCTCCAATGATATTTAGACGATATTTTGTAAATAAATCAGTACACTTAATCTCCCATCACATTACAAATACCTCGTCTCGAACACGTAACTTTAGTAGTTAAAGTATTAGTAACTAGTAGTAAGAACGCTTTTATTCAAATGTACATAGAGACCCATAACTTAAGTCAAGCAAGACGTTACGACGCTAGGCATGATGATGATGGATACGTCTTGCCGTCGCACAAAACGACGCCACCTTTTGCGCGTGAGTCAGTCACACAAATTGCTGACCGATCGCTCTGGTGTCGTCTAGCTGACTGGCAGCTCAGGAGAGCGCATTTTGACGGATAGCTTCGGCTATACGATATCAGATACTGTTATCGCACGGGTTTGGTAAGCCATCAGGCTTACATGACAACTCCTACACGCACGTCAAGATATCGGCTGATCGAAATTACCACCCGACGATGATTGATCAGCTACCCGGCAAGCGAAAAGGGGAACGCGCTTTGAACGCGCTCGGAAGTTTGCGAACGCCTTTTATGGGGGTGTAATGTTTCCGCGTTCCTTTGGCTTAAGAACCGAGCGGCTCTCAATTGAAGACATGTTGTAAATTCTGTAGATTAAAGATAGCATAAGCATCATAAACATAAAACACACACACGAGAGATATTGTATATAGAGACACACATACACGCATGAAATCAAAACAAGCGGCATCGGTGCAGAGTTGGCTCACTAACAAACGATGACACAATACACACGCACGAACACTACAAGTCATACAGATAACACACACGTGCTCCATTCATTGCATATTTCCTATGTATAATTCATACGGTTCAGTTCTTTTCTTCGATCTAATGGCCTAATACCGCATCTAGCGGTGAGATCTCAAACACTAATACGACCGTTCTACATCGTCACACCGTGTATACTCCTCCTTCTTCGTCCGTGCAGGGTGCTGAGCATGGAGATGGGACAGATCAGCAGCACGAAGCGACAGCGGTTTCTTATCGGGAGGATTTATCCGACTACAACTTTTCCAAATTTGCGGCCACCTACTTTGCGAATAATGCGTCTTATCAGTTCAGCAAGCGTAAGCTTAAGTCCTCCCTGCTCGATCTGTACAGCACGGCTGATGTGATATCTGCCCAGGTAAGACTTACTTTTACGGAATGCCCGGAATGTACTAAAGAAAGTAGAGTGCGTTAGTTAATGTTTCATATCTTTCAGGCCCTTTGGATAACGATCCTACGCTTCATGGGAGATATGGCGGACGCGAAGTACGAGGACGAGAGTGACGAGTCGAAGCACAAGCCGGTGATGCAGCGTGTAACTGCCACGCTGGGGCGTAACTTTGCCAAGTCGAAAGACTTCCAGGCCTTCCAGGAGACGTTGTCCGAGCACGATCGCAAGATGATACACCGTACGTTGAAGAAGAAGTCTAAAATCCCGACCGAGCTGAAGTCGATCATGGAGAACAACGAGGAGATTACGGACTACCAGGAGTTCCTGAACAGCCGCACGAACAATCTGGACAAGCTGCACTTTATCATCGGACATGGAATACTGAACAAAAACCTAAGGGATGAGATATTCTGCCAGATTTGTAAGCAGCTTACCAACAACCCGACGGCGACGTCCCACGCCAAAGGTTGGATACTACTGTCACTCTGTGCCGGATGTTTCCCACCGTCGGAAAGATTTGAAAAGTATCTACGATCATTTATTCGGGAAGGGCCGGAGCTGTATGCGCCCTACTGTGAGCACCGGCTTGATCGTACGCTGAAGAATGGTACACGCCGGCAGCCTCCCTCTCTGCTGGAGCTGCAAGCGACTAAAACGAAACGATCCATAACCGTCAACGTGATCCTGATGGATGGAAGCAATCGTACGGTAGAGAGCGACTCGGCTACGACGGCCGGTGAGCTGTGTGAGAAGGTGAGCGATCTGGTTGGGTTGAAAGATCGCTTTGGCTTCTCTATCTTTATCACAATGCAGGACAAGGTATTGTCGTTGCAGAGTGGCCGCGAGTTCCTGATGGATGCGATATCCAACTGCGAACAGTACGCGAAAGAGCAGGGCCTTAGTGAGCGAGCAGCCGACTGGAAGATCTTCTTCCGCAAGGAACTCTTTGCACCGTGGCACGATCCAGCAATTGATTCCGTTGCAACGGAGTTGATTTATGCCCAGATAGTACGGGGTTTGAACTTGGGTGAGCTTGTCAGCAATTCGGACAAGGATTTGGCAATGTTGGCCGCACTACAGTACTACGCGGAGTATGGAAGTGAGATGAGCGTGAAAACGTTACAGGAACGTTTGAAAGACTTCCTGCCGAAGAGTGTACTGAGGACGGAGACCGCACCACGGTGGATTCAGATGATCGAGACCGCGTTCAAGAAGAGTCGCTGTGTGAAGGAGTTCCTGCAGCGTGGCGTTGCTAAGGAAGACATTGTGCTGTTTGCGAAGATTACGTGGGGTATGATGTTTTCGCGCTTCTTTGAAGCCGTGCAGTCGGGTGGTCCTTCACTGGCCACCGCAACGGTGATCATTGCGGTCAATTGGTCCGGGCTGTACTTTGTGGACGAGCAGGAGCAAGTGCTTGTGGAGTTGTCTTACCCGGAGGTGGTAAGCATTAGCTGTGAGGAAGACGAGGAAACGGACGTAGGCACACTGTATTTGAGCACGATTCAGGGAGAGGAATTCAGTTTCAAAACGTTCGATGCGAAGGTTGTTTCGGAGTTGGTTAACTTTCTCGTGGATGAGCTAAAGAAGCGCAGCATCTATGCGGTTGCGGTGCAGTCATACAAATCGGACACAACGGACGAGACGGTGCTGACGCTGCTGAAAGGTGATCTTATTGCACTGGGACAAGGTTTCACCGGAGAATCACTGTTGGCGGAAGAGGCTACCTGGGGATATGGAGAGTGTAATGGAAAGTCGGGGTACTTCCCAACGGAGTCGATCTACATACTGCCAACGATCTTGCCACCGTCGGGAGTTGTCCTAAACTTTTACAAGGTAACGTGTAAACGATGGTGAATATTACCTGAAGTATAATAATTGACACTCTTATTTGTAGAAAGAGAATGCCATCAAGATTAAGAAACACGCCGGCCCTATCTACAACACCGTACAGAGGAAGAAAATGCACACGTTGCAGCAATTCGCTTCGAACAACTTCCGAGCTCCAATTGCGTACGTTTGTGATGAATGTTAGACGAGAAACATTTTGTTATTATTTATTTTTGTCCTATTTCAGGATTGTTTCCTCCTCTACAAGCATCAACAGTGTGCGGAAATCGACGGTAGAAGAGCTCTGGAAGCATACGAGAGATCCCATGAAGGCACCTCTTCTGGAGCGTCTTCAAAGTGATCGTGCCAAGTGCGATACGGCTGTGATGATTTTCACACTAATTCTAAAGGTAAAAACACATAGATTATCCCTTTAAATTCCTATTTTCTTAAAACACAAATTGATCTCTCCTTACTATTCCTCCAGTACATGGGAGACCTGCCGAAAAGCCGCGAACAGATCGATGTCGCTAAAATATTCTCCCCAGCAATGTCGGACGATCTGCTGCGCGATGAAGTCTACTGTCAGATCGTCCGCCAGCTGACCGAAAACAAGATTCAAATCAGTGAGGAACGAGGCTGGGACCTGCTATGGCTCGCCACAGGCATTATGCTCCCGAGTCAACCCCTCCAGAAGGAACTGTTCGTGTTCCTGCGCACTCGCAAGCACCCGATTGCGGTCGATTGCTTACAGCGGTTGCAGAAAACGATCAAGATCGGTGCGCGGAAGTACCCGCCGTACATCGTCGAGGTGGAAGCGATACGCTACCGGACGGTGGAGATCTACCACAAGGTGTACTTCCCGGACGACACCGATGAAGCGTTCCAGATTGAATCGTCCACAAAGACAAAGGATCTGATACAGACGATCACGCGCCGGTTGGAGCTGAAGTCGAGCGAAGGCTTCAGCCTGTTCATTAAGGTGATGGATAAGGTGCTGTCCGTGCCGGAGGAGTACTTTGTGTTTGACTTTATCTACGAACTGTTGGAGTGGTTGCGTGAGACGCATCCGTCCCGCACGAACGACAATCGCATCCAGTGCGAGTATCAGCTGTTCTTCATGAAGAAGCTGTGGCTCAACATTGTGCCCGGGCGGGATCGTAATGCGGACGAGATCTTCCACTTCCATCAGGAAGTGCCGAAGGTGCTGCAAGGCTACTATCAGCTGACGAAGGAGCAGGTCGTTGATTTGGCGGCGTACATCTTCTGGGCACAGTACGAGGTGTCGGATTTGACAGCGCTCGGGAAATCCTTCAACGATTTCCTGCCCGTGCTGATAGCGAAGGATGCAGAGCGGCTGCAGAAAGCAGATCACTGGAAGCGTGATATAATCGCAAAAATTGACTCCGTCAAGGGAATAAGCGTGAGTGAGGCGAAGCTTGCCTTCCTGAAGATCATGCAGGCTTTCCCGATGTTCGGCTCGACCTTCTTTGTGGTGAAGCAGGCGACCGATCAGAACCTACCGACAACGCTGCTAGTAGCGATCAATCGCACCGGCTTTCATCTGATCGATCCACACACGAAGGAGGTACTGCACAGTTACAGCTACACGGAGCTTAACTTCTGGAGCTCGGGCAATACTTATTTCCACGTGAAGTTTGGCAGCTTTATGGGTGCGACAAAGCTCCTGCTAGAAACGAAGCAGGGCTACAAGATGGATGAGCTGCTGGCATCCTACATACGTCACTTTAAGGCGCAAACGCAACGCAACTAACGGCACGTAAAATCGGGAAAGGGATATGGGATATGAAAACCGTTTGTAATAGATTTTATATTTATAATGCTTTATTGGAACACGAAATAAAGTGTCCGTAGATTACACGTATCCAAGGGTCTTGGCTTCAGCCACGAAGGCAATGATACCGTTCAGCGTTTCCTCCGCGTTCGGGATGATCTGGTCGGCGGGGAGCACGAATCCGGTCGCACCGGTGTCACGGAACTCGAAGGTGTATCCGAGCGGGGTTCCGTGTTCTCCGACGAAGTAGTCAACCGTACTTCCCGAGGTGGTGTCTGTGAAGAGTGAGGAATTTAATTCTCTTATCAAACTACTCTAAAAATTTAATTATTACACAGAGTACTTACAGAGCGTAGTGGCACTGTTTCCGAATGTATAGCGCGTTCCGTAAGTGGCCTCGATCGCAGTAGCAGTCACCCTAGCGATACGCTGCAGATCGGCATCATTGGCCGGGAGAGGAGCTCCACTATAGCCGAACGGTGTCAGCAAGTACTGGCCGTAAGAATGGAATGAGAACTGAATTTTGATCTTGTCCGCAATCGTAGCGTAGTAGTCGGCCATGGCCCTCGTTTCCGGCTCGGAGAAAGCGGTCAGTCCGGCGAAGGTGTCCGAGCAGGGGACGGACGAAGCTCCACCATCTGGAATGGGAAAAGGGAGATAATAATTGTGAGTTGTTCCCAACTTTCGTCACGGTTTAGTACACTTACTCATCCACTTGTAGCCAAAGTTACGGTTAGGATCGGTACCAACGCAGAGACTGTTGACCGGCTGACGAGTCTTGCGCCATTGACGGTTCTGTTTGGGGAGAAAAGTGGGGGTAAAAAACTTCTTATCAGTATCAGACAAGCCTCCGATGCTAGTGTTGGGTTAAATTGAGTCAGAGTCATGAATCGGAATGAATCGTTTGAACCAATGCATTTGAATGTCGAATGAAAAGTTATTCAGATTCGAAAAGTCTTCGAGATTCATTAGTTTTAGGATGAAGCTTCTCAACACAACATATCCGACTCCTACTCACAGTGGTCTTGCTGTAGGTCAAACCATCGGGGTTCGCAACCATGATGAAGTACCAATCGTAGTTTTGGGCCAAATCCTGCACCGCCGGATTGTTGGAGGTGAGCAGTTCGTTCAGCAGCCACGTTGCCGTCGCGGACGAGATCCACTCGCGGGCGTGAATGTTCGCCTCGATGAAGATGCCCGGATTGCCTGCCTTCTGCGACAGCTTCAGCACCTTCAGATCGCGACCCTCGTACGATTTGCCGTACACCGAGCCGGACAGGATGTTCGGATACTGGGCGACCTGCTGATCCATCCAGGCGTAAATCTCATCCACCGTGTAGTAGTCGGTCCAGCCGAAGGTGGCACGCGTACTACGCATCGGACGTTCGCTATCGATCACTCTGTGGAGAAGCACATCCGATTAACTCCCGTTACCTTTGCCCTTTTGCTCACTTCATTCTTACTTCTGGAAGTCTTCAATCTGAAGCCGTGTCTTCATGGCGAGCGCTTGCGTCAACTCCTCAAAGTGGGCAAACTTGTGCGGAGGCACCACGATGCTCAGCCGCATGTTGGTCTGCACCGGTGACTCCCAGAAGCTGTAGCCATCCGGGTTGAGCTCCAAATGCTGGAGCGTTTGCAGCTGCCGCTCGGTCTCGATCGACACCTCATACACGCGATAGTTGTCGAAGCGGGCCTGTTCAGCCGATCCGCCCCAGGCAATGGCGGCTACCAGCAGCAACGTTAGCTTAAACCACATCCTTCCAATTGGCGCTACTAAACGAATACGATAGCCATCCGTACGCCTACAGGTTGCTTTTATACAAGAACCAACTATCAGTGGAAGGAATTGGGCTTCGGATACGATAATGATTAAAGATCGGCCTCGGTGGGTGGAGCGCCAGAATTAGCCTATCATCATCAGCACCGTACGGATTAAGTGACGCAGACGTGATGGAATGATTTGCAACAAATTTTCTATGGAAAGAGATAGTACTTGGAGCGGTTGATTGCGGCTATTGCGGAAAGCCCCCGGTACTGATAAGATGTCTTCGTACATTTGTAGCTGTATCCTTAAATTCTTGTTCAGAGTCAATTTCCGTGCAATTGAGCCCCATTCAAGCTTTCGTGACGTGTGAAAAGTAGCGAAAAGAGTTGTACGCCGAAACAAACAATACCTTATCAAACGATATCATTATGGCTCTGTCGGTAGCTCCAGCGCAAAGGTGAATAGATAGTAAGATCGGTTAGTAAACAAAGTGAAACAAAACATTGAAAAGTCGTAGATGCTCTACCCATGACATAAGAGAAAGCAAATGCGGCCACCGGTACGATAAGATAAACCACAAAGCTTTGATAGTATTGTAAACTTTTCAATTTATTGTTATTCAATCAGGTCAAACCACCAGACACAGGTCGTTCACATGTAGCCCAGTATCTTTGCCTCATCAATCATGGCGACAAACGCTTCGAGCAGCTCCTCGGCATTTGGCACAATTTGGTCGGCCGGCAGGATGAAGCCAAACTGTCCCTGATCGCGCAGCTCGTACGTGTAGGCCAGCGGGATGCCAGCGACGGCGTGGGCCCAATCTACCGAAATACCCGATGCAACGTCTGTGGAAAGTATGAAAAAGGTAACTATAAGTAAGGTCCCTCTGAGAGCCTTGAAGGTCTGCAAACTTACACAACACATCAGCGGTGGTTCCGACACGGTACGGCTTACTGTACTGCTTGTACATATCAACCGAGGCTCGCTGTCCGACCTGCATCAGGTCCTGATAGTTGTAGGTGCGCGGTGCATTATTGTACCCGAACGGCAGCAGAATGTACTGGCCGCGCGAGTGAATCGACAGCGAAAGCTTCACGTTCGCCGCAATCGAGCGTACGAACTTGGTGAGATTGCTTACTTCTACCTCCGATTCCGGTTCAGGACCGGAGTAGTTGTCGGAGCAGGGCATCGTAGACGTTCCACCATCTGCAAGAGGTAATTACTTAGTAAGATAAAAAGATCTGGAGTTGCCTCTTCTAATGCCACTCACTATTCCATTGGAAATTAAAGTTACGATTAGGATCAGTCCCGTAGCAGAGCAGATTGTGCTGCGTTCTCGTTTTACGCCACAAACGTTCCTGGGTGGACGAAGAAGAAATTGATGGATGCCTTATAAAAAGCTCAACATTGTTTCTTCCTTACCGTGGTATGTGTGTACACAAAACCGTCAGGATTCGCCACAGGAACGATGTACCAATCGTAGTTCTCCGCAATGTACCGCACCCGGGCATCCTCCGAGGTGAGCAGCTCGTTCAGCACCCAAGTAATGGTGGCCGACGTGATCCATTCGCGAGCGTGAATGTTCGCATCGATGAAGATAGCTTGATTGTCCGGTTTGTAGGAAAGCTTGATCACCTTCATGTCACGCTTCTCGTACGTTTGTCCAATGGTTTCTACCGACAGCACGGAACTGTGCTGTTCCACCAACGCGTCGATCCAGGCGTAGATTTCCTCGAGCGTGTGGTAATCGTCCCATCCGAAGCCTTCCTCCTTCTTTCTACGCGCGGGACGTTCCTGATCGAGAACTCTGAAATGGGGAGATGCCTTTCAGGACTCCCGGCTACATGTTTGGAGTAGGAAGGGTAGTTACTGTTTCAAGTTGCCCGTAACGAGACTGTTCTTGATGCCATGCTTTCGGAATAGCCTTTCCGCGTTCACTACTTCACCGGGGGGAACTACCACTTCAACAGTCTTGTTTACACTGGATGGGAAGTCCAGAAAAGTGTACTGTAAAAGAAAATTAAGCTTGTAACTTTCTTTATTACGTACAGCACCTTCTATTCACACACCCCATTGGGAAGGGCTTCTAAGTTCTGAAGCAACGCCAGCTGACTCTCCGACGCGATATCGACGTTGTACACGGCATAGTTTTCGTAGCTAAGTCTACCGTGAGCACAAGCGACGAAAGCCACTGCACAAAGTAGCGCTTGCAGCACAAACCGTTCCTTTGCCATCGTTACCTGTTGCGGCAATAAATGAACACTACCGACCGTGTACCGTTTAAGCAATCGTAAAGAAGTGCTGCATTTTTATTGCATCTTATCAAGAGCAGATGGGAAACAGTTCTTCAACGACACTCGATATGTTTATCTCGAAACCTCGTCGACAGGTGGTAAACAGAATTGAAACCATAAAAACATGATGTTTGATTGATTGGGTTGATGTTTGTCTTCTCCGCGAAACACTTCAGGATCGCTGGAAGTAGCCCATTGTTTTGGCTTGGGCCAGCATCGCTATCAGGGCATCGAGCGTCTCCTCCGCGTTGGGAATTATCTGGTCTGCCGGCAGCACGAACCCGTACGGTCCATTATCGCGGAACTCGAAGCACATCGACAGCGGGGTTTTGTGATAACCGTGCGCCCAATCGGTGGTAGATCCCGAGTCGACATCTAAACATTAAGAGAAAGGTTACGTTTATGATTACATTCTCTGTTCGCTCAAGACGTTAGAAAAGCATCAGAGACTTACACAGAACGTCAGCAATCGTACCGTACGTGTACCGTGTCTGGTAACGGGTGGCAAACCCGGTTGCCGCCGCTTTCGCTATTTCCATCTGATCGGAATAGTTCTCCGGATAGTCAGCATCTTGGTAGCCGTACGGCAACAGGATGTACTGTCCGTAAGAGTGGAACTGCAGGTGAAGCTCGATTCGATCGACGATCGTTTCGTAGTACTCCATCATGTTGCGCGTTTCCACTTCCGATGCTGGAGATGGCCCTGCATAGATATCATTGCACGTTACCTGAGAAGCACCACCCTCCATCCAGTGGTACGGGAAGTTGCGGTTCAGATCGACCCCCGGGCAGAGGATGTTGTGTGGGTAGCGGTTCTTGCGCCACAGCCTGTTGGTCGTCTTGGTGTAGTGGAACCCATCGGGATTGGCCACAGGCAGTATGTACCAGTCGTACGACGTTAACAGCTCCTGCACAGCTGGATCGGAAGAGGTGAGCAGCTCGTTTAGCAGCCAGGTGGTCGTTGCGGAAGTAATCCACTCTCGAGCGTGTATGTTCGACTCGATAAAGATGCCCGGATTGCCTGGCTGGTGGGCGAGCTTCACCAGCTTCATCTCACGGCCTTCGTACGTTTGGCCGATGCTCTCAACAGTCAAAATGGAAGCATACTCGACAGCAAGCTGATCTATCCAGCTGTAAATAGCGTCCAGGGTTTGATACTCTTCCCAGTTAAACTCATCGCTGCGTCTATTCTTCCTGGGAGGGTTTTCCGCATCCAGAACAGCTTGGAAGTTGGTTGTGGCCAGGTGTGATTGGAGCTGTGCCTTCTTCGAGAGTTGGACGTAATCGACTAGGTTTCGCGGTGGGACAAGCACACTCACATTAATTCCCACTTGGGTGGGAGAATCTAGAAATATGAACTACAGGGGAAAATCCATCATCAGAGATTTGATCAATACGGTTAAAATTCGCCTTCACTCACCTGTTCATTCTGCAGCTCAGCCGTCTGCAGCGCCGTGAGCTGTCCTTGATCTGCGATGGACACCCGAAACAGATGATAGTTGTCATACCGTATCAGCTCACCGGATACAACACTCGCCACGAAAAGGACAAGAAAAATGCCACAGCGTGATCGCATTTCGAAATGGTTTTGTTCGAACCGGTCATTCTTCTCCCGGAGTGCTTCTTATATACATCCACACGTTTCGTATCATGCTTCTGCGAAAGATTGCAGTCGTTACGAGTAGGCTAGTAAAGTATTCTCACTCTTTCTTATCGCTTTAGTCCATTGTTTAATAAGATACAGTTTATATGCCATAATTTGACCGTGTGACGGCCTCAATGATGCGTAAAGCTGTGCATGTAGTATCTCCGAAAACACGCTCCAGCACATGTTCACGCGTGATTCAACACTTCTGTAATAATTATCATTGACAAGAAATCTTGCTTATCAGTATGTATATAATTGACTTACATTGAATGAAATTGCGCATGCTTGCGAAGCCCGTGAAGTGATTCCAGGAGTCATTCAGTGGCATTAGGCATTGTGTAATGCAATCAATGAGTAAACGTTTTAATTGTTTTATTTACGTATCACGGTAATCTAATCTACACCGCTTCTCGGTTGCAATGTATCGCTATTGTAAACACGGACACTACTTCCGATTACACGGTAAAATGACCAAGTTCCTTTCCCTTGCGACAGAAGGCGACCAGCCCGTCCAGCACTTCCATCGCGTTCGGGATGATTTGATCCGGTGGCAGGATGAATCCGTACACGCCATTATCGCGGAACTCGAAGGTGGCAGCGATTGGCGTACCCTGCGTACCGTGGGCCCAGTCCGGCGATGCTCCCGATGCAATGTCTGGAAAGCAAGCGAGTCAATCAATCACATAATTAGGGTCTAGGTCATTGATAACGGCCGCGCCGGGAGTTGACACTTACACAGCACGTCAGCCGTAGTGCCGATCTCGTACGGCGTGCTGAAGCGTTCGTAAATTGCCACAGCGGCCGCCTCGCCCATCTCCATCATGTCGTAGTAGTTTTCCGAGTATTCTGCATTGGCGTGACCGTACGGGAAGAGAATGTACTGGCCGTAGGAATGGAAGGACAGGTACGCCTTCGCCTTATCCTTAATGCTGATGAAGTAGTTCATGAGATGCTGGGTTTCGATTTCCGAGCCCGCTGCCGGTCCGGCGTACACATCCGAGCAGGGGATAGGCGATGCACCACCCTCTGTTAGGCGAAGCAAAGGCAGCAAGCGATTAAATTAGCTTCAAACCCTGTTCGATCCCTTCATCTTACCCATCCAATGGCCGGGGAAGTTGCGGTTCATGTCCACACCGTAGCACAGCACGCTGTGTGGGTAGCGGTTCTTGCGCCACAACCGGTTGGTCGTCTTGGTGTAATTAAGCCCGTCGGGATTTGCCACCGGCACAATGTACCAGTCGTAGTTCTCTGCCAGCTCACGTACCTCCGGGGCGGTGGAGGTTAGGAATTCGTTGATCAGCCACGTCACGGTGGCCGACGTTATCCACTCGCGTGCATGAATGTTCGACTCGATAAAGATACCCGGATTACCTTCCTTGTACGAGATCTTGACCGCCTTTATATCCCGATCCTCGTACGACTGTCCAATCGTTTCGACCGACATGATCGAGGGAAATTCGTTCACCTTCTCATCGATCCAGTTGTAGATATCTTCCAGCGTTTGGTACTCCGTCCAGCCAAATGCACGGCGCGAACGCTTTGGACTTTCCTGATCGATAAGCCTTTACAAAAACAATAACAGGACAACAGTTAGAAGGAACACCAGCAACTGGGACAGTGACACATGACACATACTGTTGGAGATTCGGCACACGCAAACGGTTCGCCAGAGCAAGCTGGTTGCTCAGTTCGTCAAACTCGGCGTACTTGTGCGGCGGCACCACAATGTTAAGCTTCATGTTGGTTTGCACCGGAGACTCCCAGAAGAGGTACTGAGAAATAAAAATGGAGAGCGGCAGTTGTGATCTCTGGTGTGTGAAACTCTGGCTTGAAATTCCTTCTCCAAGCACTCACTCCATCAGGATAACGCTCTAGGTACTGGAGAGCTTCCAGCTGAGTACGACCGCTGATCGACACTTCGTACACGCGGTAGTTGTCGTACCGGACCTGCTCCCCGCGAAGCAGTCCAGTTGCACAGACCAACAAACACACAACGACTTTAAGGATCATCTCGAGGAACCGCTTGAACTCAACCACCAAACCTGCCACAGAAACCGTGCGCCGGGTGCGAAAGGTTCCTTTTATAGCTGAACACGGTCTGGGGGCGTGTGTAGGTGCTTCACGGTAGCGCGATAACAGACTATCTAAAGAAGTACGCTCACGCAGTGGGGGGTCTTATCACGGCAGATAGACCGATCAGCATGATGGTGACGTTTGGAAATATAACTCGATTGCCTATCAACCCCTTAACGATGCGTTGATTGTAGTACACTGATGTACTTGGCGATAGGCATAAGACAAAGTAAATTCAATTCATAATATCATTTATTTCGAGACGAATTGCAAGTTCAAAGGCAGATTACTACTGCGCGGTTAGAGAAGGCTTACACATAGCACTGGCCGTAGAAGGTAACATTTTCCGTTTTTGGCGTTTCGATCTTCACCTGGAATCCGTCGTACGTGACGTAGAGCGAAACATTCGGCACGGCAAAGACGATTGTGTCGAAGATGTAGTAGTACTTGAACGGGTACACCTCGGTGCTACCGTGCTCCAGGGCGTACATCAGCTCGTTGTCCACAGTGAAGGTGTACTTCGTGCTGATGTTTTCGTACTTGCCAGAAAGCGATTGTACCACAATGCTGTGACCGTTTAGGACGAGTTTGAAAGCCTGCAAATAGTCCAAAAGATGGGGAGGGTTTTAGCTGCAGTTCACGGTTCAACCGTTTCTAAGATTCTAGCGATAACTTACTACACGCTTCTTTTCCAACTGCTCCACATAAACGGCCCAAGTGTAGTTTGTGGGATGATCGGCAGCGTACAGCTCCCATTTGTCGTAGACGGGCGCTTTGGCGGCGGTGTAGTGATACGGGGCGTACTCGTACACCGGATTCACCACGCAGCTGTCCACATACCCGAACGATTTCATCACCTCAAAGTATCTGTCGGAGGGAACTTGGTTAGAAAAGAATAGTTTCAAGACACGTCCGCTCTACACGGTTAAAAACTCACTTGGTGAACACGGTGCTGTCGGGCTGGAATACCCAAACCCAATCGTAGTACGGTACATGCTCGAAGGCAACCGTTTCGTACGCCGATTTGACCACAACGTCTACGACCGGGTAGGTGTAGTACATGGGATACTCCACATCCACCACGAATCGGTTGTCCGGCACAAAGTGGAACTGTTCTACTTCCGGATAGTAGGACGGAACGATGTGCTTCACCCAGAACCAGAATGGCTTGACGAATTCGACGTACACCGGGTACACGTGCTGGTAGTCGACGGTGTACTGGTACTTGCGGACCGTATTGTACAGCTCGGCACACTCGTACGTAACCGGTACGGTGTAGTCTTCAAACATGGGCAACACGCGTGGCACACACTGTTGGTAGTAGTACGTAGGCATGTTCTTGTAGGACGAGATGTACGAGGTGAAGTTCTTCTGGACGTCAGATGGGACACCGGTCCACTCGATCGCCACTACCATATCGTCCTTCACGCACTTGTGATCGAACGAGTAGCCGTGGAAGTACGACAGCTTGCCGGAGACCGACGCAGGTACCACATCCTTCACCCAGTCAATGCAGAGGTTCATGTTCTTCTCGCCCGGCGTCCGGCGCGTTACCTGCGCATTGATCGTCTTGAAGTATGTGCCATGCTCGTGCGTGTAGTACACGTTTACGTCCCAGAGGTTGACGGGGACGTCCGTCTTCTTGAACACGGCCGTGACCTTCACATACTGCCGGTAGTCCGGTGTGGTCCACAGCTTGTGCGGCAGCACCTCGCCATCGACCTTGAACGTGAACTCTACCTTATCGAACGGATGTATCTTGCACGGGTTCACGTACCCCACGACACCGTGGCTGATCGGGGCCGGTGGCAGCACGGTCGTGTAGAACCAGGTGACGTATTTCGTCACAAAGTCAAACACGGTCACGTCCTGCAGCTCATGGAACAGCTCGGAGTTGAAGACGTCGGTAAGCGATTGGTAGTACTTGACGGTCGGTGGCACCTCCACGTCAAACACGGACAGGTAGAAGTGCAGGCCAGTGTACTTGGAGTGTGCTTCGTACAGAACGACATCCTTCTTCGTCGGCACCGGCACGGCCGTTACCGTTTGGTAGTCCGTGCAGGTCGGGCAGGTCGTTGCTAGATAGTTAACCTTCGATTCAGGTGTTGCATAGGTGAACGTCTTCACGTGCGACTTGAAGCCGACCACATTGAACGCCTCGTTGGTATGCTTGGTCCAGACGAGCTTGAACGAGTTTTGCTGGAAGTTAAAGATGACGTCGAACACGAGCGGCACACTAAAGTCGAACGCTTGGACGCGTTGCGATCCTTGCCAGGTGTGAGCGAACGGATTGTACACGGACACACCGTAGTAGCCGTGCATCCACATACGGAAGAAGCTGTTCACCGTAAGTGTCACCTCGTTCGTGTTGTACGTCAAAGGCACTACCACGTTGTACTTGAACTGGGATAGAAGCGGCATCTTGAGGGCCACCTTCACCGGCACACCATCATACGTTGGGGTGTACAGCTCAACGTCGGCCACATTCAGCACGGTCGTGAACTGGTACTGCAGCGTCTTCAGGATCGTCAAATAGGTGTAGGTGTAGAACTGCTTGACCGTTTCCTCGTTGAAGTACTTCGTGTACACTACCTTTCCGTTCGCCATGAAGGTAAACTCAACGTGCACGGGAACCTGTTCGTGATTCTTCGTGATCGGTTCGTTGATCGTTTTCGGATCCACGTTGAACAGTTTGGGCCACAGAAGGGACAGCGGATTGTGCACACCCTCGAACTTGACGTACACGGAGTACAGATCGTACGCACGGTCCATCACGTACGGTGCGAAGCTGATGTAGAACTGGTTCACCTTGTTGTACTTTACATCGGCCACCATATTACCGCGAATGATGCTGCCCACCTTCTGCTTGGGGTCGACATAGTCGTAGAAGAACGATTTCGTTTCCACCGCCGGATCGTAGTGCACAAACTCGGTGACAACGTGCTGCAGGTAATGGTAAAAGTCCGTACCGGTGTATACGTCCGAGTTGACCAAGCTACGCACGGTGGTGACAAAGTACGAGTATAGGTGGACGTTCTTTTCCTGCTTCATGTAGGCGACGAGCTTCGTGAAGTAGTGTACATCCTCCATCGACACGATCACCTTGACAGCGGCAACTCGCAGCTCCACCGGCAGCGTATCGTCGACGACGACCGGGAACACGACCTCGAACAATGCGTCGTGCTTGTGCTCCATGATTTCCATCAGCGCGTAGATCACGTGCACCTGCAGATGGCGATCGTACGCCAGCTCAAGCACCTGCTCGCCCTTTACCAACGGCACCAGCAGCTCGCCGACCGTACCTAGCTGGATGTTCTTCAAACCGTGCAGCCAAACGAGTTGCTCCTCGAACGATTTCGCCTCTTTCAGATGCTTGTAGTACACCTTGATGTACTTCTCGATCTCGGTGGTGTGGTGATCGTGCTCGAACGTCTTGTACACCATCGTGGCGAACGAAAGGATGGCGGCGTGTGCCACGTCGGGCTTCACGTACTCCGGGAAGTTGACGAAATCTTCCACACTTTGTAGCAGCTCTACGGACGGCGTGCGTACGTTGACACCGAGCGAGAACAGCATGCCGGATGCGACCGAATCCTTCACCTTGTGGCTCTTTACCATATCCATCACGAACTGCACGGCGTACTTAGTGCCAACGGAGGGTAGCACCTTGTAGAAGATGTCCACCGCCATCAGATCCTTCGGGGTGGTCGATTTCGTAAGCATGGTCCAGAACTGAGCGTAGTTTTCGACGGTGAACGGTTTCAGGGTAGCGATGATGCGCGAGATCACCAGGCCGTGCTTCGTGCTGGTTTCCTGGTGGGTGATCGGGTTTTCCTGCAAGGAATACGGACACGAATGCTGGTTGTTGTTCGGTGACGACAACGCGTGGAAACGTTTAGCTTACCTGCAGGTATTGGACAGCTTCGTACAGCATTGCCTGGACCTCGGGACCAACGGTGGAGATGGTAACCGTGTGCGGGTAGGTGGTCAGCGTGGGATACGTTTCCTCAAACACAGACTCTGAAGTCTCAAATAGTACGTCGTGGTACATCTGTGGTAAAGCAAAGACAGTTCCTCTAATGCATTATAAAGGGCTAGATGCATAAATCCAGTGTACCTACATTCAAGTGCGAACGATCGATCTCCGTGATCGGAGGAATTATCTTCGCAATCTTCAATTTCTGTTCCGTCTTCACAAACTGCTTCTGTCCCTCGACAGTGAACGGCTGCACGTATTTGATGCTTTGTGAGTGGACGGAGAACACCATCTCGCTATCCTTCTTGTATCGCATCTTATACTCTACTACCGGCAGCACGGAGTTCCAGGACGTCCAGTTATGGAACACATGGTACGGTTCCACATTCGAGTACAGCTCGTACGGTAGGTGAGTGAATGATTCATAGTCCGGAGTCTTCACAATCTTTAAAATCTCGTGGTCCACGGGAGTGAATGCGTACGTCACATTCACCTTACCATAAACCGATTGCTCCGGTTCAGTGAAGACGAACGGTTTCTCGAGCACCTTTGTTGGGATCTTGTCGGTAGGCAGCTGTAGCAAGGCCGCTACACCCTTCTTCAGGTTAATGCTCCACAGCTGGTCAAGCTTAGAGGAGAACATTTCCTGTACCATACCGTACTGATCGTACGTCACGTAGAAGGGCAGAACGAATTGCTCCGCCTTGTTCGCGCACTCGGTGTAGTTTTCCGCCGTGGGCTCAACCGGCAACGGTAGGGGACCGTTGTACAGGAACACCTGTGGCTTTTCAAAGTACACGAATGTACCATTACCGTTGGGATCTACAAAGGAATCGATAGTACCAGAGTAGATGCATAAGATCAAAAAGCTTTTAACTAAGGCAACACTGTTAAAATACCTGGACGGACATGCAGATAAGCCTTGATGCGGTACATAGAACCGTACTCCGGTTCCACCACACCGGTCGTTACATCCAGCTCGTACTCGTACACATTCTCTCTCATGTCAGTGCCAACAAAACCATTTTTCACCGTGGTTCCCTGGGCCAAACTGGTAGCCGCCACAAGGGCTAAGGCTGTGGAAGGGAAATACCTCTATAACCACCGACACTACTCCTTTTCGGGGACAGTATAAAAGGGCACGACAACTCACCTAGCACTAACCACCTCATCGCACTCCTTTCCACACACTTCTCAGATCTCGCTGGAGGGTTTCCGGTCTCTCTGCGTTGCCTTACCTTTTGGGAACGCCACACCAAAAGGACGTTAGCCAATCGACTGCTCCCGGCGTTGGTGCGAGGTGCGTCTTTTAAGGCGCTCGCTTATCACGATTCCTACTGTTTACCTTCCGTTGTGTGCTGCACCGGGTCATCGGGTGCAGGTTGCTGCTGTGGAATTGTTTCACTATAGCATAAACCATGCGCCCTTCCAGATAAGTCGGAAGTGCATCGGTGCGAGCGGTGATGATAATTGGTATGCAGTACGCAGTTGCACGTTGTTATGCGGATTGGCAGAAAAGGAAACACCGATCTAGACACTTGGGTTGAATGACCTGTCGTAACATTGTTGCCGAATTTCAGGTGTTCCAAAAAATCACGTTTCTTGGTGTTTCGGCACTTCTGCAACACTTCTGCTGAAGTGTCATCAAAATTGAATTATGAGATGAAAATGGGATGGAAAAATACTGGCAAGAATATATAACAAAAATATTGAACAAGAATGTTCTACAAAGTAAACGGTCAATATTGATCTTCTCGGTGATAATAATGGCTGACTTGCATGCAACATGATCGCATTCTAGCTTCCAAGATTCAGTTGCACAGTAGGATGCATACATGTAGGTTTGACTTTCTGAGCGACTGAAGGTAACATTATACACAACACCCGATTTCGACTTCGTGCGTCGATCGTTTCCCTCGCTAGCGAATAATCAAGACTCGTTGCATAACGTGTTCGGTAAGGCTAGATCATATGTAGGCAGTAGCAAGAATCAGTTACCGTTCATAACCCGTCGCGTTCGGATCGCGGTTATGTGAGCAATGGCTTCGGGCGTTTTGCAAGTGCTGCTACTCCTCATCGCATGGGGTATTCCCCAAGATTGTGCCGGTCAAAGGTGAGTCAGCTCGGTAAGGGATAGAGAGGCAGAGCGTTGTGTGAATTAACAATGTGCGATCTTGCAATCAAGGTATGCAATTCTAGCTCCTCGTACGGTGCGGCCACACTCTACCTATGATCTGACGGTGAGCAATATAGGTATCAAAAGGGAGTCATTTCTGTGTGAAATTGTCACCACAAACGATACAGTCGTCGGGTCGACAAGTGTAGACGTGAAACCGGATGAGCTCCAAAAGGTTGAAATTTCTGTAAGTAAATTAAATGGTGCTTATCCACGTACGCTGGAGGATTATACGTGCTCGTTTTCTCTTCTTTTAGCTTGGCGTGTTACGCGCAGGAAGCTACCGCCTAAAAGTTTTGGAACAGGCCAAGCGAACCCTACTAAATACAACCGAGCTGGAATACATCGATCGAAGCTATTTGGTGCTGTTTCAGACTGATAAGCCTGCATACAAACCGGGTGATTTGGTTCAGTTTCGCATACTTTTCCTCACCACTGACACGAAACCCGTGGGACAAAGCGTCCAGCCAACGATCTTCATTATCGATCCGGAGCGAATTCGCATGAAGCAGTGGATCGACGTGTCCCTTACGAGTGGAGTGTTCGAGGGGAGCTTTCGGCTCGCGGAGTATACGTCACTTGGACGATGGACAATCACTGCCACCGTGAATCAACAGCTTTACAAAGACACGTTCAGTGTGGAGGAGTACACACTACCACTGTTCAGAGTGCAGGTGGAGAGCGTACCAAAGCCATACTTCCAGTGCGACGAGCCAAATATGACGCTAAAGCTGAGAGCCACGTTTGTGCATGGAGGATCCGTGCAAGGCAATGCTTCGGTAGTGGTTCGTGCCAACTACAACAACTATCCATCTCAGACGAAGGAAGTTGCACGCAGGGAGCTGCCTATCAATGGTACAGCTGTGGTGGAATTTCCAACCGATCTGATTGCCAGAAGCTGTGTAGAAGAAAGGAACGTGTGGTTCTATGTGACCGTTACCGAGAGCGCCACGGGTGTTAGTTACAGTACTACATGCGCAAACACGGTACACATTGCTGGCGGTGTAGTGATGGAAGTGTTGGATGGGAATGAAGCTTTCTATCCCGGGTCAGCGATGCGGCTAATGGTGAAGCTCGCAACCGTGGATAAGAAGCCGCTAGTCAATCAGCAAGTTGTCATAGGGTACAAGGTGCTGGAGGAGGATCACATTGATATGGAAGAGGTAGTACCTGGTGTGCTGGTACTACAAACGAACGCCAATGGGATCGTTAGGTTTGCAATCAATACGACCTTGAACACGGTGGCGGTGAATGTTGAGGGTGTGTACAGGAATCAAACATTCCCGTTGATCAACGCTTATCCAATGTACGAAGACAGGAGTCTTGAGTACCTTGCTATTTCCACTCGTCAGGCATAGTAAGATAGCTTCATGCTTCACAGGGATAAACCAAATATTACGATGCCTTCATTTCCAGCTACGTGGTCCATCAAAACATCTCGATTGATATTCATTCAAATGTTAAAATACAAAAGTTCTACTACGTTGCCTACTGCCGTGGAAAAGTGTGTGAAAGTGGAGTTCAGCAATCGCCCACTCCGGTCTACCGGCATCGTCTGGTGTTCACCGCACGACCTCCAATGGTGCCACAGATAAAGCTGTTAGCTTTTGCCGTCAAGCAAGAAGGAAAGATATTGAGCTCGACAATCATTGTACGGTTTCAGTCAGCCAGCAGTAGGGCGGTGGGTAGTCGCAGTTTACGTTTAAACAATCTTTTAAGAAGGCATCTTATCCTTTACTTTTTAGCTCAATATAACTGCTAATGTGATGGAACCAAACTCTGACCGGTATTTCTTCAACGTGATGGCAGAAAAGAACGCTTTCGTTGGTTTGTTAGGCGTGGATGAGCGTGTTCTACAAAGGGTGACATCAGACAACGATATAACTCAAGAGAAATTGGAAAAAGCATTGCAATCGGCAGAAGACACCTCAGCAGTGTGGTCGACGTATGACAGTTTTGGAGTAAGTTGAACTTATCCGTTCGAATCCTGTTACATGCAAATATATTGGAATTTTTGAAAACCAAACAGAGTGCTGGAGTGCAGTTGCTGACGGATGGATACCTACCGGATGGTAATATTTAATATTGTATTCGTTATGTGTTGTGAAAAGTTTTTTACATTGATCTTTGTTTTTAGTTGGGTTTGTTCCTCACAGATTTGATGACCTGGCACGTAGCTCATCAACGCACAGCGAAGAAGAAAGTGTAAGGAAAGACTTTCCCGAAACATGGCTCTGGGAATCCTTCACAGCATCCAAGTATGTTCGTCTTCAATAAGACTATTTTTAAATATTCTAATGTTTTTGAAATCCAACAGTGGAATATTTTCCCTGGAAAGATCCCTTCCCGACACAATCACAACCTGGACAGTGAGTGGATTTTCTGTTGGTCCTGTCAATGGATTGCAAATCTTAAAGCGCCCACTTGAAATTAAATCGAAAAAGAGGATCTTCGCACAGCTCCACACTCCACCATCGATCAAACGGTTCGAGGAAGTCATCATTCACTGTCTCGTGCACAACTATGGTAAGGCAATGCACGTGTTGCTGGAGGTTCATCCCGCCCTGCGACCCACCGCGCTCTACCTTGCCGAAGGAGCGACTGCAAGCGTACCGGTTAGGGTCCGGCCAACCATTGTGGGTGTACTTACGTTGAAGGTAATACTGACAGAATCGAACAACAAAGTACTTGATGTACTGCAGCACTCGGTTCCTATTCGTCCAGAAGGTGTAATGCGCACGGTAGAGGACATTCGTTTGCTAAACTTTTCCAAGCAACACCTATTGGTTTTCGAGCTTAAGTTACCTGCAATCGAACAAAACGTTGAAATGCATAATAGAGAGGTTACTTTCTCGGTTACTGGTAAGACTTTTTGTAATGGGATTTGTTTTATCATGATCATGGAAGAGATGTTGCTCTCCTTTTCAGGAACATTCCTCAATCTCAACATGTTTGATTTGGAGCACATGGTACGATCGTCGCATGGCAACGGGGAAGAAAACTTACTTTTCCTGCAAACAACCATGGCCATCTACGATTACTTGCTGCGGGCGAAGCTGTTAGCCCAGGACACGAAGGAAAAGCTGCTTTCGTACATGGATATTGCCTATCAGCAGCTCTGCCGGTATCGTTTAGATGATGGTTCGTTCAGCATGTTTGGAGATTTGCACGAGTGTGGTGGTGTCTGGTTTACGGCCAGTACCATTCAAGCCCTCCAACAGCTGAGCATGTATGAAGTCATCCCTGTAGAAAACGCACTCATAGATGATGCACTAAACTGGCTGGTGGAACAGAGCGCGCAAGATGGCAGCTTCAATGAGAGCTGTTCGATCGCTCATCCACACATTCAGCGCACAGGAGGAAAGGAGCTCTCTCTTGCTAGTAGCGTTCTGTTGGCTTTTGCTAGCAGAGCGCGCTCTAGGGAATATAAAGCTTTCTTTAACAAAACACTTACCCTACTGCTGAGCTCTCCAATCGACGATGTCTACCTGCTAGCGAAGACGACCTACCTCCTCACACTAATCGATCATCCAGACAGTTTGACGATGCTGGTGAAACTAAACTCAATAGCATGGAAGGATTGGCAGTATCACTTCTGGAATGTGACAGCTCCTGAGCCAACATCGTCGGCGGCGAAGCGAAACCAAGAAGCAACAGCCTACGCACTGTTGGCGAATGTAAAGCACAATATCATCGATCAGGAGGAAATGATACGAATAGCGCAATGGATCCAGAAGCACACTTTTGCATGTGATCGTTGTGTTCCTTCGTTGGAGAAGATTGTTGCATTGGAAGCACTCGGTGCGTTGGCTCATAACATCCCTAGCACAGTGCCGAGCGTACACATCGAGGCAGCGAACCACAAATTTGATGTAAATGCAACGAATCGAGAGCTATTACAGTCTGTTAAACTTGGACGGAGCGTCAACAGGCTATCCGTAACAGCGAAAGGAACGGGTTTGGCGTTGATAAAACTTTCCTGCCAGTATAGTGTAACGGGTGCAGTTGCTACTGGAACAACTCCCACTAACGAGTCCAATCGTCTGCCCGCTGATGTGACAATTCAGAAGAATATGCTAGGTAATCAAAAGCTTGTACTGAACCTATGCTATTTCATACTTGAGCCACTTCTGATATACGATTCGGATCTTTGGAAGGTAGCGATAGATCTCCCAACGGGGTATGCGGTAGAAGGACTTGAGGAGCATTACCACAGTAGTGCTAAGGTAAGTAAGAGCTTTGGTGAAGTCGTCTTCAGTTAATTACATCTTGTACTATCTCGATAGAGTGCGATTGTGCTGGATGGTAAATCACACCTGGAGTTTGTGTGGGACGTAAGGCAAGCATCGAAAGTGTGCTTCCCAGTTACAGCAATAACCCGTTGGCCTTACATTGACGTCTTTTCAGGACTGGTGTATCTGACCTCGTTCGATACGAAAGGTACGATGAGAGCAGGAATTTTGTTCTACTTGTGATAGAATATACGTTTCATCCCCTTTTTATTACAGATGTTGAAGCTGTTTTCACATTCTAAATGTCGCCTTATCTGTTTTTGTGTTGCTAAAAATAAAACATGCATTTCATAATTATTTCATGTAAAAGTGTACCCGTTTGAGAAATTTAAATGCAATGTAAGATGCACAAGGGCCAACTCAAGCTTCCACATACACAGCATACAGCTGTGCTCGTTATTTCAAGGTCATGTTTTGTTTACATCGCTCCATCATTTGTCGCGAGAGTGTGCCGCATGCGAGTTACCCAACGAAACGCGCCCGAGAGAGAATAAATCAACTCGCGAGAGCTATTCGCGCGGCTGCGCATAAACATGTAACCGCGCGTTTACGCGAAGCACAAGTATAGGAAAAGGTTGTATGTTTTGATTCCACCGACGCTACCACCGCTGCTACCAAAACATTTAAGAACGCTGTTCGGGCCATGCTCACAAACACTCTGATGCTCGGCGTACCGGGTTGGGGAACTCGGGGTGATAAATAAAGGCATACTTCCGGCCCTAGCGGCTCATTCGTTTCCGTATGGTGAGCAGTGTAACACTGAAGTGATAGAAATCTTTTATCAAATTTTGATAAAGTTTACGACAGTATTGTAGAATCTATTGGCAGAAAAGTGAAAATGTTTTCTAAGGGTAGAGGAATGCGGTTTGATGGCGGTGAAAGGAAGCGCTCAGTGCCCGATCCGAAAGATCATAAAGATGGGTAAGTTGAAGCGAAGGAAAGCTGTAAAAAATTCTTGTCAAATTAGCTATTGGTGATGTCAGCACATCTGGTGCCATAGCGGAGGGTGGATATTTTTATGGATGAGTCATCCGCACCATCGAAATTGCGGTTGAGTGCGTTTTGTTTACTTTGGGATTGTTTTA
Organism: Anopheles epiroticus; assembly: GCA_000349105.1. Lineage (NCBI taxonomy): Eukaryota > Metazoa > Arthropoda > Insecta > Diptera > Culicidae > Anopheles > Anopheles epiroticus. The sequence goes on along the minus strand of KB671976.1, from coordinate 198,229 downwards.
GACCATTTCTAATATAGAAAAGGGATGATGGAGAAGACAATTTTTTAAAAACTTTTTCTGCAATCTTCCACAAACAGTCACTATTCGGTTGTTGGAGCTAGAATTTTGCGTCCAAACTCCGTCTACCGGTGCGTGGTGTCAACGTTTGATGTTAAATCGCCAATTGCATTTCGCATCTCGATCGTGGCGAAAGAGAAGCCACTTGCAACGGAAGAGATAACACTGAATGGCAATGAGTCACGGTTAATTAGCTTTACGGTGAGTAATCTAGTGGGTGGGATGTAAATAAAAGGCACAATACCATACCTAATTGTACCCTTTTCCATCTTCCGATGCAGATTGACTCCATTCCAGAGGATGAGTACGAGCTGGTTGCGGAAGGTCTTTCTGGCTTGGTGTTCAAAAGAAAGGTGCGTTTGGATTTTGATAACAAATTTTGTACCGTGTTGATTCAGACTGATAAGTCGGTGTACAAACCAGAAGATACGGTTCGATACCGTGTGCTGGTATTGGATCGGTGCATGAAGCCGCTCCCGGCCGGAGACAGCGGGCTGATGGTTTACATACGCGACGGTAAGGGCAATCGGATCAAGCAGTGGAGCAATGCAACGCTCGGTGAGTGCGGAGTGTTCGAGGCGGAGCTTACGCTGGCTTCCGAACCGGTACTGGGCGAGTGGAACATCACCGTGGAGGTGTTTGGACTGGTAAGAGGGAAGCAACGGGTAGGATCTTGCGATTCGTCGATCGTTAATTCTCTGTACTGTTATGTGCATCCCCGCAGAAAGAATCCAAAACGTTCGATGTGGACGAGTACGTACTTCCCACGTACGAGGTAACAGTTGAGTCTCCTGGCTACACCTTCCTAGACGACGAGCTGCTGAAGGTAGTCGTTAACTCGAGGTACACCTATGGAAAACCGGTGGCGGGAGAGTTGACCGTCTCGGTGAAGCTGGGTTCCTCAATGTGCTTCCGACGTGACGCTTCGGACGAGACCAGCATCTGCCAGAAGGTGGTACCGATCGATGGCAAAACGGTGGTAGAGTTTAACCTGAAAGAGATCCTATCAAGCAAAACGTACATTCGAGAGCTTATGATCGAGGCGGAGGTATTGGAAACGTTGACGGGACGTACACAGAAAGGCTCGACCTCGGTTTCGTTGCATGAGGAACGGTATAAAATTCGTATGGTTGAGGAGTCGACCTATTTCCCAGGCCTTCCCTACAATGCCTGGATAAAGGTGTCGAATCTGGACGACAGTCCGGTGCGTGAAGGATCGAGAGAGATTGAGATATCGCTGCGAAATCATAACATCGATCTGTACAAACAGTCCGCCACGCTTGACGACAAGGGAATGGTACAGTTGAACGCAAAGTTGGACGAGCTAGACTTTGACTATCTCAACGTGGAAGTAAAATACTGTGGAAAGAGCTATTATGTGCAAAGCATTTCGAAACCTCGGTTGGATCAGGAAGCGTTGATGAAAGCACATCTTACGGAGAAGCAGTAAGTGAAATGTTGAAAGGGATATAATCAAGAATTACCTACATAAGGTTTTATTCTGCTTTTCAGACCAACGCCAGGAAAGGATCTAACCTTTCATGTCGCATGCACAAAGCCGCTACAGTTCGTAGCCTTTTCTTTGCTGGCTCGTGGAGAACTCTTGGCTGGAGGAGCTGTTCTGGGAGCGGATAGCAGAACGATCAGCATTACTATACCCACCACTTACCGTATGGTACCTCGTGCAAAACTGCTGGTACATTACATTTCCAGCGCAGGATATATTGTTTGCAGCCATGCTACTGTGGAGTTTAAGCTGGTGTTTGAAAATCAGGTTGGTTGTTATGTTTTACCACGCAAAACATTCCAGCTAATTGTGTGATGGTTGTTTGTCGCTTTTAGATCCAACTTGCTCTTTCAAGTGATGAGTTGAAACCGGGAGAAACTCTGGACATCGATGTTCGCACGGAGCAGAACTCGTACGTTGGACTGCTAGCTGTCGATCAGAGTGTTCTACTACTCAAGTCCGGTAATGACCTCAGTCGAGATGAGGTTGTACAGCAGCTGGAAATGTACGAGTCGGCACAAAACTATCACGGCTATTGGGACAGCACTAATCCAAACGAATGTCAGGTACTATTTGACAAACTGAAACGATCCTTTTTGATGTAATTACAGTATGTTTTTTCGATAATTGCAGTTGGTTGGGGCGGTGATGCTTTCGAACAGGTTTATTCCTCAAGGTAATTTCCGTGAAAATACTTTTTTTTTCTTTATTCGGTAGTAACGGCCAGGCCGTATTGCTTTTCCGTGAAGACACTTTATCAGAACTTTTTAACTCACACATTTTGTTTTATAGACCTGTTTCCACATCCAAGAATGTTTGCATGCGCTGCTTCCTTTGGGGGAGGATTTGGAGGTGCCCCCCCAATGCTTGCAGCATGCAAGATGGAGTCGGCTGTAATGGATTGTGACATGGCGCCGGAACCTATCAGTGAACCAACCGTCCGTTCGAAATTTCCCGAAACATGGATTTGGGAAAGTATTTCTAATAGGTAGGTGATAGGTGTTCTGATTTTTATATTACTCCGAATATTACTTTTCACTCATCTGACATATCTTGCCGTTTAGCAAAGAATTGGAGAGCATTAAAAAGATTGTTCCGGACACGATAACATCCTGGATCATCACTGGATTTTCGCTGAGTAAAACCCACGGACTGGGGCTCGTAGAAACCCCTTCCAAAGTGAATGTATTCATGCCGTTTTTCTTATCCATCGATATTCCGTACTCGGTAAAGCTTGGTGAAACCATCCGCATACCTGTGGTTGTGTTTAACTACATGGATGCTGATCAAGTAGCGGATGTGATCTTCTACAACAACGATACAGAGTTTGAGTTCGTTTCCAACGAAAACGAGCTCGGTGATCTAAAAGGTAAGTGAGGGAAAATCACTAGAAATGATCGACTTGTAATCTTTGTAATGTGTTTCTTTCCCACAGAAAAACACCGCGAAGTACAAACTACAGTATCTGGTGGAGGAGGCAAAACGCTAACCTTTGTGCTGAAACCTACCAAAGTCGGACACATAACGCTCAAGATAACTGCCAAGTGTGCTCTGGCAGGGGATGGCATCGAACGGCAGCTTCTTGTTGAACCGGAAGGTCTGCCCCAGTACATCAACAAGGCGCTGCTCGTCGATCTACGCTCGGTGAAAGACGTCAAGCAAACGTTTGAAGTTGAAATACCAGAAGATGCAGTGCCGGACTCAACCAAGGTTGAAGTATCCGTGATTGGTGACGTACTGGGATCGTCCATTGAAAATCTAGACTCCCTGATTCGCATGCCATTTGGATGCGGCGAACAGAACATGCTCAACTTTGTTCCGTGCATCGTGGTGCTCGACTATCTGCATGCTTGCAAGCGTCTCACGGTCGAGATTGAAACCAAAGCAAAGAAATTCATGGAAGTGGGCTATCAGCGGGAGCTGACTTACAAGCATCAGGATGGATCGTTCAGTGCGTTCGGGGAGAGCGATAAGAGTGGGAGCACCTGGCTGACGGCGTTCGTTGCCAAATCGTTCCAACAGGCAGCAAAGCACATGACGATCGAGGTGGATGTAATTGATAAAGCACTCGGTTGGCTTAGCAACGTACAAACCACGGATGGCGCATTCCCTGAGGTGGGCACGATCTGCCACAAAGATATGCAGGGTGGAGCAGGTTCGGGGATCGCACTAACCGCGTATACGGTCATTGCCTTCTTGGAGAACCCGAAGCTTGGAGAGAAGTACAAGGCAACGGTTGAAAAGGGGCTTTCCTATATAACGGATCGCATAAGCGATCTGGATGATGTGTATGCCCATGCCTTAGCTGCTTATGCACTTCAAATCGCTAATCATCCTCTCAAAGGTGAAGTGTATACCAGTTTGCTATCGAAATCGAACAAGGAACGTGATACTCAATGGTGGAGCAAGACGATACCGGAACCAAGCTGTAGCGCCGGTTGGTGGTGTCGTCCATGCTCTGTGGACGTTGAGATGAGTGCGTACGGCCTGTTGGCAACGCTGGAAAGTTCACCAGCTGGTCTGGAAGGTTTGCCTATCATGAAGTGGTTGGTTTCGCAGCGCAATGATAAGGGTGGCTTCGAGTCAACACAGGACACGGTGGTCGGCCTGCAGGCGCTTTCGAAGATGGCAGCTCAGCTATCTTCCTCCCCAGCGGACATTGCACTGAAAGTGATCGTTCCAAATGAACCGGAGAAGAACCTGTTGGTAAATGGAGGAAATACGTTGGTACTTCAAAAGCATGAACTTCCTGCGACCACGAGGAAGCTAGAGATGATGGCTAGCGGTACGGGGTGTGCGTTGTTCCAGCTGTCGTACAAGTACAACATTAAGGATGTGGATAGTAGCCCACGGTTTACGCTGAAGCCAGAGGCTAAGCAGGGTAAGATCAAAAGCTGTATCGAGCTGTCCGTTTCAACCAGTTTTATTCCGAAGGAGGATCAATCCGTCTCAAATATGGCAGTTATGGAGGTGGACATGCCGAGCGGGTACGTCGTAGAGAGTGATACACTGAAACACCTCAAGCAACATGAGCTGGTTAAGGTAAGACTTCTGTTTTTAACACAAAAATATGTAAAAAATAACTTGCTTGTCACTTATTTATAGAAAGTGGAGACTAAGCGAAGCGACACAACAGTGGTGCTTTACTTTGACAACATTGGAGCGGAAGTGGTAAGCCTGCAGATGTCTGCGTTCCAGAAGCACCAGGTGGAAAACGCCAAACCGGCGAATGTGATCATATACGATTACTACGACAACAGTAAGTTCCTTTTTCCACAACAAGTCTGATGATGTGATTCATCCAAAAATGCCACACTTTCGTCTCTCATTGCAGCTCGCTGTGCTCGATCGTTCTACGAGACCACTGTATAAGCAGCTGTGCTAGTGCCTTTGTTATCTGTTCGCAAAACTCCCGGACTTCCGGAACAAAATATTGATGTCGTGTTGTTGGAAAATAAATTGTAGAAAACATTTAAATACAAAAGGCGCAACATAATCTGAAATTTACCCTCGATTAGCGGGAATAAAAACAATGTTTCTTCAAAAAGCGAATCATGACTTCCTGGAAGTTTCAGTAAAACAAAAACACAGACCACGATCGTGAACAAACAGTGTGCTGTTTACCTATTCCGTACACATTCGACGTACGTGAGTGACGTCCACCTCAGAATCGGTGCGGTTAAGGCCTGTTGAGAAATTTTCAAACTTCCACATCCCCCCACCCCCGTCCTTGATGGGGTTTTCCCACTGACAGACTGCCTGTTGGAGCACTCTCATCAAAGCGGTTGATCGATTGCATTAGAACACACCATAAATCCCCGAACATACGCTGGTATACAGCCAGATGTCTGATAATGGGGCATAGGTATTAGGCTCTTCACCACCGGAATGGATGCTGCGGAAGAAGAAGAAACTTGAGGGTTGAACATACCCCGCCATGCAAACGAGATGCCGCTGCCGAAGTTATCAAGCCGTGACGGGTTTGTTTTTGAACAGCCGTTTTCTTCGGCGTTCGGTTAGTTGTCGTTGTTTTGTTTTGAGCTTTTCGGTAAATAAAAACAAGTTTTGAAGCGAAGCCGGTCGAACAGGTTTGTGGTGCCGGTGTTTTCGTTTGGTGTGTTGGTGCAGGGACTGATGTTTGAATTAACCCTTGGAAGCTGTACCTCCTTCGAGATGCCTTACAGCCTTTTCTCTAGGAATGTCGCACAAAGAACTAGGGAAGGTAAAAAGGATACATTTAATGACGTACAAAAGTCAGTGTTGTGTAAGCACTGTAACAGTAGCATATTCAAAGCGATTAAGACCCTTAAGGGCCTCTAGACATGGGGACGATGCAATCCGGGACCGGTTCCGATGCAATCACACACGCACACTGGCACACATCTAGCGAAACGGATGAAAGTGTGTGCTCGCACTCGATCGCGTTCCGCCCGAAGATCACGATCGCAGTGTTCGGTGAAGTGCCGCGAGGGCGTCGTATAAAGCCTAACCACCAAACAGGTTGAAGGTTTAGTTCGTGCTCCACAACCGAACTGATCGGCTGTCCGGGGTGACGCTCTGCTTCAGTGATTTCCTATAGGTCTGTGTTTGTGTGACTGTGTATTTGAGTGTACTTGATCACACCCCCGCGACGTTTCTGATCTTGCCCTGATCGCTTCAACCCCTCTCCGCTCTCGCCCTATCACGCTCTACCTGTCGTACTCGCGCCACTTCCTATTGTGTGATGGCCACTCGTAGTGAACTCATTAGCGGATGCGTTAAAGTGTACCGCGCGGTTCCATTTTTTTGCTTCTCTTCATCTCTCTCTCTCGCTCTTTCTCTCTCTGTCTCTGTCTCTCTCTCTCTCTCTTTCTCGCTTACACTCTCATGTTTCATTGTTGTCCAATTTTCGCAAATCGGGGGGAATTACCGCGTGTGTTATTTTTGTGACCACCTACTAATGGCAGCTTTTTTTCGCATTCCCATACAGGCGCTGGGTGAAGATTGTGATAAAAAACTATATTCTATTAGACCCTGTCAGTTCTGTACCTACTACGTAGTGCCGTGACCGTGGTGAAAAAAGGAGCGAACCGTGTACATTGTTTCTACGTTTAACGTCCGGTACGATGCGACATTCAACGATGTCGAAGGATCCGGCAAAGATCCTGCGTACATCGTGCTTGAAGTCGTCGTCATCGCTGCTACTCGTGTGCCTGGTGCTTAGTGCAGTGTTCGTGCCGGGCGCTCGCAGTGAGGGGTTAGTATGCAAATGTTGTGTTTTGATATTAGATTTAGCAGATGACTTAGAGAATACAAGAATTCAATAGTGGGCATAGCAAGTCACAGCTGCGATCGCGAAGATTCGTTCCAGTATTGCAAGGTAACGCGTTGTCACAGTCTTGCACACTGACCACGATGGGCTGACGGTGACGAAATCAGTTGCAGAAAGTGGTCGAACCGCTTTTTTGTCGTGAGACGCAGACGCTCGTACGGCGCAGTGGCGACCACTGGAGGACGTGTCTTCCGTTTTTGGTCAGGAAGCACAAAACTACCTCGGATGGAGTTGGTTGTTTGGTTGCTTTAGTGACGATCGCCTGTGAGGTTAGAGATTGAGGCATGAGTGACACATACAAACGCAGACCAGGTGCGTCGGTGTACGACCCAGTCGGTTTATATGCGTAGGACATGATCTTGGGGTGGCTGGGCGCATTGTTTACCTTCCTCGTTGGTGACGCATACTGGAGCATGCCAAGTCGAACAACCTACGCGAACTGGCCATGAGGTCATTAGCTATTCCAGTCAGCGTGTTCAAAGTATGTAAGACGCTGATGTGTCTTTTTATACGCATGAAGATCTACTAAGAACACAGTACTTATTACTGAAAACAAAAAAGAAGCCTCTTATTGGCACGTTAGGTTAAACCATTTGCAAAATATGGATTTCCCAAAGCTTCGAAAATTCTCGCAAAAAACGATTCAGCAAACCTCATTAACCTCTCCTGACCCGTCTGACACGTTGCTGACCTTGACGCGCGTTGCTGAACGCACTCGTAGCGAATCTTCTTCACCAGTCCGTACAGCATCGGAAATAACCTCACCCATCTGTTGAAGGTCATTCTTTCCAATGATGCCCGTAGGCATCACCGCCTGCTGAGATTATTACATAACGAATGTTAAGCGATTGGCGATCGTGTCCATCCGCGAAGGCCTCTGCGATTGCGAACCGAGGAGTACAACAGCTGCAAAGAAGCGTTCGAACATCATCCAGCACTGTAGCACGATGGCTCTCTACAGCGAAGAAGAGGAACCGATAATGGAAGCATTTACTGTACTGGTAGCACAGCAAAAAGAACGCTTCCAAATTTCCACTCAGAGCCTGTTTGTCGCTGCTTGGTAGCTTCGAGCTTTGTAGTTGTTGTACTCCCAAAAATACAAGTGGTTGGAATAACTCATTCGTTACGGTCGAGCTATGGTCTGATACCGCTGGATGATGCATCGAGAATGCAGCAAATATGTGGAAACAACTTTTATGGCGCATGTGTTTTCTAATGACACTTTGGATGCAATAGTTAACGAAGTGGTACCAGCTTGAGGTGATGTCATGCTGCACGTTGTTTTCGTTACGAATGATCGTTAAATCACGCTGTTTGGTGGAAAATGTGGCGCTAGTTTGCTTTTCGTGCGCAGAATTTAAACTACACCAGGGGAAGTTGTGCGAAAGTACAACTTGTTCTATTGTAGATCGAATGTGATGGAGCTCTTCTAGCTTTCAAGCGAAACGTGTGGGAAAACGTGCCTCCCTGGACAGTTGATGGGATTTTTCACTATCTCTTTCAACATCTAGAATAGCGATGATATTTTTTTACTGCTTACTAATTGAAAGGTGTGATAATTTCTACCGGATATAAGACTTCATTTCCTGTATAATAGGTATAATTAACGATTACATGCGATACGGTAGTTAGATTTATTGTCTTATTTCACCAACGATTGCTTGATTTTTATCGTGAATGTAACGAATATTTTGTAAAACATTTCCACTCCAGCCACTACTCGATCGTCGGTGCGAAGCTGTTGCGCCCCAACTCGGAGTACCACGTAGCGGTAACGAACCAGGATGTGAGCGAACCGATCCACTTCAGCCTGGCCATTACGGACGCGGGCAGCGTAATCGAGAAGCAGGAGATTACGCTGAACACCGGTGAAACGCGGCTCGTTCCATTTACTGTAAGTCGTTTGTAGCCCCCACCTTCATTATGATGCAAAGTAAGGCATTATTTACGCTGTTGTGTTTAGATTGGTGATATCCCCGAGTCGACGTACAAGCTGGTCGCCGAAGGGTTATCAGGCCTAACCTTTAAGAATGAAACGAATTTGGAATATCAGCAAAAGAGCTTCTCGGTGTTTGTGCAAACGGACAAGTCGATCTACAAGCCGGGCGATACGGTGCGGTTCCGTGTGCTGGTCCTGGACCCGAACACCAGACCGCTCCAGAAGGCGGACAACGTTAGCGTGCACATTAACGATGCGAAGGGCAATCGTATTAAGCAGTGGAAGGAGGGCAAGCTGGTGAAGGGTGTCTTCGAGTCCGAGCTGACCCTCTCGACCGCACCGGTACTGGGCGCGTGGAGCATCAACGTGAATGTGCTAGGATCGGTACGTATCTGTGGTCTATTTTCTAGCGGACATTGTGTTTTTTTTTTACTGAGCCTCTTCTCTCATGTCTATCACACAGAAACACAACAAAGTGTTCGAGGTAGATGAGTACGTGCTGCCAAAGTTTGAGGTAACGGTCGAGTCGCCCGGCATCACGACGTTCAAGGATGGCAAGGTGAAGGCGATCATCCGCTCGAAGTACACGTACGGTAAGCCGGTAAAGGGTGAAGCTACCGTATCGGCCAGCCCCGAGTTCCAGTTCCACTACGTGCAGCCGTTCGCGAAGGATGTCATCACCCGGAAGGTGGTGCCGATCGATGGCAAGGGTTCGGTCGAGTTTGATCTGCGCGAAGAACTGCGACTAGATGGTGACTACTCGCGCAACATCGTAATTGAGGCCGTGGTGGAGGAGGAGCTTACCGGTCGCAAGCAGAACTCTTCGGCGAAGGTGATGATATATGATCGCCGGTACAAGATGGAGCTGATCAAGTCGGACGACAACTTCAAGCCCGGACTGCCGTACACCGCGTGGCTGAAGGTAACGTACCAAGATGGGGCTCCGGTACAGGATCAAACGAACCCGGTCGAGATCAAGCAATCGACGTACGACAATACTATGTCGGTGAAGAACTACACACTGGATCAGAACGGCATGGCAAAGCTGGAGATCGATACGGACGTGAACGCGACCTACATCAACATGGTTGGGGTGTATCTTGGGCAAGAGTTTTACCTGAACGGCATTTCCAAGTTCGATTCGGATGTCGATTCGTACATTCGGGCACAAGTGCTCACGGAGATGCCACTGGTTGGGAAGGATGTGCTGGTGGAAGTCACCTCGACCAGCCCAATGAAGTACTTCACGTATCAACTGTTGGGCCGCGGAGATGTACTGCTGAGCAACACGATAGCAGTACCGGAAAGCCGAACACACTCGTTCAAGTTCCCTGCCACGTTCTCAATGGTACCGAGGGCAAAGTTGGTCGTGTACTATATCGCCCCGAACGGTGATATGGTGAGTGACAGCAAGGTGATCACGTTCGACAGCGAGCTGCAAAACTTTGTAAGTACATAGAAGAAATGAATCTTCTGGAAGCCGTTGCTAAGCCGCGGGTCTTGTTTTCCAGATGAAAGTAAGCCTTTCAAAGGAACAAACGAAACCGGGCCAGGACGTGGAGATCAGCATCAGTACCAATCCGGACTCGTACGTCGGCCTTCTCGGTGTCGATCAGAGCGTGCTGCTGCTGAAGAGTGGCAACGACATCACGAAGCAGCAGGTGTTTAGCGAGCTGGAGCAGTACGAGGAACGTTCGTACGGGTTCTACCGCAGGAAGAAGCGTTTCGCGTGGAACCCACATGTGGAGCATCAAGATTTTAGTGTAAGTTGCTTGCTAGTGAGCAGGACCTAATCAAAAAATTAACCTATTCCGACCTTTTCAGACCGTTGGTGCCTTTGTGCTGTCGAACGCGAATGATCCTCCACGTAAGTATCTAGAATTGAAACACCGAAATCATTATCCTCCCCAATAGGTAAGATTGAAGGGGGATGCAAGCGTTCGATCGATAGTTTTGTGGGACAATCTTATGGTTTTACGATGTCATCTGCAAACGAGTAATAGGATAGTCGCCTTCAAACGAATGATCACTGTACTACTAGTACTTTCCTGCATTTCGCAGAACGTTTTATGCCAGTATACCTCTTGTCGGCGGTTGCGTTACCGGCGGGGGTTATAGTCACCACTCCCAGTAGCTCCTTTACTACAACGACCAGGTCAACGAATGCAGCGTCCTTTGCCGGGCAAGCCGAACAAACCGTTGTTAGACGTACCTTCCCAGAGTCCTGGATATGGGAAAGTGTTGAAGGGTTTGTACTCTGCCCTAGTGCTTCCGCTGTTGCTGCTACTACTGCTGCTCAGAATCTGTATCTGTTCTCGATGTGTCACTGTTTTTCCATTCCGTGTAGAACTTAATACATTTTCCCCATTCTCTGCTCCTCCTCTTCCCGTACCTTCCATGATCATGCTTGGTAGGCAGTAGCTGCAACTGTGTACGTGGGTAAACCGATTTATGTTCCACACATTTCACCGGACTATTTAGGGCTTTTAAATGGTTCAAAGTGTGAGGGAAAGCGTGAGAATCAAACAGAGAGAATGGTTCATGTTGACTTGTTTGCACAGGATCTGCCGTGTGGCGTTGCTGTGACTATACCGATGATTTGCTCGATATACGCGTGGCAGAAGAGGACAGAATTGGTGGCGTGCTGCAGAATGCACCCAGCACGTCGAGCTCTGCAGCTCCGGCCAGTGATACGCTGCCGGTTCGGAAAAGCTTTCCCGAATCCTGGATATGGCACACGATCGCCAGGTTTGTGTTTTCCTAGCAGACTGCTTCTTTTGATGATCCTTTTTTTTACTGGGCATAACTACTAACATAACCCTTATGCAGAAAGGGGTAGGAAAGTATGAACAAACTTGTTTCAAGCAGCTCCAAAAGCAAAAAACGGTTGAACAGAAACGATTGGACAATGGTTTACACAGATAGCGAGACTTACCTTTCTTTGTTGTTGCATCTTCATACAAAATGGTACCATTTGCTCCATAGTTGCAGGTTAAGAAACACTCAAACACACGCTCACATTTGATGGCTGATGGCCTACTTTAGCTTTCGAAGGTTTCGGTAGTTCGTTCGTACTTGTTTTATTTTTTTACGGTTCACGATTATCATTTGGTTTTTCAAAGTCGCCAGTAACGCAGTACATTTAGCCAAAGCCTCTCAAAACCCTACCAACAACAACAACGCCGTACATTTATTAATCTATTCAACTAAGAATTGATTTCCCCAGAGTTTGCCTTTGCGGAGGCCGTTGCGTTTGCCTCTCCTTCCCTGGGGGCCAGCGCGGGTGGCATACCCGGTGCCGCTGATGCTCCCACCGTAAGAAGAGATTTTCCGGAATCGTGGATTTGGTATAGCGCGACCGAGGAAGGGTGCGTACGTTCTTTAATGTTGGTGGTGTTTTATTCTATTTTTCGTTGTTATTTAGTTTCCTTTTGTCTTTGGTTAGTACCTGCTCGTTTCATCTATCTCTCTTTTCTTTCGTGGTGGAAGATGTAGTAAAACGGTTGTAAAATGATAACATTTGTGTACATAGACAGAAAGGGGAAGGCCAAACAGGAATGGTGGGAGCTCATAGGTACACACTCACCAATTCGTGTTACTGTACAGTATGCTAAGGTAGATAAGTAGCTTGATGATCGTCAAACCGTGCCAAGAAATCTCCCCGTTCCTTTCTGGTGACAAAAGTAGCGAAAGCTTATTTCTGTATTTCCAATAAGGTTTTTTTAGATGGAATCCTGTCACAGGCAGAAAGAGGTATAGGACGAAGCTTCGCAAAGGTCCTGTGCCCTCACACTTAGTCTGGCAACTCAGGAAGAGTGTAGCTGCAGCTCCGAAGAAAATGGAAGAACCTTCTGTCAGAAAATCCTTCCCAGAGTGCTGGCTCTGGAGTAGCTTACCGGCCATCGGGTTTGTGTATTTCGAGTTGTTCTACTGTACCACTCCGTCTGCATTTGATAGAATCACGCATTCTGAAGATCCCGCACGTATTAACTCACATCTTCCTTTGAGCTACGGAATCACTACTATGCATGTGAATGTGCAGTAGAACTCAGACGAATCCGTTTTACGGTTGTTTGTCTGTGGCTGACTTCATCAGCATGTACAATACTCCTTGTTATGGTAAAAGTCTTGTTGTGCCGCTTCCTCACAACCCTCACAATCGCCATATCGTCTGATTTCCTCGCTCCGTAGCAAACTTCAAATACAGGAATGTTCACCGGACGGGTTCACTCCAGGATTCCATGACGCCGATGGCTGTTAATACACAACACAATGTAGCGCTTATTGCGGTTGCATTGCCTACCAGCGGTGTTCGAGAGGAAAGGCGTCCAATCCTTGTTCGCAATCAGTTCCCGGAAGCGTGGCTGTGGGATACGGTCGCCCCGGAAAGGTGGGCTATACGGTTTTATTTTACCGTTTTTTATTTCAGCTTTCCCGGTTTGTTCACTATAGCTGGGGTGTTGGGGACGGAATTGGGGATGAGTTGCTGGTGCAGCTAGTACACCGTGTTCGGAAAAGTAAACCAGATCTGTGGGTTTGCTGTTGCTGGGATTGTAACATCTTTTACTTCTCTATCTATAGTCATTGGTCGGATCATCACGCACGCATTAAGACTCTGCACTTTACCTCACTGTGCACCGTAAAGTTCCTATTTCGTATTGAACAGCCCTTCAAGGATCTTGATTTATAGCGTGTTGGTAGGCAGGCTCTGGGCAACAAAAACTGAATCTTACGTGTTGTTTGATATCAATTCCTGTTTCTTTGGGATTGCTCGTCAATAACGTTGACCTCACGGTTTAAATGCATTTCTCTCTCTCTCTCTCTCCTTTGATATACGCAAAAGTCATTTAAAACATAACTAGAGTTGTGAAAGCGTAATAAGAAGTAGTAACAAGACCTCCAACATTTGCGTGTTGTTCGATAATACTACGATTACAGCAAAGTTAATTCCATCCCCAGCCACAATGCTTATTAGACCAAGGCTTGGTTTAGGTCGACCAGCTTTTATGAAAATTAGCGTGCGCCGGAAACAAGACGTCGTCGACGGTGCGTTGAAAGTGAAGGAACCAGCGGTCAGATCGTCCTTCCCAGAGTGTTGGCTGTGGAGTAGCTTTCCATCTCTTGGGTTTGTTTATTTCTTGTTTCGTGCATTCTTCATCTATGTTGCGAATGATCATACAGCTATACCAAACAGTATTATACCCCTTTCGGGTCTATGGAATGTCTACACTAACATGCGCATAGCTTTCGAATGAAGCAAAATTTAGAAATTCTCATGAAAGTAATGTGGAGGAAGTTCTTCGTTCCGCAAGAGTAATCTCAAACACGTGTTCATCCCCCTTTTTCGGTCGTGTACTGTTTGCGTAGGGCCACAGATATATTACATGCATTTCCATCGGACGGGAGTGCCCGGGCCACCGATGATGCCGATGGCCGCTAGTGCTGGTGTTATGCTTAATTCAGCAGTTTCGATGGTTGGTGCGGCTGGTGCTGGAGGCCACGTACAACCGCCACCGGTTCGCAAAGAGTTCCCCGAAACGTGGCTATGGCAAACGATCGCTCCTTCAAGGTGGGCTATGCGTTTACTTTTCATTCTTCGTATCTCCATCCTCCTCTCCCCCCCTCCCCCCACCAGTCTCTAATATGTAATTAGTATTATTCCAAGCTGTTGCTCATGGTGCATGTGTTCGTCCTGTAGCTAATAATCTTGCTGGTCCTTCAAGTAGGTATTGAATGTGTTTCTGCCGGTCCGGTTCGGGTCATCTGCACGCCAAATCTATTTACATTTCGTATCGCAGACCTTTACTTTGAAGAGTTGAGTTGGGTTAAGAAACATTCACGAACCTTGCATTTGCGTACGCAGGACATATTCCAGACCAGGTGTACTACATGGAAAGCATGTTTATGCCCTTGCTGAATAAAGGATGGAATGCAGTATGGCCAGAAAATTCTTTTGATCTTGATTCTGATCCTGTTCCTGCCTCATCGCACGCGGAGCCAGCTCCGATGACGGTTAGGCGAGACTTTGTTGAAACGTGGCTATGGCTGTCTAGTGCCAGGTTTGTTGCCCAAGTTCGTGTCCGTCCGCATGTCCGTATGTCCTATTTAGCTTACTGTGTATGTCCGTTTATTATACCTGTATCATTTCAAGCTAAACTCAACCTCATATACATTAAAAAAAACTCTTTAATGTGGTTGTGCTTGTACCATAGAACCAGTACCGTTTTATTTGCCTCCGGAGAATCCAAACTTTTATAACAGCATGATCAATGCGGGAAATAGACCAGACCAGCCTGCTGCGCAGTATCAAGCAAGTGTCGTGCGAATCATTACCGTTCCTCGCCGCTTAAACGAGCACAAGAGTGCAAGAAAAACGTTTCCCGACTGTTGGCTTTGGGAAGGTGAAGACTATGGGTACGTACCTGTGACAATAAGGCTGGTGGGGGCGAACACAATTCGCTTAGACTTGTGTGTGTGTGTGTAGACCGCGTGCTGTTTTTTGAGGGGGTGTGTGTTTTTTGAGGATTAAATTAAGTTGAACAAATATTTGGCTTTTCTATTTCACACGCATTGCGTTGCAGCAAAAAAAAGATAATAATAAATGCTTTCACATTGGTTTCTTCTTGAAAGATCACACGTATATGATTGCGGATCGCATACTGTTTGCACGGCCGGTTCCCATTGCTGCGATTTTCAAGGGGACAGGTGCCGCGCAGCAGACAGGCTTTGCTGCGGCCCACCCTGTGCCTGTGGTTGCTCCGGTGCGCAAAGAATTCCCCGAGACATGGCTCTGGCAGACGATAGTAGCTCCTGCAAGGTTCGAGATATGTATTTCTTTTCATTTACGTTTCATCCAGTAGTCTGGGTTACGTACGATAATACCCTTCTTCTAGTTGGACAATAGTAGATGATTCTTTATGCTCAATTAACTGCAACTTTCAGTACATTTAAAGTGGGGTATACTTTCCTCTATCTCGTATGGGTCTGCCTTGTATTGTCTAGTAGGAACTTTTCGTGTCAGAACTTTGGAATAAGCTTTCTTCTGTATCGGCTAGCACTTGTGGGGAGAGTTTGTTTCAATACGCATGCGCACACCATTCGCCACAAGCACCCGTCTCTACATGTTTTCACCATGGGCCATTTTTTCTCCATCTTTATTCTTACAACAATCACCCCCTCCTCCGTTTTCCCACTGTTTTCCTTTCCGCCAACCGCCGTGCACACCTTCCAGCGAACAATACGTTGCCCGAGGTGCCGATCTATAAGTTTCACCGGGCCCCGAACGGTACCGTGCTGTACACGACGATCGAAAAACCACGCGCGCAGAAGCAACACCACGTGCTGAAAACGAACACGCGGCCTCCGCTGGCCGGTCCGTTCGCGTTCAGCCGCATTCCGCGACCGCACCGTGACATTCCACGGCTCTTCCTGTCGCAGGAGGTGCAAAACACTTGGCTGTTTGAAAATACCTACTCCGGGTAAATATCGTACAGCTGTCCCGTCCTTTTTCGTTTTGTTTTTTTTTTGTGTAACCAAAGCTAAAACCCGCCTTCGCTGCTAAACGACCGAGCGTTGTGCTCGATCAGTTGTACTACTCATTAACAAGCCTTCTTTTCCATATGGTCGCCAACGCGCCAGGTCGACGTTACTGAGGTGTAGAGGTGTGCCGCACGATTGACTGCATTTGCTGGTTTGATTGCTGACTGGGCACTATCAGTTCGAGCTGTTCGTCTTGATCACTCGAATACTCGAAAGATAACAAGCTCGTACACCAACAGAGTAGAAAATTACAATAATACACCAATTGTTTTTGAACTTTTGAAGTTGAAAATCCTCATAAGTTGTTTTACTCCAGACAGACCCTAATCACACCAACTCATTACGCTTGTTGAAAATGCGCACAAAAATCATTGCACGATTCCCGTCCACAGATAACAGTTCCAGTGGAAATGTTCATTCGTTCTTCTAATTCCATCATGCATCTTCACCTGTAATGACTATAGAATTAATGGGCTTTCACTGGTGTGCTTGGTAAGGTTCAGTATAGCTTCCCTCGGGTCATGGTTGCACGATCGCTATTTAAACCGAATAGACTGTGCTGGTTTGCTGTGTTTTCCATAACCGCTTAGCCACTCTAACGCTCTAACTCCTATCCCCAATCACTTCACTTTCCACCTTATTCTAATGAGCCTTTCGTTTGCCCCGCAGCTTCAGCGGAGAAAAGACGCTGCAGAAAAAGGTACCCGATACGATCACGTCCTGGATCATTACCGGCTTTTCGGTGAATCCCATCTACGGGCTTGGGCTAACGCAGCAACCCCGCAAGCTGAAAGTGTTCCTGCCCTTCTTCGTCTCTACCAACCTGCCGTACTCGGTGAAGCGCGGCGAGGTGGTCGCTATACCGATCGTTGTGTTCAACTACATGGAGGACGATCAGACGGCGGAGGTGATCCTACACAACGACGAGCAGGAGTTTGAGTTTGCGGACGTCGAGAATGAGATTGTTGAGTCATCGAGTAAGTAAAACTACCGAGTAACGTTCCTAGTTCTTTGTGTTCGAAGCGTTTCCTTTCTTTTCGCCCCATTGCAGAGGTTGAACTGTTCCGCCAGAAGCGGTTGGACATTGCGTCCAACACCGGCAAGTCGGTATCGTTTATGGTGAAGCCGAAGAAGCTAGGACACATCACGATCAAGGTTACGGCCAAGACGAAGATTGCCGGTGATGCGGTCGAGCGCCAGCTGCTGGTCGAACCGGAAGGACTGCCACAGTTCATCAACAAGGCCGCCTTCATCGATCTGCGCGCCGTGCCGGAGGTGACCAAGACGTTCGAGGTGGAAATCCCGAAGAATGCCGTGCAGGACTCGACCCGCATTGAGGTGGCGGTGATTGGGGATGTGATGGGCTCGACCATCCAGAACCTGGACTCGCTGATTCGCATGCCGTACGGGTGCGGCGAGCAGAACATGCTCAACTTTGTGCCCAATATTGTCGTGCTGGACTATCTGAAGGCGACGAACAAGCTGACGGCGAACATCGAAGCGAAGGCAAAGAAGTTCATGGAGGCGGGCTATCAGCGGGAGCTGAGCTACAAGCATCGGGACGGCTCGTTCAGTGCGTTCGGCGAGAGCGATAAGAGCGGCAGCACCTGGCTGACCGCGTTTGTGGCGCGATCGTTCAAGCAGGCCGCCAACCACATCACCATCGACGAGGGCGTGATTGACAAGTCGCTGGAATGGTTGAGCGATCATCAGGCCCCGAACGGCAGCTTCCCGGAGGTGGGCGTCGTATCGCACAAGGACATGCAGGGCGGATCCGGTTCGGGGGTGGCCCTTACCGCCTACACGCTGATCGCGTTCCTGGAGAACATTAACCTGGTGGATAAGTACAAGAACACGATCAACAAGGCGATCGACTACGTGTACCGCAACACGGAATCGCTGGACGATACGTATGCGCTGGCGCTGGCCGCGTACGCACTGCAGCTGGCCGACCACTCGTCGAAGGGACTGATCCTGAGCAAGCTCGACACGAAGGCAACGACGGACAGTGATTCCAAGTGGTGGCACAAACCGATCCCGGAGCAGGAACAAAAGAACCCGTGGTACAGCAGGCCCAACTCGGTCAACGTCGAGATGAGCGCTTACGGTATGCTGGCGTTCCTGGAGGCGGGACTCGATACGGACGCGCTGCCAATCATGAAGTGGCTGATCGGGCAGCGTAACGATAAGGGAGGCTTCCAGTCGACGCAGGACACGGTCGTCGGGCTGCAGGCGCTGGCAAAGCTGGCCGCGAAAATTACCTCTCCAAACACGGACGTCACGCTGACGGCGAAGATCAACGAGAACCAGGAGAAGCGCATGAGCGTGAACGCGGACAATGCTATGATCCTGCAGAAGTTTGAGCTCCCGGCCGCTGCACGTAACATCGAGATTCAGGCGACGGGCAGTGGCTTTGCCGTGGTGCAGCTGTCGTACAAATACAACATGAACGTGACGGGCGAGTGGCCACGGTTTGTGCTCGATCCGCAGGTAAATGCCAACTCTAACCCGGACTATCTGCACCTGTCCGTGTGCGCGAGCTTTGTGCCGTCCGCCGGTCAGAACGTTTCCAACATGGCCGTGATGGAGGTCGGCTTCCCGAGTGGATTCACCGCAGACTCGGACACGTTGCCCTCGCTGGAGAATATGCCATTCATCAAGGTAAGAATCGGACACTAACCTACGAACGCCTTGCGGCTTCTATAACCGTATTTTCTGTGGCGATGTCTTTAACAGAAAGTGGAAACGAAAGATGGCGACACGACGGTCGTGCTGTACTTTGACAGCTTGGATCAGCGAGAGCTCTGTCCAACGATCTCGGCGTTCCGCACGCACAAGGTGGCCAAGCAGAAGCCTGCTCCGGTTGTAATCTACGATTACTACGATAATTGTAAGTAGCTCTAGAAGTATTCTTCTAGCGAGTGAGTCATCTGTTCAAACATTTAATTTCCCCCCCACCAAAACAGCTCGTATCGCGCGTCAGTTCTACGACGGACCGAAGGCTTCCCTGTGCGACATCTGCGAGAACGAGGACTGTGGTGAGGCGTGCAGCATCCGCTCGCAGAAGCAGCGCTCGTCGGACGGTCCCGCAAGCCGCCCGCCGCCCGAAAGTGCGACAATGGCAAGCAGCAGCCTAACGGTGCGCGTCAGCAGCTTCACCTTCCTGCTCACAGCACTGCTAGTGTCTATGTTCCGCTAGTTGCCGACGAGCGATAAGAGCAGAAGCTTTTTTGGATTAAGCGATTGGGCAGTTGTTACCAACGGTAATGAGGATCGAATGGGTACAGTTTTTTTTAATTAGCAAAAGACTGTACTACTTACTGGCACTGGAACGGAACGAAACAGCGGGTTAGAGACACAACATTTTGGACAAAAGTCGGTGGATAAGGTTGATAAGAAATAAAAGAGGAAGCATGGAATGATCTTACTAAACCACTTAACGTATGGCTTATCCTTTCTTTATTCTCAGTACATGGGTTTTGGGTGGACTACTGCTTCTACTCAGATTAGAAACTAATGGCACCACATTGCGCAATGGAATGTGGCGGTGGTTGCAATCTTTGTTTGCAGTTCTCTCCGTAGTTGGGTTCGCTCTCGACGTTTATCAACAATTGAAACGTCAATTAATTAGCCACTCTTCACTCCTCAGCGAACGTATCGACCGACTAAAATTAGCACAAACGCGGTATGACCCACTCTCAATCAAACTGGTGACCCCGAAAGCGGACCCGCGCTGTGGATGATTGAGGTAAGGAAAGCCGAAGGCGATAAACGGATGTTTGGATGCTCAACGTACCATTAATTGGGAGGCTGTTCAGGTTGACTGGTACTATCAATCAAACTGCTAGAGGCCAGTGCTACCGGTTGTTTGCCGCTACGGTGTGTGTTGTGTCTGTACTTAAGGTATAGTGGTGTACGGAGTTCCGCTTTCCCTCAACAATAAAGGCTCAAAATACTGTCGCATTGTGGGATTTTTTGTTAATTTAAAGCTACTTTACCATTCGTTAATGCGCACTTTCGAGGGAAAGAGAGAAACAGGGAGATTGTGTGAGAGGGAGGGAGAAATAGGGAAATAATGCAATAAATAAAACACTGCGATCATGGAAAATGTGGGAAAAGCGAGTTCTCGTAAGAGAGAGAAAGTCAGGGAAAAGGGGCTTCTTTAGCAGGAGGGACACACACTCTGTCTAATCGGGCAGGTTCTTGAGGGTAAGCTTGCCCGCACACCGGTAGATGCACTCGCACGGCGGTAGCTCCCCAATTTCGTACAGCTTCAGGGACTTGAGCGCCAGCTCGGAGTGGCCCGCGTTGAGGAAAGCGATGGTCGCGTCACGTCCAGCATTCTCCACCAGCACGTCATGTCCACCGGGGTGCTGCAAATGAGACAAAAAAGAGACCTAAAGATGAGAAAGATAACGACACCGGAGGTAGGATGCGTGTATTGATTGCGGCTCGCTGACATCGGACTATTACATCTAGATTATATCACCTTATTTTAGGAAGTTACCCCCCGTGCAGATTGAGACCGGCGTGATCTGATAAGAGAGTTCCACGCGCATTCGGATCACTTTATCGTGCGCTTCGTATCGCATGCCTGCTGTGACGTGCTACGAACCAGGCACGCGGCAAGAAGCGCCTGGTGTCTGCCGGCGAAAACAGTGCACCAAAATCACGATATCTGACACAGGTTCGTTATCTAGAACGTTCGTAAATCTTAGCAACGGAGACCAAGCCATCTCTTCCAGCTTGGTCTTGTGGGGATATCTTTCGGTTGGTATCAGACATTTCGGGACGAAAGATCTGTCATTCTTTGAGTTGTCCGGGTTTGCTTTCTTCGTTTTTTTCGGGATAAAGCCATTATTTACTTTTAAGATCAACTAGGTACATCAAGTACATTACAAACACCTTCTGGTACTCATTGGTAACGCATACTCTGCTTAAGAGTGTTGGTGAAAGTGAACAAAAAACACTTTGAGTTGATCTTGAAAAGATGAAAGTAGTCCGTATGAGGACTGTTGCTGTAGAAATTATAGAAGCCTATTCCTGTCTGCTAAGAGTAACATTCTTAGTGACATGTAGATACTATCATCATCGAGAATTTGGATTATCCTTGGCAGGAAGGAATGACTCTTAGGACAGGTATTAGTGAAGCTTCACCCATTATAGAATTGAAATTAGAGTTGGAATGACGTACAGCCGTGCATCTGACGTCTCTAGTACAAAGCCCAAACAAACACTAAGGTCCATTTCTAATGTCCAATCTTCACACCTCACAACTTATCTACCACTCTGTCCACGAGCTGTGCACGCGATACTGTAATTTGAAGATCATCTTCTTGTAACGATCCCACTTACCAATCGGAGGAAGTTGGTAATATCATACACCCGATCGTACAGCACGATCCAGCAATCATCGTAGCAATCGTGATAAGCCACCTCGTCGAGCGTAATCTGGGGTCGGTGTCGCTGCTGGTGGCCACTAATGCTGCTGTTGTTGTTGCCATCGGTACCGGGTGCTTTGGTGAGGCGCAGGGCGGCCATCGCTAGCTGCAGTATTGTTGCCGTTTGATTGCCATTCACCACATCACAACCCTCGATCGGGCTCTGCACTTGTGTGTCCACGGTGGACATTGTTATTTTTTGTATGTGTATATATTTTCACTGCACAGAAGCGTTAACGTTTTTCAGAACAGTCCTATGAAGCAGTTCCACAGGCTTTACCGAGAGAGAGAAACCGAACGACCGATTCGTTTGCGATGCCGTACGAGACTAAACCATATCAAGCGTTTGCAGGCCAGTTTATACGCGCCGCTGTTAGTTCGTACCACACCAACACATAGTTAGCGGGCGTGCAAGCATCGTGGGGTTTTCGTTTCCTCTACTACGTCCACTACGTCATCGGTGGGCCTGCTTCTGTGGGGGTACTACGTCAGCAATTTGACAGCGGGACGTCGCAGTAGCGCAATCGCGATGTTATCTGCCGCCTATGCACCACAGCATCACAGTCGGTAAAAACATTGGTAGTCGGAGAGATTTATTTGTTTAGGTCCTTTCTGGTGGGCTTGTTTCCTTGGTCGCTCGTTGCCCATTCGGTGGCGCGTGGATGTTTTGAAGCAGGACAGAAATATTTCTGTGTTTATGATTATTATCTTTTCGCACAGTTTAGGATCAAGCGATCGTGAACATTGTGAGTCATTGTTGGGCATCTTCCAATCTTTAGATTTTCGGACTTCGGAGAACGTGTATAATCTAAATCCTACATTTCTGTACGAGTTTTTGCTTTTAACAAGGTGATAGGGAGTTAAAGACGGCGAGATAACGAGCTCTGCTGATTTGTAGCAGAGAGGAAGCTTCCAAAGTCATTCCTATCAGATTAAAGCTCGTTGAGCGTCTAGAATATTGGGTTTTGAGAAATTTCGGTCCAGTAACTCGGTGAACGAAATATGGCCAGCGTCCAGTCCTGCGGAACGAATTGTCTCCTCACGCTTATCACCCTGAAGCGTACCGGCAGACTACAATCGTTGCAATTTATTGAATGGCCCCCGTCTTTTTTGTGCTTGCTGCAATTTAATTTGTTCAACATTTCATTATGCAATCGTGATTCATGGTCGGCTGACAAAAACCGGTTCGTGACTGTAATTACCGTCTACCCATTATCAGCGAGTTTTGAGTTTTTGGGGTGTGGTAAAAGACTAATTAACGTTACGGTCCTTCCCGCCTGCTTCCTAGCTCAGCCAGGGTCCTTGCTTTTAGCCGCGAATTTGTTCCACTCTTCCAGCCTGTTCGGGAATGGGGCACCGGGGCGGTGGTGTCTGGAGGTCAACAAACCCGGCTCAGTTAGCCGGCGGTAATGAGGGTTTCTGTTCTTCGTTCGGCCAGATCGATGCGACAGTTGTAAGTATTCCGATACCTCGTGCGGCAACTCAACTCTCGCTAAGCCACCCAGCTCAACCTGGATCTGTTACAGTGGGGCGTTTGCTGATGTAAGCCTGCCCTGCCGATGGTGCTGGACTTCCTCAATGCACGATACGGTGGTGGGCTGAATTTGGTAACACGAGAACGATTTCGTCTGGAGACGGCAGGCGTTGCCGACCGCAATTCTGACGTTTCACGGCCGACGGCTTCACCGCACGCGTGTGGCCCTGCCTTGGTGTGTCTGGGAGCTTTCCATTTCAACCAGCAACATGCGTAAGGATTCATCTGGCAAATAGAACAACAAAATTCGAAGCAATTTTACACGTTTGCGTCTGTTGCTTACAGTTGTGGCTCAAAAGCACCGTCCCGTCCATTCCCCGTATCAAGCAATTGCATCTCAAACCTCGCCTGACTTGCGCTTCTTGTTGGAGAGTAGGAACCCCGTCGAAAGTAGGACTCACCTCGGCACTTAAACAAAAAACAGGCCCCAATGTCTAGCTCCACAGGAATCAGGGCAGACGTTTTCTTCGCTTGAATGCGAAATAAATATATTTGTATGTTTTGTTTTAGCGGCCAGTCGATTTATGTTGCCTTTCTATGCCCGCCTCTAAAGTAGTCCGCAGCGCAATCATCGGCTGTTGATAGTAATAAAAATAAATCGGAGCACGCCGTATTTCGGTGTAGAGGTGGCGTAGTGCCTAAAAAAAAGCTGAAAGCGGATTTGTTAGCGATGTGGCAGGGTGCGCAAAAAAAAAACAAAACGGCTCATGGATTGTGCCAGATTAGAGTAATTGTTCTGGAATAAATTGAAATTTCTTTCTTATTTACTCTGTTTTTTCAGTGCCAAGGTTAGAATTTCATCATTCGGTGTAAAACTTGAAGGTCGTCACGATGAAGAGCTCAAATTGAAGCGCACTATAAAACGTGATCATTGTCGTCACGAAACTATGTTGCGTTGCTCGCTCTATTGCGTGAATCACTATTTGCGCTTTTTGAATGTTTTTACAAGTTGTTATTTTGCGCCTGTTTTTCACGTGACAATTCTCTGTCCTCTGTTAGTTTCAACCTTTTTTAATCGCTAAGCAACTGAACGATGGCCGTTTGAAAGTGTTTAAAAGGGTTCAGGCTGCTTCATCACCCCTGCGATAATTCGCCGCGTGTACTCGCCAGTTATTTTTGCTGAAAAAGCACTGCAACTGCTATCTCACCATTAATCTCCGGAGTAGTTTGCGTTTTGGCTATTTGTAACGGTTGGGGCTGCTAGCGTGTTTAGCATGCAGTGTTCCCATACGGGTTGTTATTATTTTGCTGTTGTAGTGCATTTCGAAAGCGATCGATGATTGATAGTGCTGGGGAGAAACGTCTATTATTTAGCAACTGACAATAATTTCATCAGACTTTTCTATCGGAATTCTAGGACACAGGCACGTGATGACGAGATGATACCAAAGGGTCGTGGGTGTGAAGATTAACCGCTAATCGCAAAATGGTGATGTTTAATTTCTGTGCAATGTAGTAGCAACCGTTCAGTAACAGTTGATTTGTTTCGCAAAATACGCAAGATGATCTTTAATTTATTTTTCATGTATATATAACAGTAATTGCCAAATTTATCATTTTTTAATATAAAAAAAACACTCAAATAACACCATATTTCGACCAGGACCACGTTTTTGTAACGGAAATCG
Source organism: Anopheles epiroticus (assembly GCA_000349105.1). NCBI lineage: Eukaryota > Metazoa > Arthropoda > Insecta > Diptera > Culicidae > Anopheles > Anopheles epiroticus. The sequence goes on along the minus strand of KB671976.1, from coordinate 173,273 downwards.
TAGCATGATGTTGAAAGTTTGAATTTTGACAACATGGCCGCCAATGTCAACAAAAGCAAACCCAGCCGACACCTTCAGCACTCTGCACACACATTGGAATGTGTTCATCGCTATAAAAAAAAACTTCAAATCATGTTTTCAATGTGAAGAAATCACTAAAACACGTCACATTACAAATAACATAAAAACCCAATTTTCTTGTATTATTTATTAAACAATCCTCAATAGCTTCAACATTGGCTTGTGTGTAGACCGTGCTTAATCATCGCGCATTTCTGTTCTTCCGTCACCGTCGCATCGCTGTGTGCGTGCATGGAAAAAGAAACAAACGCACCTGAGCAGTTTGAGCGCTCTGGAAAAATCCGAACAATCGCCTTTTTCCCGCGACAAACAAAGCAAAATCTAGCTCGTGTGCAGTGTGACTGATTGGGGAAATTATTGTGGCCAGATGTTGCGTTGTGGATAATCATCGCCACCGAGGAAGTGGTCACGTTTGCGTCCAGCTGCTGCTTCCAGTTCTAGAGCTTGTGTGCTGGTGGGTTGCTGCTGCTGCATAAAGCGAGGTCGTACGTCGAAGGAACTTCCGGACAGAAGTTGGGTTGTGCGATTATTGTGGGAAACCTAATCGAAAGTGTCGCTCATGATGCAGCTCTGTGCGCAGTGAACAAACGAAAAATCACGAAGAGGGATCGATTTTGCTGCTTATCGGAAGGTGGTGCTTCTGGAACTTTGGTCCCATCCAGTGTATGCTATTGTTCATACAGTACACACTAGGAGTCATGAGCAGTCTGGGCAACAGCAACAATCAGCACAACATCAACAGCAACACCGGAAGCAGCCAAAACTCGGCGGCCGAAGGCACGATGGAGCGCGGAAGGTATGAGGAAAATCGTTTTCTCCCACAAGCAAACAAATTTTTATACCTTCACTTGAAGACGAAAATTGATGTTATCGATTTTCTGCCTACCTTGCTCGTGTGCGTGTGTGAGTGTATGGCGCGAGAAGAACGAGAAAGTGTGAGTGTTAGTGAGACAGGGTAGTGTTTTGTTTACATTTTTCCGTTCTTCTCGTAACGCGCACACACAGCGAACGGAGACACCGCCTGGCTCAAGGGCGGAAAAACAATTATGAAATTATTATTTAACACCGTTTAACACCGCGCTGCTCCCTGCTTCCAGCTGTATCCTGGTGCGTTATGCAAGCCAAAACTCGCTGGACGAAAGCAGCCAGAAGCAGCTGCCCCGGTCAGGTGCGAAGGAAAAAACGACCGGAGCCTACCGTAACAACATCCACACGCAGCGGTCGTTCGAGGCCATGAACATGATGCGAGAGTACGTAACCCAATTCCCACCGTCAGCTCGGAATAATTTAATATCATTTTCATTCGCTCATCTTCTTTTTCGTCATCTACTCCCAAACCACAGACAAAACCTTCTCTGCGACGTCGTGCTGGTGGCGGAAGGCATTGAAATTCCGGCTCACAAAATGGTGCTTGCCTCGTGCAGTCCCTACTTCTACGCCATGTTTACCGGGTTCGAGGAAAGCAGGCAGGATCGCATTACACTGCAGGGGGTCGATCCACGCGCCCTGCAGCTACTGATCGAGTACGTGTACCGGGCGGTGGTGGAGGTGACAGAGGATAATGTGCAGATACTGCTGACGGCGGCCAACCTGCTGCAGCTGACCGATGTGCGTGATGCGTGCTGTGACTATCTGCAGACGCAGCTCGATCCGAGCAACTGTCTGGGGATACGCGACTTTGCCGACATCCATGGGTGTATCGATCTGCTCAACTATGCTGAGACGTACATCGAGCAGCATTTCTCGTGAGTTCGATATTGATTGAGGGAGGAATTGCTTCCTGTTTCTAATGTTGGTTTTGGCTTTTATTTTACAGGGAAGTGGTACAGTTTGATGAGTTTCTGAATCTCACCAGTGATCAAGTGGCACATCTCATCAAAAGCGATCGGCTTTCAGTTCCTACCGAAGAGAAGGTACGTGTTCTTTGTAACAAAACATAGTAGATACAGCAAGAATATTAATTATTGTGTAATATGTAATTAATTTCTAAATAATTATACGTAATGGAACTGATGGAGTGATTTTCGGATAACAGAACGCAAAATCCTTGCTTCATTCATCTATTGCGTGTTCCATGATGGGATTTTATTGCCTTTATAATGTTTGCCCTTTCTTAAAACTATTTATTGCTCATTGTTACGTTTTTATTCTTCCCAAAGGTGTACGAATGCGTCATCGCTTGGATACAGTACGATGTGAATGGGCGCCAGCACCATCTAGCTGATCTGATGGAGCACGTCCGGCTGCCTCTTCTCTCCCAGGACTATCTCGTACAGTACGTCGAGAAGGAACAGCTGATGAAGGGCGACCTGCAGTGCAAGGACTACATCATCGAGGCGCTCAAATATCACCTGCTGAAGGGCGAACAGAAAAGTTGCTTCAAAACACCCCGCACAATTCCCCGCCAGCCGGTCGGATTGCCCAAGGTGCTGCTCGTTATCGGTGGCCAGGCGCCGAAAGCGATCCGCTCGGTCGAGTGTTACGATTTGCGGGAGGAAAAGTGGTACCAGGTGGCGGAAATGCCGACGAGACGGTGTCGCGCCGGGCTGGCCGTACTCGGCGACAAGGTGTACGCGGTCGGTGGCTTCAATGGATCGTTGCGGGTGAAGACGGTAGACGTTTACGATCCGGTGCTGGATCAGTGGACGACAAGCCACAACATGGAGGCCCGCCGGTCGACGCTTGGCGTTGCGGTACTTAATAACTGCATTTATGCTGTCGGCGGATTCGATGGTTCTACCGGACTCAGCTCGGCCGAGATGTTCGATCCAAAGCGGCAAGAATGGCGCTTGATTGCGTCTATGTCCACGCGACGTAGTTCCGTCGGTGTGGGTGTTGTGAATGGGTTGCTGTACGCCGTCGGCGGGTACGACGGAGCATCCCGGCAGTGTTTGGCCTCGGTTGAGCGGTACAACCCATCTACCGATACCTGGACGCAGATTGCGGAAATGTCTGCGATAAGGAGCGGCGCGGGTGTGGGTGTGCTGGACAATATACTTTACGCGGTCGGCGGCCACGATGGACCGCTGGTACGCAAATCGGTCGAAGCGTACGATCCGGCAACGAACACGTGGCGTGCGGTGAGCGATATGGCGTTCTGTCGGCGCAATGCGGGTGTGGTCGCCCACAATGGCATGCTGTACGTGGTCGGTGGTGACGATGGTCAGTCTAATCTCGCCTCGGTTGAGGTGTACACCCCAGAAACGGACAGCTGGCGCGTTCTGCCATCGTCGATGAGCATCGGCCGCAGCTACGCTGGCGTAGCAATGATAGATAAGCCCTTGTGAAGCGAGCAGCAGGGCGCACGGGCCGCCACCAAACAATCCTTCTCCTCTCATCACACCACCACCTACTCCCGGTACGCGAATTGCCCTGTCGCCCTGCAGCAGAACGAAGCGCCAGCCCAGCAGCTTGCCGCTGGTGACGATGAAAACAGCCAGGCGGAAGGGCTCAACCCGGAACCGGTGAACAATGGGGCAAGCGGCAACAACGTACACTACGAGAACATTTACGAATCGATCGAACAGTTTGCTCCCTTGAATGGTGGTGGCAATGGTGGTGGTGGTGTTAGTGGTGTCGGTGGTAATGGTGCCCCTGCGGGTATCCCTGCTGTATCGAACCCGCTGCAACATGCAGCACTAAATCAACCGCAACCCGGACCGTCCGGACGTTCGCTTAACGGTGGTGGAGCATTGGGAGGAGCGGCTGGTGGATGCATTCCACCTCCACCGCCTAGTATGCTTCACAGCATGCAGCAACTTTACCACCCGATGGCGTACCGGAACGAGCTGTACGATCGCACTGCCGGGTATGATGTACCAAGGGGCCGTCCAGCTCCAAGCTACTACCAGAACCAAGCGGCCGCAGGCTCATCGAATGGGCGATATCCTAATCTTCATCTCGATCTGAACCGAGCACGCTATCCGTCGGGATCGGGCACGCAACAGCAGCAGCAGCAGCAACCAAGGACACCCCGTCAGCGTAGCTTCGATGACACCGAATCGTACCATTACTATCGCTGCCAGAGTCAATCGAACGGTGTCGCAAAGTACGACAATTTGTACGAGCGCGTAAGAGAGGAACCGGCGTACCAGAATACGGGCTCGTTTGCACCGACTGCGAACCGTGCGGCGGGTCTGTTTGGGCGGTTCGATGTGATCGGGCACGGTGTTGGAAGGATCGAGCGGCATCTCAGCTCTTCTTGTGGCAATATAGATCACTACAGTCTCGGAGGTCACTATGCGGTGCTTGGACACAGTCATGTGGGAACGATGGGCCATATCAGGCTAAACCAACCGGCAGCAAATGCTCCCGGAAGTGTTGTTTATGGTTCCACCTATCCTCCTAACGGCACCGCCAATGTCCCATCAAACCCTACCAAGGACTCGACGTCGGTGAATGTGAAGAGTTTCTTCAGCTGTCTCGGGGGCGAAAACTCTCAATCGATGAACAATCTTAACAAATCATCCACAACGAACGGAATGTCTAATGGAGGAGTGGCCAATGGCAATGGAAACGATGGAGTTTTGGCAGGAGCTGGTGGAGCAGCAGGATCATCCGGAGCGTCCGGTGGAAATAGTGGACAAGGAGGAAGCATCATGGGAGGGTTAGCAAGTGCAGCAGCTGTCGGTGTGAGCGGTGTGGGAACGAACGGCACAATCGGAGGCAAATCAACCGGTGCCATCCCGAAGATAAGCCGCAAGTCGAAACAATCGCAACAAACGGTTGCGTCGGATGCGATTGCAAACGTGCCAGCGCCACCGTCACCGCCCGATCTCTCTTCCGGCACCGTCGATCCAATGTACGCGAATGGAGTGGGAGGACGCGTCACAAAACCATCGCTGCAGTGGCTGCTGGTGAACAAGTGGCTTCCACTGTGGGTCGGCCAAACGCCACCGGACTACAAGTTTATCGATTTTAACTTTATGTTCTCGCGCAACTGTGACGGCTGCTCAACCGTTGGTGGATCGCACGGTCAGCAGCAACAGCAGCAGCCTCAAGAGCTGGTACGGTACGGGACGATCGATCAAGCGGACTACATTCCTCCTGCCCGGGAGTATCCCACAATGACCGGAAGTTACCCGCGAGTGCTTCGAAACACACCACAGCTGGCCCGGCTACGTGAGCATGAGTACGAAAACGTTCCGCTCAACGATGCCGGACCCAACCGGGGAGTTCGTGCCGGATCTTCCCTGCAACCGATGCGAGCCCGTTCGGAAAGTCCTTGTCGTGCCGGGGCAGATCCGCTGCGTACCTGGGCGTTTAACTTTGAAAACAACACCTTCCGCCCAGCGCGCAACTCAGCGCTAACGGTGACGAGTACTACCGGTCCTGCAGCAAACGGTGCAAGAGCACGTGAAGTGCGTCGCATTACCGATGGAACGTTCGGCGCGCGAGACCTTCAGCAGCAGCAGCAGCAGCAGCAACAGCAGCAACAGCAACAGCAACAGCAGCCACAACCAGACACGGAAAAGCCAGGCCCTAGCGGATTGGCTGGCAAATTTGCCAAGCGTGTTGAGCCAGATAAAGAGGATGGGCGTCTCTCGTCCGCCTCCTCCTCGTCGGACTCGGACAACTTTGCGATCGAATCGCTTGCAGCGGAATCCGGTGGACAGCCGGAGGAGGAGGAAGAAGAGGAGTGCAGTACTCGATCGGCAGAGGTGCGTGTGGCGCACGGTGATCGTTTGATGGGAACGGAAAAGGAAACTGCAGCCAGTTCGTCGTCGAACGATACGTCCGACTCGCTTAACTACGACGGACCCGAGCCGGAAGCCGGCGACCGATCGCTTTCCGAAGATGAAGTTGAGCTGCCGGTCGCATGTTCCGTGGTGGTGGAAGAAGCGCCAGACACGAGCACCGTATCGGAGTAAATGTCACGATCGGAAAGAACAAAAAGCTGAATTTACATGACAATTTCCAAGAGCGCGTGTGTGAGGTGAGAAGGAGAGGAAGTAGGTGAAGCTATTATCCAGTTAGCATTTTAAGTGGTTAGGCCTAATTTAACATTGTTTAACACTCTCTTCCTGTGATTACAACGTTGGCGCCCGTGCAGGGCGTGCGTGTCTCGGAGAGGCTCCTAGAAGAAATTTTACAAAAACCAACCAACTTTTCCATCCCATTTTTTGCAAGAAATCAGCAACACTGTTACACTTACTTGCTCAAATATTTATTAGTCTGCTGTTCGCTGTTTCATTTTTACTTTATTGTTTTCGATGGTAAATCCCAAATGCCGCTTATTTATATTGGTTCTGCTAAACCCTTTTGCTATTTTTTGATTATGATATTTATTATTTTTTTAACGATGAAACTGCGTCACATTAGGAAGAAGAAAACACAATACAATAATGCAACAAAATTCCACTGTTACCTATTGGGAAACACTAAATGTCGATTTTAAACGTTGCTGTAGCATATAGTGAGCATTTCCATCTATACACATCCCTACCGTACATTGTGAGTGAGAAACGATTGAAATCGAAAGTCTTTTAGAGGGAAAGAAAAACCCGGCGAGGTTAGGATATACGATCATTCCCGAATTTAACTGTAATGAGGGCAACGAAAAGCAAGCAACACGCAACATTAGCAAACAGTCAGAAAGTAACAATTGTGGTGGTACAAATGAAACGAGAAAAGAAAAGAAAGACAAATAACGCAAACATATTACTATATACAGCACAACGTAATGGCACATCAGACGAAACTATTTGGAAAAGGAACATAACAAAACCGAAACAGAACGGATAGAGTAGCACGTGATTGTTCGTTATTTTAGTAGCGCGTGCGCATACGCACACACACACACACTCACCCATTTTAAGCGCACCAGTAGCGTAGTAGCGTCTCTGATATACTGATAATTCCTATATTTACAACACTTTAAACAAAACACAACGCAACCGATAAGTGTATCCCCGCTCGGTTTTCCCAGTTGGAGGACCTAGTGGCGCGCGCGATGTGATGCAAAAAAAAAGCAAGGCGCCACATACCGTTCGTTTGCGCATGCATTTGATATCCTGTAGCAAGTGTTGAAAGATTAAACCTGATAATAAAGAACTAAAACAGTGAAATGTGATTTAACGGTAACGGGTAGGCTTGTTTTTGCAATTTATTTATGTTTGTTGCTAACCTGTGACACGGTTCCTTTGCGACTGTGACGACACATTTGCGCCAATGTGCGGTGTAATAAATTTACATCGATAATGGTTTGCGTCGACCGTTGCATGCTGGCACACTACCATGTTAGAAGCGAATTTGATTAACCGCCTACTCTTAGCGGGGCTTGTAACGTAATACCGCGTTCATGCCTGGCGCTAGCAAATGTGTTTTAATGTGCTTTGGAAAGCAAAACGGATCAAAATTCCAACCCCCAGAGAGTGAACGTGCAGGATACGTCGGGATCATGCTTTCGTCCGAAATCAATCACATCTAATCCCGGACGTGTACGTGCCGCGCACTGTCTAGCTGCCCTCCTGTGTCATTATTTGCATTCCGCCAAACTCCTAAACCGGGGCATAATAAAATAATGGACCATTGCTGTGACAAGTTAATTTAGATGCTTTTGATTGATAGCAGCAAACACCTTTCGGGCAGGGTGAAGGATTTGCCAAACTGGCCCCGGTGGTGGCACCCCGCTGTGCTGGGGTGTTGAGTTACTCCGCAGTCTTTTTTGGTTGGCTGGCGCGTCTCGGCACCAGGATGTGGCGTGCTTCCGTGTCGAATGTGTCCTAAGGTAAGCTGGCCGGCGCTCGCCGGTACCGGTGGTCAGAATTTGGCGGTACGTTTTAATCGTTTTTTATTTCTACCTTTCGTTTCAGCACAGTGGACAAAGTGGAAGGATGTGGACAAAAAAAAAACAAACAAAGAGCAAAAGCGAAACGTTTACCTTCCGCCTGGAAGTCCTCATGGCCGCCGGTAAGGGCCGGGAAGTAAGGTTAGTAGGAAGTTTGATTTAGAAAATCGGTTAAAATCGTTAATCTAATTTGTGTTCATTGCAGCCGCTCCAGCCATTTGAGTGTCCACACCATACACAGCGATTTAATGTCCATAAAAACTCAACGCGCACACAGCCGTGCCGAGCCGCAGCTAATCGTTTATACGTTTATGTCGTGTACGCGCTGCAGCTTTTACGATGCAAAACCACAGCCCCGAAACGCAGCCGCGAACCGATCCGGGGCTTTGCAATAATTTACCCACAATAACGATCAAACGGAACGACTGTACGTTCGGCCCATACAAATTAGCCCGGCGTGCGAGAGGTGTGGCCCGCGAGATCGGGCGCTGTTTTTTTTAGAATCTCCGCTCCTAATCCGTAACGGCACCCACCAGGCAGCTCATAATCGTTATGATTAATCAAATCTAGAACCTGATCGGCAGCGGTCGCCCTGTGTGTGTTTTGGTGCGGATCATGTTTATGTGATCGATAGATTGGCGGAGATTGGCTTTCGGGGCGAATGTGCACCGATTGGGCACTTAATCTGTAGCACCCGCAGCAGCAGCAGCAGCGGGTGGTCCTTGCGGTGGGTTCGATCAAGCGATCGCGTAGATTAGAGCTGCTGGAACCTGTTGCCCGCGCCCGCGTCCTTCGGCGACTGTGATGGCTGTGAAATCGTAGGGCGACAAAGTTTGGAAGAGTTTCCTGGTATATTACCGTTTGTGACATTTAGACAATTCCCTTTGTGTTCCGTGCTGCACTGTGCAGAGCAACCGGGAGACAACCACGAGGACACGAGAACAGTACGAATTGCCTACAAAGGCTACGCTTGTCACAAAAGGGTAGTACTGTTGGGCCGCCAGCAGCAGACATCTAGGGCTCATTTACCTTCTTCTAAAAAAAAAATCGCTTGGAACGGCTAGCACGATCAAGAGCAGTCTGCCGAGGGGAAGGTTTGCAATGCAGGTTGTCTGCAGGCACTGCAAAGAGGCAGAAAGGTTGCGCTCGTTCGCTTTCAGGTACTTGCGCACGGTGTTCACGCGGTACCTGAGAGTTGATGAGCGGGGGGGTCTTTTGCAAATGATTAAAGGGCCTTCGAAAAACTAGAACACGGTTTTGGAGGGGGAGGATATGGGAGACAACCAATGGGTTCACATGCGTCTCTCTTCCCGTCTCTCTGTTTTTGAAAGTACCGAACTAGCAAACCTCATCGGTTCATTAAAAACAGATCAAGCCACCATAAATCACCATCAACGGTGCGTTTGTGAAGAAATGTCAACGGTTTTAAGGGCAGCTCCGAAGGTCCACTGGCCGGAGTGTGTGTGTGTGATTGTGCTGGGAAGGGGGGAAAGGGCCGCATTGATTGAGACATTTGTCTCGTGCCAGGTGACAAGACGCGTGCTTAGCGAACGTTCCCTAGAGCCAAGAAGCAACAGAGTGGCACAATGTTTGTTTGCAAAATAAAAAACGCGTCAAAACTCTGCATCTGTAGGACTTCTCCATTCGCTATTCGACCTTGAACTCTGGAATTCGTGGAATGCCAGTATCAAGCGCCCAGGGATGGCTTGCTCGCCGCCCGCCATCACTTGATATACGTCTCCGTGATCGAGCGATCGGGCTGGGAAGAAGCGACATCGAAATAAAAACCGGATCGATACGAAAACTGGATGCAGATGCTCTGCCCATAAGCAGGCGTCTGTTTAGGCTCTAGTACGCCGTTCAAAAGCTACCCCATCACCACCAAAATGGTACATATCCTTGTTGGAAAGAGCTTTCACGTTAAACCCCACAGCGATATCTCTCACGACGTGCTAGTGAAACCCCTTTTCGTCGTGGATTCTAAAGCATTAATCATTCCTCATGTTTTACATCATCAATCGACCGATCGGCGTCACGGTGATGACGTATCGATGACGGTTGAAGCGTGTGCGTGTTGGGAGCGAGAATGATGATGTGCCGTTCGAATCAATTATTCCCGGATCGACACTCACCCCACACTAGTGCGGATCTTCGATCGGGATCTTCCCGCGCATACGCGGATCTGCTGTACGGGTTGTGGCTGTTGTAATGAACTCCCTCTCCCCCCCCCCCCCCTTTAGCCCCCATCTCGTTGATGTCCGCTTCCGGTTCTGAAGCGCGTCTGGGACAGAACAATTCTCGACACCGAGCGATTGGTTCCGCGTCAACGTTCCGTCCACCACCGTCGATCCGTCATGCAAATGATCTGATCGGGCGCCCTTTCGGGGCGGTGGGAGGCTAAGGCTCGCTCGCGACCTCTGTTATGCTCAGGCGGGGCGATGTTTGCTCTCGTGGCGTTGCTCTCTTCACTTCATTGAGAAATTCCGTGCGGTGGCCGAGCGCGGGTCGCGGTGAGTTTGAATGCCAAAATTTTGCACGGAATTAATTAAACTATTTTGCGAAGGTTTTGTCACGGATAATTGAATTGTTTGAATACTTAATGCGTGCTTTTGGCGTTTGATCACGTGACAAAAGCGAAACAGCACCACGTGTCACATTAAACCCCGATTTTAAGCTTACGCTGCTCTTTTGGCGGGTTCGTCGCTTGTTGAAGTCTTTTGTTTCGTTTATTAATTTTTGGGAAAAATTGACATAAATAATATTTATTTTCTGCTTGAAACGTTTTATTTATACTTTTTGCAACTTTTGAGCTTGTGTGATACACCGTTGATTTTTTGCAATTTATTTAAATACCTTTTTGTTCAGTTTTTTAATTTTATTTTATCGACTCTTAGTCAATAAATTTAAATAGTAAAGTTAAAGTATGAATGTATGAAAAATATAAAAAAAGCTTTACATACATAAATCAACTTAGATATTTGAAAAGAGAGTGAAATCTCCACACCGTTTCAATAATTCCGCGATCATGCTTCCTGCTCGAGAGTGTTGGGCTTGTCCGCTGCTAGAAAAGTCCCACTGCCTCAAACTCTCCCATTCTAAGGGTCGCGATCTTCAAGTGTAGCCACCCCCACCCTTCATTGTCTCTTTAACACATGTCTCTCACGCATCACTCTCTCTCTCTCATTGTCCGTCTCCCCACGATCGCTCGCTCTCTCGCCAGATCGGCCAATTTTTACATAATCGAACGCGCAGATTCGTTTCATTGCGCATCGTCAGCTGGTAGTGGCAGGACGCGCTGGTTCGTCGCTGCTGTCCGTTAAAGTCTCCGCAGATCGCCCTTAAACCATCCAAAGTCGCGAAATACGTCGCGCGTACGCTCGGTGTGCGGCCCGCGATCGATGTGCTTTTGTGCGTTGCAACAAAAAAGAAACAAAGTGACAAATTCTTAGCTGAGCTTCAATCGGTAATCAGTGTTTGGTGGTAAAAGTGTAAGTTTCGTTTGTGGCAGTTCGAGTAGTGCGTAGGGCCGTGAGAAACGGGCTGTGTGACTTGGTGGCTTAGTGGCAGGCAGCCCAGCTTGACCTCCTTTTCTTCCGCGCGAGCGCGCCAATTACACCCACTTTTGAAGTTCATTGTCGAACAGATTGAAAGGGAAACGCTGGACAGAAAAAACGGGCAGGGAAGAGGACCAGACGTAACACTAACAGTAGTAGCAGCATTAGCAGCATCGTCGGCTCCTGACCCCCAAACCGGGCTAATGTAATTATTGCTTCATTTCGTTTTCCTTAGACCGAACGATCGCCCTTTCCGATCTGGGAGGGCGGAGGAGGGGAGGATGGGCAGCGTAATAGTCTCCCAGAACTGCGGGGTGTGGACAAGGTCGAAGATGTGTGTTTTTCTTCTGTTTTATTTTCCCTGCTTACCAGCCCCCCCCCCACCTCAGCCCTGTCGCTTTCGGGTTGGAAGTGCAAATCATCGCTAAAGGTTACCGATCTCGATGGCAAAAACACAGAGATTCATAAAGCGGTTGTAATTGTTCAGTTTGTGGCAGCCCCTCAGTGTGTGTGTGTGTGTGTGTGTGTGTGCGCGAGTGCTGTGTGTTTGTGCATTACTGTTTGTGCGTTTGGGGCGGGCTCAAATAGCGCGCAGGGTTGTGAAATAGCGCGGTGCGGATCCAACCGTTTTAGATTCGATATGATGAGCGATGAGATCCGATCCGGACCGATCGTGCAGAGACGGCGGGCCGCGAATCTGGTCTGGTCGGGTCGGCACACGGTTCCGCGGTGACATTGAGCAGCTGAATGAATATCAACGGGCGTCGCTTTCTGGTCCGCGCGGCCGCGGGATTATGCTCCTCTTTTCCGTTGGCGGCGGCGGTGGTGGTGGTGGTGGTGGCGGCGGCTGTGATGGTGGTTAACTTTATAACCGGTCGACGAGGGAGCGGTCTATATGGTTCGCCAGCTTTCGAGTGACATTCGCGGTGAAAGGAGTGTGACAGAGGCGCTGCTGCTGCTGCTTCCTTTCGGGCAGCCTTTTGTTTTCTGTTGGGCCGGCTGCGGCTTTTTTTCTGTCCTCCCTTTGGCTTGGTGGTTGATCTTGGGCGAGAAGGTATAGAAGCACGCGGGCGCGCGCGCGCTCGTGCGTTTTTGTGTGGAATGAGAGATTTGGAGCTTTTTCTCTTTTTTGTTTTGACCGGTTTCACAACACACCTGTGACGGTGGGACGATGAATATTATGCGGCGCGGGTTTGTTCGTCCGGGCGGCCGGTGGTAGTGGTAGTGACCGATTGCGTCAGGGTTTTTTTGGAGGGAGGAGGAGGGGGGGTGGGTGGAGGAGTTGGTCTTTGCATTGCTGATCGTGACGGTGCTGCCCTGCATTACTTAGGAACCATTTGATTTCACTTTCTCGCTTTTGAAGGATGAGGATGAGGACGATCGACTCGAGAGACAGTTGCGATTAATTAAGGGCGTGATAGTGCATTGTATTAATTAGTGATTAGAATAAGCAGAATGTAACAGAAAATTAGTCAAAAAACGATTAAAATTGTCCTTTTCTTAAGGATACTCTTTTCAAGGGTTCGTCGCTTGTTGCCGAAACATTTGTTTAATTTTAATCTTTTCGCTTAAAAGCGCGTTACAAACGTTCACCGTTTGGCGATCTTTTGCTCACTTACCCGACCTGTCATCGAACGGATGTCGCGTTTTTTTTTATGTAACCAAACCATCATCATCAAAAGACCACACGGCGACGACGACGATCGACGACGACTATCGCTAATATTCATCAATGGACCTCACATCATCATCGACACCACACTACCGTCACCGCAGAGAGACTCACGCGGGGTGGGTTTGATTTTTTTTTCGGGTGGCCTGTATGTGTGTTGAATTCGCGTCAGCATCCACGAGCACGAGTGTGCGCGCGCGGGAAGGAATGTTTATTTTGTTCGCCTGGATCGCCTGGTTCCGTCTTGGCTTGATAGTGATAAATAACACTTTCACACACAGCTGAGCGTCGTCGTCTTGCGGCTTCGCAGGGTGCTTTAAGGGTTTATTTCTTTTGTTCTCTTCTAGCTTTAGAAGAGTTTCTTTCTCACACCAAGCCGTTCAGCCTTCTGCAAGTGTCGTGAGTCATTCTGTGTGCGCGGATCGTTCAACCCTTTACTGTTTTGTTTCCAATTCCAGGAAGTTGGAACGATATCACCCAGCATTAGCATATTCATACAGCAGGAGAGCTACTGCACCGGGACCAACTGCGGGGTTTGTTTTTTTCACCGCGCGATCGCGTCCAGGTTACGTCGTTCGGGGTCTTGCTTTTTTCTTCTTCGAAAAGGACAGCCATAAATCATGCAAAAGGCAAAATGCGGTAGCATGCGTAAAGGTCAGCCCACGCGTGCTCTATTTAAACCGTTACGCGGGGTTATTCCTCCTCTCTTCCCTATCATTTTTTTACTATTCCCCCATTATTCGTCCCGCCGCCCGAAAGCGCCGCAGCCTAATGACGGCCCATTTGTTTGACGACGCGTTAGGCAAAGCCCTGCCTGCCCGATCGATTATCGCTCATGATCAATAACAATCTTGTCAACGGGCTTTAATTGGTATGCTCTCCGGGAACCGTGTGTGTGTGTGTGTGTGTGTGGTGCTCGCGCCTCGGTGCATGTCGCGCCTGTCCTTGGACTGGCCACCGTAGTAAAGCGAGGATTGACAGTTATTTGCATACATAATAAGTGCACGACCGACTGCGGGTTGCACCGTTGGCATATATGGAGCACCTTCCCGAGCAGATCTGCTAGTTCTGCTACACGGCAGCGCAGTGCCGCCAAGATGCACTAGCCGGGTCTCCACCGTCTCAGCCTTGGGCTTTCAAAATGAAACGCTACCACCACTGTTGCTGCTGGTGGTTTCTGTAGTCTTGCTCGGTAGGAAATTCCTTTTCACTTTACCAGCTCCCCCTTCCGCCCTCCCGGTGGAGTTATCGTGCGAACGTCGGCACTCGGTATGCCACTCAGTGTCCTCCGGACGCCGTTTTATGGAAACCAATTAGGGATGTATATTTTATTAGCAAATCTCGCTCGGCGTGCTTTACCATTCATCTACTCACCCGCGAAAACCGCCAGGCTCGAGCGCACAAAGAACGCCAAGCGAGCGGGGTAGAACTAGCTGTGACGCGCCAACCAGGGGTCAGCTCTTTTGTTTCTTCCAAGTTTCCTACCCTCCCCCTTTCCCCCTCTTTCTTGCAATCATGCAACAATGTTGGGCTGAGATAAATCTTGTGTTGCAACGGCGAACGGCACCACGGCGGTTGACGGTTGACATTGGTCTTTTGTGTTCGTACACCGTGCGGGAGGGCTTTCGTACAACCCGTCACTGTTCGATGACTTGAGTCACCCTGCCAACGGTACCGATCAAAACGGAGATATCAATCGCGCAGGAAATAAAATCGAATCCGAATCCCAATTAATAACGAGGAAACACAAGAACACAGACCCCTTTCGGAGCAAATTGGATGGCTGTATAATGGACGCATGAGTCACATGCGCACCACGAACGACCACCGAGCCTGTGCGACATCTTGTAGAACACGTTCTCAGCCAACTCGCCTGTCCAATTCAGTACACCAGCAACGCCCAAACGCCCCGGAGATAATGATCTGCTAGTGTGCGGAATCACTTCCCGCGTGGGTACGCGCGTTGATTCACTGACAAGCGAGAGGGCGTTGCTAGTGTAACAAGGTGTTATAATGCTCTAAACAAACCTGCACTAAGCGGTGTACTAAGAGATCAATTTAGCTGAAGCAGAAGGAGGATGCGGAGTGGATTATGTTTTACACAAGCGAGCAGGAAGTCAAGCAGCACGTCAGGAAATGTCATGCCATGCGGTGCAACTCTCTCCTCCTTCCCCTCTCTCTCTCTCTCTCTCTCTTTCAGCTACTAAACATCTTCACTTAAGCCGCAAACAGGTTCACAGACGTCGCCGCATTCGATGTCGTCCCCGATTTTTTTTTCCGGACGGGGCGGGTGAAAAATAAAAAAAGTTCGCGCCAAAGTTCATTGTATCAACAGACCGTGCTGCCGGCAGTGTGGGTTAATAAACATAAATTTATTCACTTTTCGTGCTGCAGCACGATCACGTTTTCGATGAGCTTCCAGCGGCGCGAGTGTGTCGGTGAATGGCATCACACGGACACGGTGCGCATTCGGTGCGTAAAGAGGATCAGGGAGAGCTTCGAAAGCCTGCGATCGTCCCGTGTTCGTTACGTAAGAGTGGGCTTTCGCGCGGGACATTTCACATGTGACCGCACACTCAGTGGTCCCTCGGGTGTGTGCGGTTTTGCGGTCCGGCTTGGCCGACTGCTGGACGCGCGCTGCAGGACAGGAGAAAGTTTCGGTGATGCAAGTTCGTCGCCATTCTGAGCAGAAGTGATAACGAGGCTTTAATTAATTGGACGTCATTTTGTCGTGACGCCACGCCACGTGAAGATTTTAACAACCGCACGTCAGTAATGCTGTTTTGTTTTGGTTTTCTACTTTCCAGGAAGTTTAACGGCGTAGTATTTTTGAGATTTGAACCCGATTTTTGTGTGAGTGAAGTGATGTGCCACAGTTGAGGGAGCTCAGTGTAGTGTGATGCCTGAAGAATGGCCTTATGCAGTTCGCAAGCGTCACTAAGCGTAGAAAATACATTGCAGAAATTGTGTCTTTGTGTGCGAGCAAGTGTTTACAGTGAATAGTACAGTGCTCGAGTGTTCGTCCCACGTGTGATCGGAATGGCTTTGGTGAACTATACGCTGCCCTTTGGCAACATTCAGGCCCCGGCGTGGGCCACCGCAAGTCCGCTGCAGAACCAGCATGCCTCGGCTGTGAACAACCTACTGTACGGTCCCGCCGGCCACCAGGGCGACGATCAGGATTACTACAAAAACGCTCCCTATGCACCACCGCAGCGGCAGGCAAAGCAATCTCCTCAGCAACAGCAGCAGCAGCAACATTCTATCCAGTACCGACAGACGCCCCGGAACAACTATTTGCCTCCTCCGTCGTACGTGCCGCCCGGCGCCAACTATCCGCAGGCACCGCAGCCTCCGCAAACACAGCAGCCGCCCGGGCGAACGTACGGCGAGGGGACGTACTCGGACGGTACCGGCAGCCCACCGAGCGCGGGAACACCGCAGCAATCACCGCAGCAACCGCCGTCACAGCAACCCGCGTACTACGAGTACTCGTCCGGCAGCTACGCCACCCAGCCGGGTCGTCCGTTTGCGGAACAGCACGCAAACCCACAGACCGGTACGAACTATCGCAGCAATACTCCCCAGCCGGCGGCACCGGCCGCACCGGCAGCTGCTGCAGCCGCCGCAGGCTCGACGGCACCGCGAACGGCCCCGAACGGGGGCAGCTACGTGCAGCGACCGGCCGTGTTTGCGAGCGTGGGACCCGGTGGGACGCGCACGTCCATCCATCCGGTGCTGGACTACGACGAGGAGGAGGACGACGATTACTACGACGAGGCGGTGGAGGTGACTCCGATTGTTGGGATCTCAGGTGGGTGTTTGGGTGTCAAGGGATGCTTTGGGATTATTTGAGGAAAATATAAGCCTTAAAATCTTGGCCAATAGATTATACTTTCTTCGCATCTATTAAGATGGTGTTTTGAAACACTTTGCATCTAGTTTGATCTTGTTTATCTGCACTAAGAGGCTCTCTGCCATCTGCTCCATTCATTTGGTGTGCGCAGCAACGTAGAAGAGCCTCATACCAATGATTTATCCCAAAGAACATGGTCGAATTACTGAACATGATCGGCGTATTTGCCATCTTCAAGATACAAATACTCCTCTTTAGCATCAAGTAGAATTTGAAATTGATAATTCCTTCGGCGAGCCATCCATCCACATTTACTTAGTTTTATGCGATGTTGGCAATAATTAGTTTAATACGAGTTGTAACTTTAAGCATAACAATTTATTTTTAGATTTAACATAAAGTAAAACCTGGATAAGAACAGGAATGTGATCTATGTGTTTTTTGGCGCTCTTATTCCTGGGTTAGACTTTATGTGTGACCTAGGATTATTACTAGAAAACAACCTTATTTTGGGTAAACATAAAGCTAAAGCTAACAGGACGCTTGGATTTGTTTTAAGGTCCAGTAGAATGTCGATAAAGATAAAGATCCTTTTATGTTTCAAATATTTATATTGTGCTCTAGTGCTTTCCATTGTCGAATTTCCGCCAGTTGCATATTGTGGAACCCACTTCTCGAGAATAGTAGGATAAGAAGCTTTGCCAAAGGTTAGAAAAAAACTTTAGAAAACAGGAGTAAAAATCTACTGGGTTTATTTTTCAAATAACTTACAGGGTGTAATTGGTTCCTGACTTGTTTTTTTATTCAGTCGCAACGGCCAAGCCGTATTGCTTAAAGTTCCTGACTTGTTATCGTCCCTAAACTTGAATGCTCCAACCAACTTAACAAGGCCAAGACCATTTGTATCACTTAAATATCGTTCTCGTTTCTATCTTGCTATCTGATATTAGAAGACATTCAATGTATGCTTCAATTACTTAGATTTATCCTTAAGTGAGTGTGTTTGGGTGCACTGATAGATTTTTTGTCTCCAGTATAAGAAACCTAGATTGGGATGCTTGTTTTCGGGCCTTGGAGGCTCGATACTGATACTATTATAAAAATAAATAATAGTAAAGGCCTCTTAGAAGGTATCAGATGCCATTAGGATTGCCTAACTAAGAAGGACTGACTGATCTTGTTAAAAGTACACTTAGTCTAAACAAGCCAAGCTTGTATTTTCTCTGGAAGGTCTTGACTGACAATGACTTTTCAATGAAATATGAAAGAGAAAAAATCCTGTATTTGGAACTCTATCAGTTGCCTTCCACTATAAAAACCATTTCATTCCATAGAAATTACTTGTCACTTGTCCCACATGAGATGTACAATCCAATGTTCGATCACTGATAAACACATGCACAGCTTGCAACAGCACGACAGTGTTGTGAAGCACCTTCAACGCTTAAGATGTCACAGTCGGGAATGAATAATTTGTCGTTGTCCCCACCGCCATGCTGTACTTACACAGTAACCCTGACACCAGACACTAATGGTACAAATGGTACAAGAGTGCGCAAACATCACGCGACCGACGCTTCTCGGACGTAAAAGCCTTTGCGGTGCGCTGGCAGGATAGCGTGTAGTGTACCTTTTACCCATCGTTACTAGTACTGCCACTGCTGCTGCCACCCTGAGCACCCGTGCACCCATCCAGCGCGCCACACAAAATCAATAATGTTCGAAAGCCTTCGAAAGCGTTGGGCAGAAGGGTGATTGCCGTTTTTGAAAATATCACGGCACTGTTTTATGATCGCTTGCGAACCACATCATCCGTCATGCCGTCCGCTGACGAATGTTTGCTGACGTTCCCACGCATGTGCATACCATCTGTCTGTCAGTGCGCGTCCCCATCTGTGCGAGTGTTTGTTGGTTCCCTTTCGGGTCCTTACGGGTCGCTGCCGGCTAATTGATTTATTGGGTGCGAGAAGCTTTCAGCGTGCCCTTAACGGCTCGGTTTGGGGGTGATTTATCGCGCTGGACCTCTTTTCTGGTGCTTGTGGTGGCGATGGTGCAAAAATTGGAAGACACAGCATCGGCAGGGCAACTTACCGGGGGCATCTCTGTAACCTTTACTGGCTTGATTGGAAGAGTCGTAAAAGCCGTAGACGCAACTGAAACAAATGGACCTAACCGAACAAGCTGTCCAAAGCAATGATTTGAATTGAATATGCATTGAGTCTAACTTTTCTCAGACCATAACGCGATCAAGAACGATCTCCATTGTTTCGCAAGTTTTTATTTTCGGTAGCGTAGAATGTCTCTATCTCTCTCGCCCTAAAATCTCAACTACCTTAAAACACCATCCATCATACCGCTTTTTAGCGCTCCAAAACTGTCTGGTACGGAGCAGCTGTCCGCTAGACACACAGCTCGTCGTTGGAAGTGTGCCACGCTCGTGCGTCAGCGTGTTGTAAAATGTGCAAAGTTTAATTAACGAAACACGGAGATCTACATCCTGTGAGAATTCGCTTGCATTACGTCAACGCTCGGCACGGAATGGCGAAGGGTTTTCGTTACATCCGGCCACTTCCGACCGGATGCTCTATCGCCACGTGCGAACGATCGATGGTGGGATTCCCTCCACACAAAGATGAGATAGTGGATTCGATCCAGTCATAGGCGTAGTGCGCGAAGATGGCACCCACAAAATTGGAGCAGCTGCGACACTGTCCTCGGCTTTATTGTGCATCTGCCATTAGAGCCGCGCACACAGGAAACGATCGCGAACGCCTCCAAACAAACAAACAGTCGCTGCCACCGTCGGCGGTTTTATTACGAAATCCAAATCTGGATAGTGCGAAGCACCCGAGGAGGAAGGTGTTTGATCGGTAGGAGGACCGCCACAAACACAACACACAGCACTCACACCGTGCCCTCCGTACGAGTCCGCCGCCGTCAATGGGGCGGTAATTTCACGTCAATGCCAGCGCATCGCCAGTAAGTCAGTATGTTAGCAGTGCCGCACAAGCCTGAAGCTACCGTTCCCGTCCCATTGGAAGGGGCAGACACACGTGCACGAAGGGGGTACGCCTGGGAACGCATCGCCCTGCCGCTAATTGCTGCGACGTACGCACGAGAAGCAACGCATCAACGATCGCAACACATCTCACCCCGCGACTACCCCGTGGTGCTTGATGGTGGTGCCTGGTATGTGCCGCCGATTAGCGTGTTCCCTTTGATTGGGTGAGGGCACGGTGGCGGAGGTTTGAACGTTTTGGGATGAAATTATTGTCATGCCTGGGCCGTGCACGGTCGTCAGCTGGAGTGTAGTATGAGTGAAATCTTGCCAGGGTGAGCGGGAGGACTGGCTGAAGGACGTACCGTGCGGGTGGTTTCGTAATAGAGCAAACAGCTGGAAGTATCTTCCGAGCAATTAGATGCAAAGCAATCACTTTGTTGGCACTCTCGTGCTTGTTTTGTGCTACTCACTCAGGCAGGAGACTGTGAAAGATCTGCTTAGCACTAGGTAGTTCTTCGCAAAATTGTTTAAAAGGCAGACATTCTTAGTTTGCACCAGACATCACTCCAAAAATAGCTAGGGAGATTCGTTAGCTACTATCGCGCAATTGATTAGCAAGTTCCATATCAATGCGGAATATGTTCCAAACGAACTCTTAATTTCAATAACATGACATTACCTAAACGGGGAATTCCACTTTATAACGTTACGTGCAATGCAGTATACGTCACTAATTTGTGGAACTGAATTCGACCAACACCGCTAACAGCTTTACCCTTCGAAGCTCTTGTTTGCCCTGGTTGACAAATCTCGAGCGCCCGCTCCGCTATCGTAAACGCAAACAGGGATGTCTCTTTATAAGTGGATGATCGTCGAGCGAGGGCCAGTGGTCGGCAGATTGGTTGTTGTTTGGAGGTAAACGTCTTATGCTACGCGCATTTTAAACAATTACATTAAATCTAAAATGATGCTTCAACCCAGGATCTGGCGTTTGATAAAGAGACGGATTGTAATGACTTCATTTCAGACAAGAATTATAGAAGATCAGAAGAAGTATAGAAGATCGTATCGTATAGGAGATTAGTGTATCTTCCTTTGGGGTTTCTTTCCATTCCTCTCAAGTTCTTTCAGTGTTTTGCCGTTATACCTTAAGTAACCAACGGATTAGGTTTTATGAAGTTATAGCTCTAGTTAAAGTCAGTAACTAACACTCAAAGTTGTCTGTGGTCATTAGTCCAATTTTAGTACTTCTGATCTAAAGCATTTATAAACAAGAGCCGTCAACCGAGAGCTAACGAGTGACAGATTGCTGACCACTGGCCCAATGCACCGTGGCAGTGGCCGAAGGTGTAGCAGACCTGCGCAAATTAGCATCACCGTGCAAGCTGTGTGTGTTGCACTAGATTACTGATCCGGTTAGGTCGCGTAGTGGCGCGAAATCTTTGAACACCTATTTGTCAGCCAATTTACACCTCGCATGTTTGATGGGATGGTGTCTGCATGGAGGGAGAAAGAGAGAAGAGCGTCGAAGCCGTCTCAAACTGTTTGAATCAGTTGAAGGAGTTTAGTAGAATTAATACAAGAAGAGTTCTTGGAAGCGGTACGTTCCCTACATGATCTGTACATTCTTGTACAATGTCTAACACAGAATCTGATCTTTTCGTGGTAAAACCCCGAAGGAAAATAAGTGAAAGGAATACGTTGGCCAAGGACAGTTCTCACCGCCAAGTTTTCGTTACTCATTGCGTTCCTAACACGCCCCACAAATGGTCTGAGTTGGAAGGAACAGCTAACGCCGGAAGAATGTGCGAATGCTCCAACATTCGATTTGAAAGCGTTGCATTCGAGCCTTCGTGTTTCGCTCGATCGATTTACCTGCTCTCTGTCTCTATCTGATCATGAATCATACTCCCCGCCGCACGGGCAGTGCACCAAACTCTGCGGAATTGCGTAGGTGTCTGCGGCCCGGGACTGTCAACGACACGGAACGCACAACGGGCGTTGGGCGCGTCACAAGGGTCACCGCTAACCTTGACTTTCGCCGCGAGCACCCAGCACACTGCACCCAGCGGTCATGAAACTCGCTAAAGGTCGATTCCGTTTAATGGCGATCATGTTCTTTATTGGATCGTTCGATCTTGCAATATGGCTGCGCGCGCGCCTGTGTATGTGTGTCGCGTGTTGTCGCGAATTTTGACAGCATAAATCGGCACGCCGGGCGCCACGGTGACGGTGGTGGATGGCATTTTGGCACACAGGCTGCAGTGCGTTTATTGGCGCGCCCGGTGGAGCTTGCCCCACGGTTTCTGTCGTTTGTTTGTTAACTCCTTTTTTGGCAGGCGGTAGGCGAGCGAACCGTCAAAGCATAACGGTATGAGCTAACAGGCAGACCTTAGACCAATCTTCCGGTACGTGTGCGCCTTTCAATTCAGGCACGCAAGGAATGAATTCTCCTTTCACACTACCTGCATCATTCACGCAATCAAAAGCTTGATCGTTTTCTGCCGTTTTTTTTGTTGTTGCCGGAGTTACACTGACAAACGTTTTATTCAATTAACGTGTTGTAATTATACAAACGCGCACACACACACACACACACACACACACACACACAAAGACAGCGCTCCCGCAGATGTTCGAGATTCTGCTCAATTAAGCTACAAGCCGAAAGGGGTGTGTGAGAGTCTCGTCTTCCAAGAAGCGCACAATGAACCGAACCGGACTGCTGTCCATGCGTTTTCTCATCCCGATCCCGATATGGCGTGCAAAAGGCAAGATTTATGGGAGCAGGGAACAGCCTCGGTTGAGGGGGTTTTAAGGGGGCTCTTTATGCAACGGCGAACGACGATGACGGTGTCTGCTGCATGTCTCTGGCGCGTGTCTAACGCGTATCTCGCATTGTACGAAGCATTGTAGATCTAATCGCATAGATTCGCGTGAAATCTATATGTGTGTTTTGAATGAATTTTAACCAGCCGCCAGGCCTGTTGGATTTGAAATCTCGTTCGATGCGGTGCCGGTCTTTCCAGTGTGAGCCGCGGTAGGAAGTGAACGTTCACCCGTCTTGAGGTCGGCCGGCTGGTGCAATACACTTGCAAGCAAGAT
The DNA here is from genome assembly GCA_000349105.1 of Anopheles epiroticus. Lineage (NCBI taxonomy): Eukaryota > Metazoa > Arthropoda > Insecta > Diptera > Culicidae > Anopheles > Anopheles epiroticus. The sequence continues at coordinate 150,215 of KB671976.1, read as the reverse complement.
CTCGTTCAGCGCCTTTTTTAATCGTGCCGCTCTCTCGTTACAGATAATCGTAAAAACTCTCGCATGCCAACGGTCACACCGATCCAGGGGCCCATATTTATAAAGAATGGGACCGTTCCTGTCGTGCCATTATTCGCCTATCCTCAAGTCAGCAACGGAACATTCATCCAAATACCGGTAAGTACGGACAAACACAACACGGCCGTAAAGATTAGTTAAGAGGGCGCTTTTATGGGATCTTGAAATCTAAAGTCTAGCATTAATGACCGACTTAAAAGTGACTGCAGACAGACACTACGGCAGTATTGGTGCCGACCTTAATCTCTAATTTATCTACTAGAAATCCCACCTGACATGCTCGCAATGACATTGCGCAATTGGAAGTCTGATAGTGTAATGTAGAAGGAATCCAATATCTTTGACATTCGAGATCCTCAACACCAAAGCTCTTGGCCACCGACTGGCTCATCGACGTGGAGTGTGATAGATTAAAAGATGGCCATTTTTTATGCAAATCGACACCTTCCTCAACTGCGGTCTGGTTGGAAGGCATTCGAGAGTTTTGGGTTCTCACATTCTCCAAAGGAAGATCAATCAAATCCACTTCCAGCGTTGTTTTATTTCTGAAGTTGGATTGGTTAGATCTCCTGATCGGCCAAAAACTTCATCCCAAAATACGGGGGGCAGGTTTTTCGGCACAGGCTGGTTCAGCACACTCGGAAGAAGTGGAAGATACGACACGGCTTAGCGCAAAACCGGCTTAACGGACGCCCACGTGACAAAACGCTTCGAGCGTGGTAGAACACCAAAAAGCGCAATGCTTTCCAAGAGCAAGAACGCGCGATTTCGTTTGTCAGTTTGGTGCTGCGTTGTTATTTTTTTGTGATTTGTGAACGTTGTTACACCCAAACGCTTCTTGTCATGGAGGGAGTTTTTTGTTCTTACCTTAGGTGGTAATGTTCTAAGTCAATGAACGAAAATGAGTTTTGGAAGCCCGAGGGGAATTGCCTTCCAACTTTTGTGCTGTGCGCGACGGTTTGATTGATTCGATTTGGGTTGATATTTTACGGCACAATAACTCCCCATTCCTCAGTGGCTTTTCTCATAATGAGGCTTTGGGCATTGTATGGTGTAGTGCAACTTACTGTGAGTGTGTAATAAACTTCAAGTCGGTGATCGGTACCGAACGTTTCGCGGTGCTGGAGGACCACTGCGGTTTCTTTGGTGGAACGAATCGGTATCTCCCTCTCATAGGCTGGGTCACTCTGACCTTCACATTCACTTCCCTTACCGGGCAGGGTATCGTTGCGGGCGCTCGGGAGGCGCCCAAGCTACTGTAAATTGCGGCGCAAGAACAGTTTCCTCCGATCGAACGGATTGAAACCATGCTTCCCTGGTTGATAGGTTAAGTCGCATTCGCGTCGGTCAGTGCTGTTGGGTTATGAAATGATAATTAATTAATTTCAAACGGTTAGACACGCCAAGGACAAGGCCGTGATAATGCCACCTGGCCACAGTCCCGGTGCGGCCGTGTTCCCGTTCCAATTGTGCAGCGCTGATCGCGTTTTCACAATTGCCTAACACCGGGCGTTGTGGACATCGCGACATCGTGAGCGGGTCGTGATCGAAACCATTGACAGTAAGTCGAGAGAGAGAGAGAGAGAGAGAGAGAGAAAGGGTTGGTTTGTGGGAGTCGTCTCAACCATGCCCTATCCTCGCTTCTCCAAACAGTCCAAGCTCCACAAAGGCGTTGAATCACGCCATAAAAGCAGAAATAAATCAATTTGCTACCGTTGGACACGCCGTCCTCCCGGGGCAGGCAGACTGGTCGGCCTAAGAAGTTGGCAGCTACCACTGGACACATGCGGGACGCCAGGTAGCCAATATTTCCGGACGATCGCCGAATGCTAAGTTGCTGCGCTTAGACGACACAGTGGACTCGTATTGTTGCCGTGGACAACACGGTGGTAACACATAAAGGAAACAGCAAACAAGTCTTTTACTCCCCTTCCCTGCTTGGGTCGCGATCGGTTGTTTATACTTCCACCGGCAGTGTCGTGACAGTTGGTGCGGAACGTGATCGGACTCCGGCATGGGGTGTGCAAAATTCGATGAATCACATGCCAACACACGATCCGAATTACTGGTACGGAGCAGGGTTTGGTCCATGCCTCTACTCTCCAGGAGGGGGGGGGGGGAAGGATGTGGGCAGAGATCGTAGGGCACGAACAACACTTTCGTGGATCGTTCCGCACGTACGCCAAATGGCTGAATGCCCCGAACCTGAAAATAAAACCTACAGACCTACCCAACACAGGTCATTCACTAGAACCTCACTACCACCCAGTCGAGACGTTTCGTCACTAGTTCTGGGATGCAGCACTTCTAATCTCATACCACTCTTTGACAGATATGGTGGACAGCTTTATCCGTCGCGCTCGGGCTCAGCATTCATGGAGATGTCATCCGCGGTGTTCCCTGCATAAAGAAGTACCATCAACTGTTCTGCCCGACGGCGGGCAATACCTACCCTAGGTGAGTAGCGGTGGCGTGGCGGTTCGGAGGCGTTCGAATTGGAACGTGACAGGGACATAAAACTGTGGTGCGGTAAAGTGGCTCATAAATTCTACCCCTTTCTGAAGGGATATATGCTCTATCCGATGCTGGTGAACCTCATCAATCATGATCAGTAGCGCTGACACGGCACGTAGAATACATTAGAGTGGTTACTCTCAAGCTGTTGAATATTTTTATTGCCTACCGAGCCATAAGTAAACTAATTTCTTTACGATCAATCCATACCGACGAATCGTGATTCTTCAAGATTGGACCAATTTCACATATGATGCAAAGCTTCATCATGATTTGTTTTTTTTTCTCATGAGCGAGTAGTAGTTTTGGTTCGATTAGCCTCCGGAATTCAAATGTGGTCCAGTCCGGCTCACCGTCTCGGATGCGCTAAAATATGAGAAAGACAGATAAGTGACATTTAGAAATGAGGTCACTGGCGTCGCTCTCAGCGATGGGTACTTTCAGTAGAGAGAGAGAAAGAGAGGAAGACACACACAGCCATAGAGTGAAGAGATTTTCCACTCGATTTGTTTCCCGCGTGCCGTGCCGTGGCGCTCGAGAAGTTCACCGGGGTTGATTAGAATGGCAAGGCCAGAGCTGTCAGGTCTAGTGCTGCCGTACGCACGCGAACCGTCGTCGTCAGGTGGTTTCGAGTCTTCACCGTGACATTCGCCGCGCGCTAACTACTTGACAGAGCGATGGGACGGGTGGTAGCGCACGATCACACCATCGTCTCGGCATCTTTCAGCTGATCGGTTATCAGCGGCGCGCTTGCAGGGGGGCCTCTTTTCAATACATTTGCATTCCTCCCATTCCCAGCGACAAGATTGAGATGTTCATCGACGAGAACAAAGCACTAATGAAGCGAATGTACGGCGACTTCGAGATGGCATCACGGTTACCGATGGCCCCGGGACGGAAGCGAAAGCGGAGCGCGCCCGGGGACCCCTACGACGGTGACGACTTCACGCTGCTGCCGGAACTGATGGACCTGTACGGCGAGCCGGGCGGTGACGTGCGGATCGGGGGCGACTCGTACTTCAGCAAGCTGCGCAAGAAACGCCAAAACCAGAACACGAGCTCGCGGGGTGCCAACGGTGGGCGCGGTGGTGGTAGCGGTGGAGCTGCCACAAACGCACGCCAGACGGCAACGCCGGCCAACGGGAACGGAGGCGGCGGCGGAACGGGTGAATCCAACACGGGCAGGTAAGGGCTGCGGGCTCTCAAGTAGCGCCTCGATAGCGATCGCGGTTCTCATGTGCGGTATGACGGTTCTCCAAACAGGGTCGATGCCTGCGAGTCGAAGATCGAGATAGTGACGCCATACTGGGCGACGAATTCGGCCGGCAAGGTGCGCGCCATCGTCAACACGCAGCACTTCGAGCAGGCGATCCACCAGGAAGTGTGTTCGTAAGTAGAGCCGGTGCTGCGGCGTGCTGCGGCGATGTGATCATCCAAACGCTTATATCCAACTCTTCTACCCTAAAACTCTGTTCCCTGGCAGCAAAACGCAAACGAGCCGCTGCTCCGGGGACTGTGGCTGTGAGCAGAAGTACAAATGGCACCGGCTGCTGGCGTACGATCCGGACAATGACTGCAAGGGCATCTTTATGGACTGGTTCCTGTTTCCGTCCTGCTGCGTTTGCCGTTGCAATCCTTAAGCCGGATCCACCCTTCCGTTCGGAGACACCAAATTTGAATTGAGATTTTTTTTGTTCTTCGCGACACCCTGTAGCTGTAGCTGTCCCACACATACACACACACACACACGACGCACCTCTGTTTCGGTTGGGCCGTGCAGGAGCACCCAACAACGCTTGTTTTGTCTTCATTTCTTTCCATTTTTTTTGTGTACGCTGTATGTTATTTTGTAAAGCATCATCTATCCGTTTATAATTCTGCTCTCAAGCATAACAATAAATGTGGAAACTACTTACTATCATTGAAACTTTTTTGGTTTACTCGCAAAGGATATCACAAATAATTCCATAGTTTGTCTGAGGCCTTTCATTTCCGTCCGAACAACCCTGCAAAATGTGTTCCTGAAAGTATGCAAAAAGAAAACTTTCATACGGAGCGGTCAGCAGAAGCCTGAAAGTATGCAATTCATTGACAACTTTCTATTGCTTCTTTAAATTCCAAGACACTGTTGGCGTTCTCTTACGCACCACGCACACGTTAAAGACCTTTTCAGCTTGCTTGCCAATAAAGTCGTGTTGCGTCTAAACTCTCCCTTCCTTCCCATCCGGCACCCAACCACTCCATCCAACACCCCCATTAGCATAGAAACATCATTTGTCAACGAAGCCCAGTGAAACGGGGGACGAAAATAGAAACCCATCACCGTCACACAAACGAACGCATTTTTGCAACGCTAAAACCTGGAAACGTCCGTGAGCCGACGAATTGCTTCCCGTGGTTGTCTTTTCACTGCATAAATATTATTTCTATTCGGTTGCGTGTTGCGTGTCTGAATGTTTGTTTCCTGCTGTTTTTTTT